>CM071871.1:8020910-8033100 GCA_036759665.1 Gynandropsis gynandra
TTTGTGCACCCGTTCGGGCTTCAAAATGGACCAGAATTTCGCCGAGAGTTTGCCCGACTCGGGCTCAAAGTGTGCCCGCTCGGGCATGCCAGCCCGACCAAGTTTCAAGTCATGCACGCACGGGCGAATGGACTGCACGAGCGGGTAGAAGTTGTGCCCGCTCGGGTCCACCTTTTTCTCAACAAACTCCTTGATTTTAGAACGGCCAACTCAGGAGAAAAGAGACCTTTTAAAGCTAGGATTCGTACTATACTAAAGGGGGGATGAAAAGGGGGACGAAAGGAGACATTAAAGGACACACTTGGAGACATAGAGAAGGAGGGAGAAGGACGGAACGAAGAATCCGGAGCATGGAGGAGCTATTGAAGACGTCGGTATATGAATAGGGAGGAATCTCTTTCTTTATCAATGTTGAATATAGTTTTCTTTTGTGTTTCGTTTTCTGAGTTCATGTTCGAGTAGATCTACAGCCATGGGTTAGAGAGTATTGCCAATATGTAACGAAGTCTTGTGAGTAGATCTATTGCCATGGGTTAGAGAGTATTGCCAGTATGTAACGAAGTCTCGTTTTTAATGAATGGTGGATCTTAATGCTTTCATACTTGTACGCCACTTGAAATGGATGAATTCGGTATTTGATCGTTTTTCAGATTGATTGGTTGTGTTTAATGCTTCCATTCTTGTACGCCACTTGAATGGATGATATTAGAAGTCTAATGAATCTACGCCAGGGGATTAGACTTTGGAACCTAGCCATGATTTAGGGTTTAATCGGTTTAGAATCTACGCCAGGTCAATCGATTGAATCTAGGGATTAGGATAGTGGTCTTAATGCGTCTATGTATGTGAGATGCGCAATAGATATATTGGTATACGCATGCTAGATAGTGGATAAGTCTACGCCAATCAGTTCCTATAGGAGAGCTTGAATTCTGTGAACTCGTGATAGTATCTAAGACCAATTATCTTGTTAGAACTTCGTTACATCGTTGTGCAACACTCTCTAACCCATGGCTGTAGATCTACTCGGACATGAACTCAGAAAACGAAACACAAAAGAAAACTATATTCAACATTGATAAAGAAAGAGTTGGATGATTGATTTAAAAGTTGAATGAAAATTGGATGTTCTACAAAAGGGGGGAATGGTCGGCCATATAGAAACCTTAGGCCATGCAAACATTAAATGTGTCATTAATGGGTAGGCTTCATGCAAGGCTACACATTAATACATAGAAAACATAAAACAAGAAGATAAACTTGATGGACGTGCATGTTGGGGTGCGAACTCTTCTTGGAACCCGGGTTATTAATTAGGTCACAAGTGACACGCGGCCTCGTTAAAAGCTCGTCGTCGGAAAACCCCGTGGGACAAAATCGACGAAGGGAAAAGAGTACACACGGGTCAATTACCTAATTAATAACCGTTGCGGGTCGGGCTTCGGCTTGAATAACGTTCCTTAGGCTCGTAACTTCACGTGAACTTGAATATTCTTCATGCACGTGGACAGCCGCGAGAATCCCGATAATGGCGTCCTTAGCCTTGGCTCGGGTCATGGGACCAGTTGGTAGGATCAATGCTTCTTCCTCCATAGCTCTTGCTCGGGTCACGAGACCAATGTACTTCGATCTAGTCGCGTCTCGGGCCGCGCTAGTGATGGTCGTGTCTCGGGTCGCGCAGACGGCTTCTTCTTCCGCACTGGAGGTCGCGTCCTCTTCTGCATTGTTGGTCGCGTCCTCGACGTCTCCCGGGATCATATCACTTAGTGTGTCCATATCCTTTGTAACCAAACATTAGATTTCATTTGAATTCTTAAAAAAACCTCAGTCTTTTGAATTTTAGAACATTCTCGTTGTATATGTCCATTACCTTTGCATTCACAAAATTTTATATGTGTTCTTCCTTTGGTCTTTAGACTAAGTTGAGTTTCCGAATTATTGCGATACTGCATAGGTTTTGTTCGTTAATATTTGTTGAACTTCTTTGCACTCAAACCATCATCTTCTTTTTCTTCTTCTATTTCGATGCTTGGTTCCTTTGAAAACGTGTCTTACTTTAGCTCAAGTTCCATCTCGTAAGCTGTCAAAATACATACAATTTCTTTGAAGTAGATTTAGTATCTATTGCAGTCTTCATGATCTTTTTTTTTTTTTTGCTTCAAACTTTGAAGGCAAACATCTAAAAGTTTCTTTATGATTGTCTCATCTTCATAACCCTTCCCAAGAACATATGCTTCATTGGCAAGAGCATTCAATTTTCCACTGAACTCCTTTATGTTTTCATTCTCTTTCATGGAGATCTTCTAGAATTGATGCTCCAAGATATCCAGTATGGTCTTCTTCAAATTTGGGGTTCTCTCATGTATTGTTTCCAATGCCTCCCATGCATCCTTCGTTGATTCATATTTCTGAATCTATTTCAATTCAACCATATCAACATATCCAAAAATAGCTGCAAGTACCTTGGCATTATAGGTAAAACGTCGATTTTCCACGGGGGTCCACTCTTCAGCAATTTTCTCAACAATCTTTATGTTTTGATCTACTATTTTCGATTGACTCTAACCTTGTTTTACAATCTTCCAAGCTTCCTCATCAATTTCACAAATCATGGCTCTCATACGCACCTTCTAGTCACCATAATTTGATGAATTTAGGATCGCTCGTTTATCCAAAGGATATGTGTCTTCCATACTTGTCTCTCTAAATCTTTCACGAAGTAATTTCTCGTGACCAGCTTTGATACCACTTGCAAGTGGAAGTATATATAAACACTATAAAAGATAATTAGAATTGAGATAACAGATTTCTCAAATAAAGATATTTTATTTATCAAGTAACAAATCCAATTACAATTTCACTCTGTTGAATTGTAACTAGTCCATAGTCAATACTCCCCTGACTCGGATATGATATTCGGAAATAAAGATCCTGATACTTGTAAGTTTTTCGACACCCAAAACTCGATTTCCTAGCGTTGTGACAAACCCCCCGAAATCCTAAAACACATACCTGTATTTTCCAAATCGTTTCCTCACTAATCACACTCAAACTCAAGGAAAAATACATTTGATTTAGCCTTATAAATTGTGACTTTTATTTCTCTCTTTTTGTCTCCAAGTGTATGATTATCATTATTCGTACGAAAGAGATTTAGACAATAATTATCTGATGAGAATTTGTAGATATCCAACTCAAATATTAAACTATAAATTCTTTTAAAATTTATTTTATTTTCAAAAATTTTATTTATTCGAATTTCTATATAATAAAAATTTTAAGATCATGACTCTAATTTAGGGGTGTAATTGAACTGGCTCGGCTCAGCTCACCTTCAGCTCGCCAAAAAATAAGTTGGCTCAGCTCGGCTCGTTTTTTAAATGAGCTGGAAAATCCCAGCTCAGCTCGACTCGCCTTTAGCTCGCCAAAAAACGAGCTGGCTCGCGAGCCAGACTGTTTAATTATTTTTAATTAGTTGTAATATCATATATGATAAACATATGAAACGAACAAATAAACTATCGTAAATATGAAAACACTAATTTAAACATAATTTTATAAAATATCATTGTACTAAATAAAAAAGAGCATTATCGAATAAAAAGTACAAAATATCATTGTACGAAATTCAACCGCTCGTAACTTTACTAAATTGTTTCTTTATTTTGTTATATCCATTATTAGAAAAAGGAAAAATACATTATAATCGTATACTATGTTTAAACCATATGTTATATTTTATTAAATGTGATATTATCTATGATATACAAAAAAGTAAAATTTTTTTATTTTTGTACGATTTTCTTTTTTAGCTCGCGAGCCAGCTCGTCAGTTCGCGAGCCAACTCGTCTAAGCTCGGACTCGTTTTGGGTTCGGCTCGTCAGCTCGTTTTTTAAACGAGCTAGAAAATACCCAACTCGGCTCATTTAAATATGGTCCGAGCTGGAGCTGGCTCGCGAACCGGCAGCTCATTTTACACCCCTAGTCTAATTGAATACTTTCAATTGTATTTGTGTTTTATATAAAAACGGATCGGATAATAAAATGATATAATATTGAATATAATATTAATTCAAAAAAAATTGGAGTGTACTTACTTGTAACAATAAACTCAAATGTTTACTACTTAAAAAAAATCAATTTCAATACAAAATTGCTCGGGTCACCCGAATTGCCGGTTACGTTCATTTTCGCCAAAATCAACGGTTAACCGAACCGTACCCGGTCTAATAAATGTTGAAAACCCTAGTCGCCAACTTTTGACTCGTTTTGTTGCTTCCTTCGCCCTCTAAAACCCTGAAACCCTCAGAGCAAGGAGGCAGATAGTTTGCGCCTCTGTCGAAGGAGCGAAAATGAGACCACCCAGAGGCGGCGGCAACTTCAGAGGAAGAGGAGGACGAGATGGCGGCGGAAGGGGCGGACGCTTCGGAGGCGGAAGAGGTGGACGCTTCGGCGGTGGTCCTCGTTTCGACGAAGGGCCTCCCAGCGAAGTAGTCGGTGAGTTTCTATCCTTTTGATCAATCTGTTCGTTTCGTTGAGTTTTCTTTCTAGGTTTTACTTTCTTTGATCGGCTCCTAGTAAATAGAATATGTATGGAGGAAAAATTTCAGGACTTTATTTGTGAACTGATTCCGGCACTTGTAGCACTTTATCATGTGACGGTTGTTTCCTGCCTCTGGGGTTCCTCCTCTTTGTCCCAGAATATAACCATGGCATTATGGTGGTAAACGTATCTCCGAGTAGCATTTTGAAATAACTTCACGCTCGACGGATCGTCCGTGGCGCCGTGAGGTATATGGAAAGCCACATGTACTGAACCACAACTGCCATTCCATTCGGGGCCAACAACTCATGTTTGTTTTGCAGAGTGAATGAAAGATCAAACCCGTAAAAGTTTTGAGCTTAGTGAGATTTTTGGGAGATTGGTGTTTGATTACATTGGGAGTTCTGTTTCTGGCGTTATTGTTTTGTTCATGAGAATTAATAATAATAGCTTTTTTTCCAGTAGAATTGGCTCAGCCAAGTAGTTTTTCTTGTGAAGAAGCTAATAAGAGTAATTCATCGATGAGTTTTACTTCGGTTGTACTAAAGAGTGAAAGAGGGTTCTATTGGAAGCACCTTGATCGAATGAATACATTCGAGTGAAACTAATTTGAAAGAGTAGAATACTTTTGAAAGAATAGTGTGTTTTCCTTTGCTAGTTTAACCTTGGAATGATATTTGAAATTTTTGAGCAAAGTCCTTACGAACAATCTTCTTGACTCCATTGTGACAAGTTTATTTCTTGGTTTTACAGAGGTTTCAACATTTCTCCATGCATGTGAAGGGGATGCTGTGACCAAGCTCACAAACGAGAAGATCCCATATTTCAACGCCCCAATTTACCTGCAGAACAAGACCCAGATTGGGAAAGTAGATGAAATTTTCGGTCCGATTAACGAATCTGTAAGTTATTTCTCAAGAACTTCTTCCTTTGTTATCCTCCCAAATACTAAAGCTACTTGTTGTATCTGACTGGGAACTCAACCTGTTGTCTGTAGTTATTTTCTATCAAAATGATGGAAGGTATAGTAGCCACCTCCTATTCATCTGGAGATAAGTTTTTCATTGACCCAGCTAAGCTTTTGCCTCTGGCAAGATTCCTTCCGCAACCCAAGTGAGTCCTACTCCATAACCATTGATAAACTTCTTGGCGCAATGGACAAGAGATGTTTATGCATAAAGGAACATTGTGTTCTTGCAGGGGACAGGCGGCTACAAGAGGAGGGCGTGGAGGAGGAAGAGGCGGTGGTAGAGGTGGTGGTCGTGGTGGAGGATCATTCAGAGGGAGAGGCGGGCCAAGGGGTGGCGGATCATTCAGAGGAGGTCCTCCACGTGGTGGTGGTCGCGGTGGTGGCTTTAGAGGGCGAGGGAGGGGATATTAGATCAGCTGTCTATGATGAACTCCAAGTGTAATGCTATTTTATCTTTAGATTGTGAGAATGTTTGAGAACCATGATGTCATTTTCCAGATTCTGCGTTGAATACTTGTCTTAGACCACTCAAACCAAGAGATAAACTATCACTGTCATGTGAGAGTCAATCCTTCACACTCCATTAAGTGGCGACTTATTTCAAGTGGGATTTTGGCATTTCCACTCAATTTTTATTTGTTTATTTATCTTTTTTAGAAAAATGGTTTTATGATTTAGAAAATGAATCTTACAAAAAAACCTTAAGCGTCTACTACACCTACACTACCAAGAAGAGAACCCGTGCGAAGCCCAGGTATTTAATAATCTATAATTACATATAATTACATAGTTTACGGGTATTTAATAATCTATAATTACATAGTTGGAATTAAATTATCATAAATAGATATTCAAATTAGAGAAGAAAAAAAGTTCATGATCTATTATATATATTATTTTTTAAAGAGCAGGTAATAGATTTAAAATTTTAAAACGATCAAATTGTAATATGAAATTTATATAATTTAATAATAAGATTAAATCAAAACAACTTTTGATATAATATTTTCATAAATTGTGATGGTTAGTGAAGCTAATGCAATATAAATGGGAGGAAAGAATAATACATTGAATGATGATGATTGTGAATATTTGATTTAAAATAATTTTGTGTGTTCTTATATTTTTTAATTAAATATCACTTGAAAAAATATAAATATGATGATATTGTAATTGGACCAACTGAATCGCAGTCAAAATATAACGAGAAATAAATAATATAACATATATAATATATTATTATATGTTAATACATACATAGTATTTGATGTTGTATTAATTATTAACAAATGACAAAATAAGTCAATGAGGAACTCAATTCTTTTTTTCACATCCATCTTAGAAATATGTAGTTGCTAATGAGTTCTCATTATGAAAATTTATTAATAGTTAGTAAATTAATTAGACATAAAATCTATAACCATGAGTAATATTTAAATATGAGATAAAGATTTCTATATTTGTCTGATATGTTTGGTAGCGCATTGAATATTTATTCAAAAACAATGTTTGTTATGGACGATTGCTCTGTGCAGTGTTCATTTAGATCTAAAATTATCAATCCATGTGTTGGTTCTGGAGGACCATGATCCTTATAGTCGTTATTAACACATCGAAAAAAGCGATATATTACCGATTGTTGGTTCTGGATCATTAACCATATTTCCAATTATATATCAACTATAGTTTTTTTTTTTTTTTTGCAGAATAGGTTGTGTATCTTCATCTTTAGTTGATCAAAATTGGTGACCGATTAGACAATCACATGTTAGCCATACAATTGATGTTGTATTCTATGATTAGTAAGTATGTCACTAAAAACAATATATTGTTGCTAGTCTTTCCAAGTGTGGGCAGTATTCTGCTCCTATTTTTGGTTGTTCGTTGTATATTAAACCGTCAACTTTCTTATTGTTAGCACATGAGCTTTTAATAGAGATGTTTGAAATGTTTTGTGTGGTTTTTATGTTCTTGTATTTATTTGATATCTACTTTCACATTTTTTTCTATACTTTTTATTGTTTTTTCTTCTGGGGGTGTTGTTTTAATTTTGATAATTTGCAACGGTGAGGATAGAAAGTTGAGAAGATATATCAATGTTATGTGAATGGTATGTGGAGTAACATGGTTAACTTTTGCTTTGAAAATGTAATCTCCGTTGGTGAGTATATTAGTCGGTCACATTCTTTCATATGTGAATGGCCATATTGTCCAGCGAGAGAATGTTTTGTTGGTGGTTTCTAGTAGAATTTTGCATTCACTTTTTAGGATTTATGGTTTAGGGTTTGAACCATTATTATTGAATCAATTACATTAATGTAGCTTATCTTTTTTTACTCACGTGAGTCTGATTCTTAGCTTGCATATTATAGGTAGATTGAACTAGAGTTTGCTTAATGATATTTAAATTTGTTGTTGTTGTGAAGGTGACCAATTAGCCAATCCCATATTAGCCTAATGTTTAGATCGGTTGGCCACTATTTAAATGTTTCATATCTCAAAATGATAGTTGGTTATTTAATGAGATTGGTTCTCTGTAGGTACTTGATGAGTTCCAGGGTCTGTTCAAAGTCTTTAGTGGAAAATAGCATTTTTTAGTTCTAATCCATATGTCAATCAGTTGGGATGCAAGAAACTGATGCATTAAAGCGATATAGGTTCTGTTGTTTTAACTAAGCAGTTTGTTGTTAGATCCATTCACCAGTTTATGACGATACACGTGTATTACATTCTTTGTTGGTTGCCGCATTGCAGGATGAAGATTGGTTTGGAGGATGTTAGGGTGTTTCATCCGTATCAACACAATTAAGTATCACGTCTCTATCCTCATGAACAATTTTCTTGACACTAATAAATCAATAAAACTGTCGAATATTTATATGTGGTATATTTTTTTTCTTGACACTAATAAATCAATAAAACTGTCGAATATTTATATGTTGATGGTATATTTTATGATTATATGGGAGTAAACTCAGGTGTGTAAAATGAATTGTCGGCTAGCGAGTCATCTCTAGCTCGGTACATATTTGAACAAACCAAGCTTGATATTTTCTATCTCATTTGAATATTTATATGTTGATGGTATATTTTATGATTATATGGGAGTAAACTCAGGTGTGTAAAATGGATTGTCGGCTAGCGAGTCATCTCTAGCTCGGTACATATTTGAACAAACCAAGCTTGATATTTTCTATCTCATTTATTTATGTATTCAATAGTTTAATTGATATTCGATAAATTTATTTTTCATTTAGTATTTTGATATTTAATAACTTTATATTCAAATTAATAATATTATATTTTAGATATTTCATTTGGTTTTATGATGATTAACATATAATATTAATATGTTACAACTCTTTAAAATTAAATTGTCTAGTTCGTGAGCCAACTCGTTTGTTTGCAAGCTAAAGGTGAATTGAGCTGAGTAGAGATTTTCCATATTGTTTTGAAAACGAATCGAGTTGAGGCAAATCGTTTTTTGGCGAACTGAATTGAGTCAACTCATTTTACGCCCCTACAAGATAATAACATATTCTATTGATAGCTGACAATGAAGATACAATTCTTATGACATTGAGATTCTTGACGAGACCACAAACATAGGAGAACTCACTTAGAACCATGAGTTTTAGAGAAGACATATCCCATATGGTAATATACAACATTCATTAATTCTGCGTTTTATGAACTGATTGAAGAATATGTATTTAACATGGAGTGTTTCAGGTATATCCAGAAGAAAAAAAGGGAAGAACAAACAATACCACCATCTTAAAAATCTCAAGAACCAATTATGAATATGTATTTAACATGGAGTGTTTCAGGTATATCCAGAAGAAAAAAAGGGAAGAACAAACAATACCACCATCTTAAAAATCTCAAGTGAACTTGGAATCGTAGAAATTATATCATGAATCTGATGCTAATTTGAGTAGAGTTCCCTATTGTAGAGTTGTGTGGCAATATAAGTATTAATAATAGCATGACTTAAAAGGAAAAACATGACATTGTGTATGTACGTATGGCACAACTTTGGTATGCACTTGGGAAGTTGAAAGCAGAAAAGGCAGCATGGAGAATAGCTGAAGCAAAAGGCTTGGAGTGAGGAACAACTTTGTATTCAGAGAATGCTCTCAACTCTAGATGAGGTCATTTATGTTTGTTATTGGTTGCGGTCTCAAAGAATTGTTTATTTTTTGCTCGCATATCTTTTGAATGATGATGCTTAGTCAAATCAGATATATATACTCCAACAAGCACTATGTTAAATTGATTTCGAATTCCACGTCTTTTATATGATAATGAATTTGAGTTTTTGATAGAAATAGAGAGTGTATATGATGATTGCCTCTTCAAGTAAGAATATTGGGCCTTTAAAATGAAAAAAAAAATATATAGGTTAGTGTTCATTTTAGACGTGTCTTCGCTAAAAGTTATTGACTGAGTTATAGAGATTGTCTGTTAAGTTATGGATAAATTGTCCTGAAAACTATTCATTTCTTCACTTTTGTTTCTCAAATATCCATAAACCCTCTAAATATAGAACATACACTTCAACGCGTAGTATTTTATATCTTATCGTGTCATCATAATGGAATGTAATCCCAACAATTTCATACGAGAATTAGGTCACTATGGAATGTAATCTCAACAATTTCTTACAGAAATTAGGTTTAACTATATTCTAAATGAATTTCATGTGATGTTCTGTAAGGGTGGTAAAAAGCATATTTATCGATCAATGGATCACTATATCTTTTTTATCCAATCTTGTTATTTAACTAAGTAAATTTGATATCATTAATGTATTTTTAATTTTTTAATTTTATCAATTAAAAAATTTTATTTGAATAGTTAATCGATTATACATTTATATATTTATATTATGCTACATAACAATAATAATTGATATAATGATATATATCTATATATCAATTTTGCTCTACATAAAAATAAAAATAAAATTCGTACATCTAGCGATTGAAAAACTTGTGTCTAAAAAAACTTGGAATATCTTATTACTGTTAGCGTCTATATCTTTAGAACAGTATACATGCTCAATTTCTCGGTTGTAATATAACAATTTATTTATTTTTAATCAAAATTATCAAAATATATTAGTTTTGTTGAAAATGAATTGTGCACATCCCATGTAATTAACGGAAAGAATCAATTCACGATTATATCACGAGTATAAAAACGATTTATACATTTGGATTATACAAATATTACGATTATAACGATTGTTACACAAGAAATCTATATATAAAAAATAGGATAAAATGGAGCTTCCTACTTGCGCCACCTCATCAACACATTTATTTTTCATTATAATTCATAATTAAGTTTTATTCTACATTAAAAATTATTTATAACCATTAACCTAAATTTAATATTCATTGTAATTATTTTAAAATTTAATATATTCTATATATAAAAAAAAGTTTTTCGTCTAATTCTTTTTGTATATATATCTTTGATTATTCAAATAATATAATAAAAACGTAGATATAAAAAAAATATATTCAATATATATAGGGAATATAGTATAAAAATATCCAACTATTTTATTTTATCCTATAAAACATGAATTATTATTTTCAACCTAAAAAAACTCAAATTTATATTTTTTGTCTTAAAAACACTAACTTTAGGATATGATTAATTTGATAAATTTGTGTTTTTTTAGATAACACTTCAAAATTCAAAGAGTTAAAATATGATATAGTGTTTTTGTTTGTGTATGAATATGATTAATTTGATAAGTTTATATTTTTAAGACAAAATGTAAAAATTCAAAATTTTTAGGTTCAAAGTAATAATTTGTGTTTTATAAGCAAAAATTAAAAAGCTTGGTATTTTCTACACTATATTCCTAAAATTAGTGTTTTTATGGCAAAAAAATAAGTTTGGGTTTTTTTAGGTTAAAGATAATAATTCATGTTTTATAGGCTAAAATAAAATAGTTTGATATTTTTATGCTATATTCCCATATATATATATATAAATATAGATATATATTAAATAAATATTCTATTTTCAAGTTTTTGGAATAATACAATTACAAAGAATTAAAATATGAAACAATTTATATAAATCTAAATAAATAAAAAAATATTAATTCATAAATTAATATAAATTCTATAACAATTACAATTAATTGATATTATGTATGAAAAGTAGGATAAAATGGAGCTTCCTGTTTGCGCCACCTCATCAACATTTTTTTTATTTTTCATTATAATTCATAATTAAGTTTTACTCTCCATTAAAAATTATTGATAACCATTAACCAAAATTTTATATCTATGGTAATTATTTCTAAATGTATTATATTATATATATAAAAAACGTTTTCCCTCTTTAAAAAACAAAATTTCTACAATAATAAAAGGGGTAACTTCAAAAATACCCTCGTAGGGCTAAAACACTTCAAAAATACCCTTCCCGGAAAAGAAAAAATTTCTAACTTCAAAAGTACCCGTATAAATGTTGATATTCCCAAAATACCCCTGCGACTTTACGACCCAGTTTGACCCAGCGACCCAGTTTGACCCTACGACCCTTGTCCCTCTGCGACCCTTGTTCCTCTGCGACCCTTGTTCCTCTGCGACCCTTGGACCCCTGCGACCCTTGTCCCTCTTCGACCCTTGTTCCTCTGCGACCCTTGG
>CM071871.1:8078598-8117115 GCA_036759665.1 Gynandropsis gynandra
AAATATAACAAATCTCCTAAATCCCTAAATCTAAAATTGTCCATGTATAAAAGAAGTTCGGAAGCAAAGACGAAATGAAAAGAGGATATGCGGCTCGGGTTGCCTCCCGAGAAGCGCTTGTTTTAGGTCTTTAGCTTGACCGTGGCGTCTTCATACGCTGGGTGATACGGATAGAGGAGATGTGCCTCTTCCGTCTTCTTTGTGATCTATGAGCTTTGGTTAAAAAGTAGGGGGCAGCTTGTCTAGATCACGTGTCTATGCCTCGAGAGAGGGTAGATATCATATTAGGATCATCCGCCTTAGATAGCTTTTAACTGGGATTGCATGATAGATAGGTTGATCGTTGGTTTCGGTAGTCTTGTGGTGAAACCGGTTTCCTAGGACGTTTATCTCATCGTTAGAATCCAAGTAGTTTAGTCACTTTTAGTATTTCATTCTTCATCACCACTCTTTCGTTAGCAAGTTTGATTCGTAGTTCGGGTTTAGGTAGTGTTGCGTAGTCTCTGTGGGATCGACACCTAAAATACTACACACGTGCCGTGCACTTGCGGGTAGATTAGGTTATATTTAACTCTGATACGCATCAATAATGCTCAACATAGTCCTTGTTCTTTCCAATAGGGTTCTATTCATTCGCTATGTTACACCATTTTATTGAGGTGTGTATGCCACCGTTAACTATCTTTTGATTCCCTCTTGTTAACATAATCGATTAAACTAATGGCTAGTATATTCTCCTCCATTGTCCTACCTCAAGCCTTTGATCATTTTTCCAGATTCAAGCTCGATCTACGCTTTGAAGATTTTGAAAACTTCAAATACATCTGATTTCTTCTTGATAGGATACACTCAATATCTCATGGAATAATCATCAATGAAAGATACAAAGTATCTTGCATCTCCTAGAGACATCTTTGGTGCTTGCCAAACATAAGAATGAACCAGATTCAAGATAACCTTACTTATAAAATTGAACTGCTGAATTTAGATCTGTGTTGCTTACTTATAATACAATGCTTATAAAAGGGTAATGTGACGTTTTTGAACCCCAGGAAAAGACCTCGATCTGCAAGAATCTTCAAGCCTCGTTCCGATGTGTGACCTAGTTTTTGGTGTCACAACATCGTTGAGTCCGCTGTTGTACTATATTCTACGACATCTTATTGTGGAATAACTTTGTATCATATAACTTTGAGAGATACTTTTATATCTCTTTTGGAGTCTCTAACTCTTCTATACTATTTAGGATGTCATTGACGAGACCGATGTGCAAACTAGTGATGACACTTTCATTTATTTTGATCTAATGCTCATCAGCCACATCCTTCGATCTTTCCCCAATAGCTGCCAAACAATCATCTTTCATCAAAACAACCTTCATCTTTGTTTTTCATGCCGAGAAATTATTCCCGTTGAACTTTTTTATCTAATACCGTGTTGACATTTTATAACTACTTATCTCAGTATAATCCAATCGTCGTATGAACAACTGATATTAAACTAGAGCTCTGATATCACTGTTAAGATCGGACGTGGATAAATAATTGTTAGATAATAAAGTACAGACAGAAAAATAGAATAATGAAAAACCTAAATTTTACATGGTTCGGTAAAAATTCTACACAGATAAACAATATAAGTCTTTTACTAACTCTAATACCTTAAATTTTTTATACTTGAATAGGACCGTAAAAAAGTGGTTTTATCCACTTCACACGAATTGCTGACACGAATTAAGGCAATAGATGATGACTTGAAATATTGGGCCCACAAAAAGTCAACAAACAACCGTGTAGGACCGTTGACTCGGGAAAAAGGCAGAGCATCTGTAAGATCTCTTCTTCAAGAGAAAAATTTGATTGCCATTGGTAGAGAAAAGCATAAGCGAAGCAGAACAATGGCTTCTTCTCTATCTTACTCTCTCTTCTTCAACTTTTTGTTTTTCATACAACTCTTTGCTGTAAGATCTCAACCACTTCGTCCTCTTTCCATTTTCTGCCTCAACGAACAAGGAAACTACACCGTGAACTCCACGTACGCCGACAACCTTAACGGGCTTATATCCTCTTTATCCTCTCTCCCCCAGAACAACTACGGCTTTTACAACATCTCTGTCGGACAGAACACCGACATAGTCAACTCTGTTTTGCTATGCAGGGGAGATGTCAATCCCGTTGATTGCCTTGCCTGCATTGTGGCCGCCGGTGAGGAGATAAAGAGAAGTTGCCCCAATCAGAAAGAAGCGATTATATGGTACGATAGGTGTATGATGCGCTACACGAACCGAACAATCTTCAAATCACTGGAATATGAGCCTCATTATACTTTACACAACTCGGCGAACTTCTCTGGAGATAGGCTCGGGATCGAGAACGTTTTGAGGAATTTCCTTGAAGGCTTGAGGAGTAAAGCTGCGGCTGGTGGTAAGCTTAAGAAGTTCGCGGCAAGCAATGCGTCCGCACCTTCGTTTCAAACGTTGTACGGTTTGGTGCAGTGCACGCCGGATTTGTCAGAACAGGACTGCTCTGATTGTCTTACTTGGAGCTTTGCTCATATACCATCTTGTTGTGATGGAACCCAAGGTGGTCGGTGGTTAACCCCTAGCTGCAATTTCAGGTATGAGATCTATGGGTTTTTTTACTCGAACACTGATGAGTCAAGTACTGTGTCGGCACCAGTTTCTCCTCCTCGTCCTCCTCCTCGGGGAAATGACACGAGAATGAGCGGAGAAGGTATGCAAATTTTGGTCTTGAAATGTCTATTTGGATTATGTAAGAGCTGTTATTAGATATGATTCTTCACGTATTACCATAGATTTTTCTACTTTGAGAAAACACTTGGATTCTAGACCAAAATTTTGATACGAATTACAGCATTTTGTCAACTCTAATCCTTCTTGCAGGGAAGAGGAATGGTGATGGAGATAAAGCTGTAATCTTTGTAGTCATTTCTATTGTCATCGTTGTTCTGCTTATCATGGCAATAGTAGTATTCTTGAGACTGAGGAAGAAAAAGCCGAAGCAACTAGACGAAAGTAAGTTATGACGACCTAGAACAGGATAGTTCTTACAAAGTACTACATTAACTGTTTCTGGTTCTGGATGGACAGTAGGTGAAGCAGTGGATAAAATCGACAGCGTGGATTCCTTGTTATTTGATTTCGGTATGATAAGAGATGCAACAGACAATTTTTCGCTCGAAAATAAACTTGGACAAGGCGGATTTGGAACAGTGTATAAGGTAATCTTATAAATCAAGTTGCTTTTTTCAATCACTTAAATATCTGGTTAGTTCATGCTTATAGAAGGAAAACAATGGCATTATAAGATATCATTGTTAAATTTGTAGGGTGTTCTTCGTAATGGACAACAAATAGCTGTGAAAAGGTTGTCGAGAGACACTGAACAAGGCGAAACAGAGTTCAAGAATGAGGTCTTGCTGGTAGCAAAGCTTCAGCATCGAAACCTGGTTAAGCTTTTAGGCTTCTCTTTAGAAGGAACAGAGAGAGTTCTCGTCTACGAGTTTGTCCTAAACACCAGTCTCGACAAGTTCATCTTTGGTAACTCTTCTCAGCTCAAAAACTTTGCAGGGTTTGCATCAGATTATGATGTATCGAGGGTTTTGTACAGATCTCGTGAGGTGTACGTATATAGATTGGGAAGAACGTCAAAGAATCATAAGAGGCATTGCCCGAGGACTTGTTTATCTTCATGAAGATTCTCGTCTTCGAATAATTCACCGCGATCTTAAAGCTAGCAACATCTTACTGGATGAGGAAATGGTCCCGAAGATTGCTGATTTCGGTATGGCTAGATTGTTTGATATCGACCATTCAACACAACGCTTCACAAGCAGGGTCGTCGGAACTTAGTAAGTATCACATAACATATCATTCTACTCATCAACAAATATGTTTAAATACCTTTATATATGTTGATTTTGCAGTGGATACATGGCTCCAGAATATGCAATGCATGGACAGTTCTCGTTCAAGACAGATGTTTACAGTTTTGGAGTGTTGGTTCTTGAGATTGTCAGCGGTCAGAGAAACAACTCTTTCAGAGAAGGAGAAGATGTGGGAGATCTCGTCAGCATTGTGAGTATAGTCTATATCATAGAAGTACATATTTAGTCAGTGGAATTAATCCTTTTGTGTGTAGGCATGGAGGAACTGGAGGGAAGGCACGGCGTTGAATCTGGTCGATCCAAGTTTAACTTCTGGTTCAAGGAATTGGATGTTGAGATGCATAAACATAGGTCTGTTATGCGTTCAAGAGAGTGTATCCGACAGGCCAAGCATGAGTTCAGTCATTCTGATGCTAAGTAGTGATAGTCTTGTTCTTCCGGTTCCATCGCAGCCTGCTCTTTCCATGCGCCGTAGTTCAGGATCTGAGCTCTCTTCCTCAACAGGTCATCACTCGAGCACGAGTTCAGTCATTCTGATGCTAAGTAGTGATAGTCTTGTTCTTCCGGTTCCATCGCAGCCTGCTTTCTCCATGCGCCGTAGTTCAGGATCTGAGCTCTCTTCCTCAACAGGTCATCACTCGAGCACCACGAGTTATAGCGAACGCAGTAGGAGCCAAGCTCTAGGATCATCTGCAAGTTCTGATTTCATTTCTCGGTTGTATCCTCAGTGAGGCTTAAATCTCTGTTCTGTTGCTCTTCCATGTCTTTCTTTGAAACCCTTTGATCAATAAGGCAAGATAAATGAAAATGGAACTGGACAAACTAAATACGTCATGTGTCATTAGGGTTTCTCAGAGAAAAGTGAGGAAAAGAAGTGTTACATCAGACATTATTGAAGGAACATTGTTAACGGAAGTTGATATAAATATTCGAATACTTTTGAGAAGAAGAAAAAAATATTTCTTTCTTTTCAATTTGTTTCTTCTTCTTTTTCGCTCTTGATTTCCAAAACATATAACTTGTCTATATATATAGTTTTTTTCAATAGATTAAAAACTTTTATAGTCAATAAAATATAAAGAAAGACATAAATGAGACCGAAATTCCATTGAAGAACTAATGTAGTCAAATCTGAGCCTTCGTTACTAAAATTTCCAAACGACTTAAAACTTGAAGCATCAGAAAGTAGACTCTCGGGGTAACAAAATTCATAGGTCATACGTTGAATTTAGTTTCCATTTGATCTTCCAAATCTCTGATGAAATTCATCTAAAATTTCTAACAGTTTTGAGTTTAATTCTCAACAAATTCCTCCCTTAAACTCAAACTTCTCCTATCTTTCATGCGAACTTCTCCTTCAAATTTTCGAACAACATAGTTGGTAGAGACTTTGTAAAAGTATCTAAAACTTGGTCATGGTTTGCAACATGAATCATTTTCACTTCTTCATTGTTCATATGTTCCCCGATAAAATGGAAGCGAATATCAATATGCTTACTCCTTTCATGATAAACTAGATTCTTTGTCAATTCGATTGCAGATTTGTTGTCAACTCGTATCTCGGTTGCCTCACGTTGTTGCAACTTTAGATCTTGTTGCAAATTCCTTAGCCAAATTGTGTGACACACACACCAAGATGCTGCCATATATTCGTCCTCGCATGTTGACAAAGTTACGATCGACTGTTTCTTTGAAAGCCATGTGAATGATGTATTCCCCAAATAAAATGTGTAACCTGATGTACTCTTTCGATCATCTATATCTCCGCCCCAATCACTATCAGAATATCCAACCAACTTGAATTCAATTATCTTTGAGTATAATAGTCCAAGTGACACCGTTCCTCGAATATATCGAATAATTCTTTCAATAACTTTGAGGTGCGAGTGTCTTGAATCCTCCATGTACCTGCTCAGTATGCCAACACTGTATGCAATGTCCAGCCTTGTACATGTGAGATACCATAAACTCCCCACCAAACTGCGGTATTCACTTGCATTTACTTGATATCCTCCCTTAAACCTAGAGAGTTTCATACCGAGCTCCATTGGTGTTGCTATTTGGCTTGCATTCTTCCATCTTGTTCTTCTTCAAAATATCCTTCGCATAAGCTTCTTGCGAGAAAAAAATTCCAAAACTTCCTTATTTGATCTCAAGACTAAGAAAATACTTCACCAATCCCAAATCCGTCATTTTAAACTCACGCGTCATAGCTTCTTTAAAATCTTCAACAATCTTCTCATTACTCCCCATGAAAATAAGATAATCAACATAAAGAGCAACAAGAAGTAGATTACCTTGTTCTTTCTTCACGTACAATGCATGCTCATAAGAAAATTGTATGTATCTATTCTTCTTGAAGTAAGTATCGATTTGTGTGTTCCAAACTCGTGGAGCTTGCTTCAACCCGTAAAGTGCTTTCTTCAACTTCAATACTTTTCTTTTAGTCCCAAGTTTCATGTACCCAGACAGTTGCTCTACGTAAATTTCCTCTTCAAGGAATCCATTTAAAAATGCAAATTTTACATCCATTTGAAGAATCAGTCACCCGAATTGTGCAACTAGAGATAAGAGGAGACGAATTGTCTCCATTTTTGCAACAGGTGCAAAAACTTCGTCATAATCGATTCTCGCCTTTTGTGAATAACCTTTTGCAACTAGACGCACCTTGTACCTTTCAATCTCACCTTGGCCATTCATTTTCTTCTTGTACACCCATTTGACACCAATGACTTTGTATCCTTAAGGCAACTCCACCAAATTCCAAGTTTTGTTTCTTTCGATTGCTTTTATCTCTTCATCCATTGCAACTTTCCATTTTTTTTCTCTAGCAGCCTATTCAAGGCTGATGTTCTCCGAGTCTGCTAATAAGCAAACAAAGTACACTTCTTCAGTTGAATCATATATATCTTGTAGGCTTCGCATCCTCGATTGAATCGGATCATCTTCATCTCTACCATATACATGAGAGTCGTTGGAGTGATTATTGGTTCAACAATCAATGACTCTCCTTGTGTTGCCTCGTTTTGGTTCTTCCAATCCCACGTATTTTCTTCATTTACGTGTACATCTCGGCTCACAATCACCTTTCTGTCAATTAGATCAAACAACTTGAACGCCTTCATATTCTCGTCATACCCAATGAACACATACTTCTTACTCTTTTCATTGAGTTTGGTTCTTCTTTGATATGGTACATGTGCATAGGCCACACTACCAAACACTTTAAAGTGATACAGTTGGCTTATATCCGCTCCAAGCTTCTTGTGGTATTTTGCTCTCCAAACTTGAATGCGGACATCGATTTTTCACATACACTGCGCATTGCACCACTTATGCCCAAAATTCCTTTGACATATGTTTTGTCTTCAACATCGATCGAACCATATTAAGGATCATTCGATTCTTCCTTTCAGCGATACCATTTTGTTGAGGTGAATACAGTGCTGTCAAGAATCTTTTGATGCCTTGTTCCTCACAATAGCTTGTGAAGGCAATCAACATGTATTCTCCGCCTCTGTCCGATTGTAAAGCCTTGATGTACAAATCATTCGTCTTCTCCACTATCGCCTTGAATTTCTTAAAGACCTCAAAAACTTTAGACTTCTCCTTCAGAAAATAAACCCATGTTTCCTTGTACAATCATCTATGAAAGTAATAAAATATATTTTCTCACTAAAGGATTTCGGAGTAATCGGACCACATATGTCAGTGCGTAACAACTCGAGAGCTCTTCTTGTACAATATTCTACATTCCTTTGAATTTTTTTTCCTTGCATGCTTACCAAGGACACAATCTTCACAAAATGTTTTGATGTAGTCCATTTTCGGTAACCCATGGACCATTTCCTTCTTAGCTAACTCCTTTAGCCCACCACAATGAAAGTGTCCGAACCATAAGTGCCATAACATTTCTTTATTATCTATATTGACTTGCAAACACCTGTCTTGTATATTCTACAAGTTGGATTTGAACATCCGGTTCTTCACCATCTCCACGTACGCAAGCAGTCGACCATTTTTGTCCTTCAATTGCAGTATTCGATCTTTCATGAAGACCGGATATCCTTTCTCCAATAATTGACTTAATACTGAGAATATTTCTCTTCAGATCAGGTACGTAGTACACATCCTCCACGGTAACCACTTTTCCATTCTTTTGGAGAAAATGTATCTTTCCTCGGCCTTTGACTTTAACCTTCGATGCGTCTCCAAAGGACACATGCCCATCTTTTATCTCCTGCATATCAACAAAGAGATGTGTGTGCCCACACATATGGTTGCTAGCACCGGTGTCGAGATACCACACCAAGTTACCATCTGATGTGTCGCCTTCATGAGCCATCATGAGAACACTATCATTTTTGCTCCTATCTTCTTCGACTAGATTAACATTTTCTTCCACTTTCTTCTTGAAAAAAAAAATCTTTTGCATAGTGTTCATATTTGCCACAGTTGTAACATTCGACGCTTGGGCGATGTGAACGGCCTCCTCTTCCACAACTGTGGCCTCGTCCATGCCAATTATGTTGGCTTGGTTGTTCTCTCTCTTCATTGTAACACTCGACGCTTGGGCGATATGAACGGCCTCCTTTTCCATGACCTCGGCCGCGACCAAAATTGTGACCTCCACGGCTACGTCCTCTTCCTTAGTTATGTTGCGCATACATCGCTTTGTCCTCCTGGATCACTTTTGTTTACAAGGCTTCCTCGAATATCTCTTGCTTATTTTTGTTTTTTCGTTGTTCATGCGCTTCAAGAGATTCCGCGAGATCATCGATGGTCATCTCTTCCAAATTCTTCGACTCCTCGATAGCACATACAACATTCTCAAAATCATTTGTCATGATCGAAGAATCTTATCCACAACTCTTGCATCAATGAGAGTTTCTCCATTGTTTGAGTTGATTCACCACCGTTTGCACACGAGTAATATAGCTAGATACATCTTCTGACTCCTTCATCTTCATGGTCTCCAACTCACCTCGTAGACTTTGAAGATGCACTTGCTTAACTCGTTCAACACCCTTGAACACCTTTTTAAAAGTGTCCCATGCTTCCTTCGAGTTTGATGCACCAACAATCTTCTCAAATTTCGAATCGTCTACAACTTAGAATAAGAGAAAGAGGGCGGTCTTATCCTTCATTCGTATTTCTTTCAATGCTTTCAATTGGTTCGTTGTAGCACCGACAACACCTATCTCATCGTAGCCAGTTTCAGCGACTTCCCACACATCTTGTGCGCCGAGCAAGGCACGCATTTGAATGCTCCAGTTGTCGTAATTCATCTTGGTGAGTCGTGGCAGCGATATCTGGCCCTATGATGAGCTTCCCAAATTCGCCATGGCTCTGATACCAATTTGATGGAAGATGATATAAGTATTTGAATACTCTTGAGAAGAAAAAAGAAATGTTTCTTTCTTCTCAATTTATTTCTTTCTCCTTTTTTTGCTCTTGTTTTCCAAAATATACAAATTGTCTATATATATAGTGTATTTTAATAGATTAGAAAGTTCTATAGTCAACAAAATATTAAGAAAGATATAAATGAGACCAAAATTTCATAGAAGAACTAAGACAGTCAAATATGACACTTTATTACTAAAATAGCAATCAAGTCTTCCACAAATTTTCAAACCACTTGAAATTTGAACCATCGGAAAATAGACTCTCGGTGCATTAAAATTCATAGATCAGACGTTGAATTTGGTTTCTATTTGACTTCCAAATCTATGATGAAATTCATCTAAAGTTTATGACATTTTTGAATTTAATTCTCAACAATTATTTCATGTTCCAATCTTCTCGGACGAAACCATACTCCATTTGTTCAAAATCCTACAGAACAATCAATTCTATAGATTTAGGTTTATGTCATGAGCCATTGAGTTGAGAGGTGAGATCGGCGAAAATTTCTTCACTGCCATTGGATGATCAAATCCAAACTCTTCCTGGGCTTTTCTCAACAAATCTTGAAACGAAGGCTCGCTCAAGAACAATATGGGGATCGAGAATCTTTTCCTTTGGCTTTCCCCAACATATAAACCACTAAGTACCCTTTTGGAACATCGACAGAGTCTGATGGTGTCGGAAAAATTAGCTTGGGTGGCACCACACGAAGAACCCTAATAGCCATGGATTCTGATGAATATGCTTTCTATCATTTGTATGTGATAAAGCTCTTTATTCTTGTACTGAAAACTATCAAGTACTTGTGTTGTTTACGGATTCAGTAAGGAAGGTGTATTTAAAGATATAATAATAATAATAATAATAGAAAATAATAATAGACTATGGCTTTAGAGAAACTTTACAAGCAAAATCACATGGTTTTTGTCTTTCTACCTTCCTAACTTGTTTCTGTTCTATATGGTCTTCCCATGTGTCTCGTTCTTCAACATAGTCGAATTTATTCAATTAATATTGATAGAGACTTGTTGCTCTGTTGATAAACGACTCAAGGTCCCCACACAGAGCTGATTACTCTTCTTGGAACAGGACAAAACTCAGCAGAATAATATAAACATGATGAACCAAATCTTCAAGTGTCTGTTACAGACAAGAGCATATGCTTTATCTAATTTTTGTTTCTTTGTTTATTCTACAAAACCTGAGGAAACAAACCCTCGTGAAGTGCATATGAAGCTGTCCAACATGGCCCTCTTTTGCATGTCCTTCTAGGCCACAGTTTCAATACACAGAGGTTTCAGATCGCAAGTTGATGATGACCTATCTATCTATCTATATATATATATATATATATATATACTGCTCCAGAGTTCATCCCAGAAACAGAACAATCTCTTCCCATTAACAAATAGAAATAGAAAAAAGAGACAGCTCCCATATTTTCCTCAATCCATCTGCAGAAGAAGTTTATAGTCAAACGTTACAGAAGAAAATGGCTTTGATAAAAGGAATCTTGGGTGGAAAGAAAAGTCTAAACAAAGGAGTAACTTCAGCACAGAAAGGGTTTCTTGCGGTATACGTTGGAGAAAAACAGAAAACAAGATATATGGTTCCAATCTCGTACCTGAACCAACCATCGTTTCAACCTTTGCTATGTAAAGCGGAAGAAGAGTTCGGATTTAATCATCCAATGGGAGGCTTGACCATCCCTTGTCCTTGTCCTGAACATGTTTTCATTAATGTAAGTTCACAGCTCCAAGGAAGAAGATGAACCAGACCTTAACATTCTCTTTTTCTTTCCTCTCTTTCTTTACAAATGGGAGAAATTCAATGTAAATACTTTTTTCCCTTGCGTACACAACAACCATCAATACAAATTGTAGATACTTTTTTAGCAAAATTATTTGTTATTTCACCAACAAACAAATGGATACATATTGACATTACATTGAAAAGAGAATTAGTGAAAAAATAATATATTGGTTTGCTTGCATACAATATTTCGGTTGTTTACTCTGAAGATGTGAGAAGTATTTGTGTTGATCAAGGATTCATTACACATACGTATTTATAGGTACGATGACAAAAAAAGATATGCCTCATGTGGTTTAGAGCTATTTTGCTACAAAACACCATCACATGGCTTTGTATTTCACTGGCGGTGATAGAGAATCAATCTTGATGAATACTTTGCAGGGCCGTGACCTAATCTAATGGGTCATGAGATGATGAATATAAGGGACAAATATGTAAATTAACTTAAATTATACTAACTTAGTATCCTAATTTGTTGTGTATATATATGTTGTATTATGATGAAACCTATCAATAAGAATAATATTTTCACATGGTATCAGAGCTTGTTTATCTGTAAAAATTAATCGCTAGTCATCGCCGTAATCGCTAGTCATCGCCGTCATTGGTGTAAATTCTAATCGTCAATGTCACTGGTCGAAACACACCGAAGACCAACCCCGAGAAGCCAACAACGTGCTGTCCTGTTCAACAGTTGACAGATCTGTCGTCCTCCTCAGTTGAGCCATCGTCGTCACCAGACTGCACCAGACCACACCGTGCTCACCACCGTCGTCACCACCAGTTCTGCACCGCCGTCCTCACCAAACCGCACCACATTTGCTATCCTCACGGCCTCACTCTGCTCGACAGACCGACCGCCCGCCTCTCCTCCTACTCGACGACCATCCTCTTTCTCCCTCCTGTAGTCAGACAGATGACCATCCTCTTTCTCCCTTCTGCAGTTAGATCGAAGGCCACTTCTTTTTCTTCTGCTCGACCGACGACAACCTCTCTTCCCACCGCATGTCAATCCACACCACTCGTCGGACCTAAACCCATCGTCAGCCAAACCCAACTCGACGAGATCTACTCCAGATCTGCTGCTCCCACCAGATTTGCACCGCCGTCCTAGACCGCCTTCGCTGTTCAGTCGAACCCACCGTCTAGATCTGACGAATCCCACACCTCCAACACCACCAGGTCTGCTGCTGCTGCCAGATCTCCAATCGTCCAGATCTTCGGTCGCGGCTCCATTTTTTACCCGAACTCCTTCTCTTCCAATAAACCAGATCTCCAGGAAGCCCGAGTTGCCCTTCGTGACATCGCTCGGCTGCACCACTCCGCACCACTCCAGATCTGACACTCTTGTTAAGTTAAGGCGGATCCGACGAAGAAGAGAAGCAGAGAACGTGAAGAGAAGAAGAGAACCTTAGTTTATGGTAAATTTTCCAGACTCGTGGCGACACCAAAACAAAAATATGAGCACCAGTAATAATGGAACTCCTTCAGCCGTTTCACATTGCACAATCAAGGCCAATCAGGTGGTTACAGAAGTCGTTGTCAAGCTTGGGGATTTCTCGGTTATAGTGCGAAGAATGCCATTGATTTATCATTGTACCAAGATCTTCGAATCCTAACTATTCCTATCACTCCACGCCTCGGTGGAATCAAGCTCGTTCGTGGGTTCTAATGACAATAACGTCATGCAATCCTCTTATGATTCATCTGATTGGCTCCTTGATAGTGGTGGATCACATCACATTATTTTGAACCCATAGAATCTTATGCTTCACAGCCCGTACCGAGGAGGAAAAGAAGTGATTCTTGGTGGAAAACCAATAACACAAACGGGTTCCCTCTCCCTCTCATTACCCACTCGAGCTCTTACACTTGATGATGTTCTATGCGTTCCATCTATGCACAAGAACCTTGTTTCAGTTGATCAGTTATGCAAAAGTAATAGAGTTTCTGTAAAATTTTTCTCACATATGTTTTAGGTGAAGGATCTACTTACGAGGGCACCAATACTTCAAGGCTATATTAAAGGCGATGTCTACGTGTGGCCAACTCCCTCAAACACGTCTCCCACATGTGTTGTGTTCTCAAGTCTAAAATCGACCCTTCCACCTGACACTCCTGACTAGTCACCCTTCTTTTCCCATCCTTAAACATACATTATCTAAATTCAAACATCAGTTGTCTCGCACTTCCATGTTTTCTCCTTGCAATTCTTGTCTTTGCAACAAAAGTCATAAACTTCCATTTCTTCTTCCTCTATTGTTTCCTCTCTTCCATTGGAATTCATTTTGTCGGGTGTGTGGACATCCCCAGTTGTTTCCGTTGATGGCTTCAAATATTATGTTCTCTTTGTTGATCACTTCACACGATATTCTTGGCTCTAACCGCTCAAACAAAAATCCAAAGTTTGAGATACATATATTGCTTTCAAAGTTTTTGTTGAAGCCAGAATTAATGCCAAAATCACAAATTTTTACACAAACAATGTGGGCGAGTTTGTTGCTCTTAATTCCTTTCTATCGTCCCATGGTATCTGTCACTACACTACTCCACCCACACACCTGAACACAATGGTATCTCTAAGCGTCACCATCGTCACATAGTGGAGACTGGACTCTCAGTTCTCATGCATGCCTCTATTCCCGTCATATACTGGTCTTATGCCTTCTCGACTGCGGTTTATCTTATCAATCGAATGTCAACCCCTATTCTTTCCATGTCCTCACCTTTCGAGTCCCTTTTTTAGAAACAACCAAAATTTGAAAAAATAAAAAATCTTTAGATGCTTGTGCTACCCGTGGCTTCGTCCCTACACATATCACAAACTTGACTCTCGCTCCAATCCATATGTTTTTCTAGGATACTCATAATCTCAAAGTGTTTACCTATATCTTGATCCATCTAAACATCGAATCTATATCTCTAGACATGTAATATTCCATGAGTCTATCTTTTCATTCACCTTACTGTCCAAATTTTTGCCTCCCATCACCCACAGGGTTGACTCTCATCCTTTTACCGGTTCACTCGTGTCCCATATTCACTCTTTTCACCTGCCACACGTTGACATGCCTTTTTAGCCGCCCCAGGTACATCCTTCACCAGTCGAGATGAAGAATATGGAACCCACCTCACCAAGAGATCATATACCTATCTCCCCTGGCTCTACATCAAGAACAGAGCCTTCACACTCTATTTCTGAATCATCACCGCCACCAACTATAGTCCTGGACATCGAGCCGTGTCCACGCAATGTACATCCTATGGTCACTAGAGCCAAGGATAATATTCGCAAACCTAACCCAAAATTTGCTCTTTTTTGCTCATGTACATAAGTGGAGACTGAACCTTCCACTGCAGTCCAAGCTCTCAAAAGCATAGTGTGGCATCAAGCCATAAGCGAAGAATTCAATGCCCTCATTCGAAATGAAACATGAGAACTAGTCTCACCCGATACCGCTTCAAATATCATTGGTTGCAAGCAGATGTTTCAATTAAAACGAAAACCTAATGACTCTATTGATCGGTACAAGGCTCGCTTGGTGGCCAAAGGTTTTCATCAATGTCTTGGGTAGATTTTCATGAGACGTTCAATCCGATCGTTAAACCTACAATGATCCATCTTGTTCTTAGCTTTGCTACCTCTCATGGTTGGGATATTCGCCAAGTGGATGTCAACAACGCCTTTCTACAAGGTCGTCTACATGAGAATGTATATATAGCTTAACCACCAGGTTTCATCGACATTGATCGTTCTAACTTCATATGCAAGCTTCACAAAGCAATTTATGGACTCAAATAGGCTCCTTGTGCATGGTACTCGGACCTGTGTGCATTTCTCATTTAGTATGGTTTCAAAAATTCATTGGCGGATCCATCATTGTTTATGCTACAGTCCTCCGACATGCAATTATTTGTGCTCATCTACATCGACGATTTGATTATTACGAGGTCTTCTTCCGATTAGATTCAATCCTTTGTTACAACCTTGGCAACTCGATTCTCTCTCAAGGACATGGGTGCACTGTCGTTCTTTCTTGGCGTTGAGGCGGTACATACCTCACACGACCTCCATCTGTCCCACTGCAAGTACATAACGGACCTTCTCCATTGAGTTAATATGCACGACGCTAACTCAGTTTCCACACCAATGGCAACTACATCACGACTCACGCTTACCACCAGAACTCCTCTTCCAGATTTCGACCCCTTTCGTCAAGTCATTGGAAGTCTTCAGTACCTCTCTCTTACTTGGCCTGACATAAACTTTGCGGTGAACAAGCTCTCACAGTTCATGCATCAACCGACGGATGAACATTGGTCATGTGCAAAACGTGTACTCAGATACCTAGCGGGCACTCGCAATAGAGGTATCTTTATGGTTGCACGCAATATTCTCACACTTCATGCCTTTAGTGATGCAGATTGGACAGGTGATCCTTCGGACTTCAAATCCACTGGAGCATATATTGTCTACCTTGGCCAACATCCCATTCCATGGTCTTCCAAGAAGCAAACGGGTCACTCACGGTCATCTACGAAAGTTGAATACCATTCCATTGCTAACACATTGGCAGAACTATGTTGGATTATGAATCTTCTCACAGAACTTGGAGTCACACTTCTGGCACCTCCAACAATTACTATGACAACATCGGTATCACATACTTGAGTGTTGATTCGGTCTTTAACTCGCGTATGAAACACCTTGCTTTATACTACCTATTTTTCCGTGGACAGATTGAATCCGAGACTCTACATGTCGCTCATATTAACACTAAAGATCAACTCGTAGATCTACTCACCAAACCTCTCTCTCGTCCACAATTTGAACTACTATGCTCCAAGATCAGAATCACCTATATGTAATTAACTTAAATTATTCTAATCCTAGTATCCTAATATATTGTGTATATATATCTTGTATTATGATGAAACCCTTCACAATGAAGTAGCTGAAGTTTCTGCAGACAAACCCACATGCCCATTAAGTTTGGCCATGGAAATTTCCAAGCTTTTTCTAGTCTATGGCCTAGCTATGACCTAATCTTATGGGTCTCAGTTTTCACAATTTGCTTTACAGACATTGAAAAAACAAGTCCTTGTGAACTGCATATGAAGCTGCCAAACAGACGTTTTCAAATTTCAGAATTAATCATGACCAACCCTCTTGACCTAAACTCTCATTTCCCTTATCCATTGTTTAACATCAGAAAGACAGAACCATGTGAACACTCCCTGCCCATGTCCCACTCTTGTAGGTCACAGCTACAATCCATAGGGGTTTCAACTTACACGTTGATTATATATATATATAATACAAAATTTCATTCCCTTAGACAACAATCTCTACGCCTCAACATATATCTATCAAGAACACCAGTCCAGAAAGAAAAAAAATGGCTTTGATAAAAGGAATCTTGGGTGGCAAGAAAAGTCTAAACAAAGGAGTAACTTCAGCACAGAAAGGATTTCTTGCGGTATACGTTGGAGAAAACCAGAAGACAAGATATATGGTTCCAATCTCGTACTTGAACCAACCATCGTTTCAAGCTTTGTTATGTAAAGCAGAAGAAGAGTTCGGATTTGATCATCCAATGGGAGGCTTGACGATCCCTTTGTCCTGAACATGTTTTCATTAATATAACTTCACAGCTCCAAGGAAGAAGATGAACCCGAGAAAATGTTTTAACATTTTTGTCTCAAGATAGAGATTTGAGTATTTTAATTTTTATGTAAATAGATCGCATGCCCTTTTCTTTTCTTCTTCTTGAAAGAGTTGTTACAGAGGACAAAATTCACTGCCAATACAATTTTTCTGTATAACCGATGACGTATACATACAGAAAATGCAGAGCTTTTTAAGAGTGGCATCGCCATAAATAAAAATAAACATGTTTCTGACACAAGCAACTCTGTGTTTCCCATACGAGGATATATGCTTTGTCCTCTGCATCATCAATTGTTGAGTTGAGAAGTGGGATTGGCGAAGATTCAATTTATTCACTATATCAGAGCCTCATCAAGGTGAATTGGATATGTTATCGACTCAAAAAGGTCATTAGCCTCATTTAGACTTTATTGTAGGATTTGGTTCAAGATGGATCGAAAAGCCATCAACTCGAAAAGAGCATGCATCGAAAGTTATAAAGGAGCTTATACGATTGAGGATGTCTTGTATTTGTGGAGTCTTGAGATGTGATCGAAGTCTCTGTAGATATATTCTGATGTTCATCCATTCCACTGAATGGATTAGGTGGTCCTGCATAGCGAGGATCTTTGTGAACAACTTCAGATCCACACATGATCTTCTTTTGGATAGGCTTCTCAGTACAGTTTGAACAACTTTAGCACCATGGTGAGGACAAGGGTCTGAACCGAATTATTGTGATTTAATTTTTTTTCTCTAAACTATCAGAACTCATCCTATACCCCTCCGTTAAAAAATGTATTTTTTTCTGTCAAATCTTTTTAAAATAGTCTATTTCCCCAAACTATATTACTTTTAGCCTATTACGCCAAAGATTGTACATTCAGTCTATTTCCCCCTAAATTTATTAAGCTATCTTATATCCTCTTAAAGTTTATAAATTTATGATATAACTCCCTCAAGTTTATTAAGTCATCCTATATCTACTAATGTTTACAATTAATATTATCTCCACCTAAAATGTGTAAATAAAATATAAATGCAACATATTACATTTATTGTTTTTTAAATTTTCTCTAAAGTTTATAAAATTTATAAATGCAACATATTACATTTAAACTTATAAACACAACATATTACATTTAAAAATTTATAAGTGTAACATATTTATTTATAAATTTTGGTTATTATATCCACATTTTGATGATTAATAAACACATATTAAATAAGAAAATTTTAAATTATAGAAAATACTGAAATATCTTAAACATGAACGAAAACACAAAATTATAACGATTACAAAACGATAAAAAATATGAAATGATGTCCACCTACACAATATGTTCACGATTACAAAACGATTGATCGTATAAGTTCGTGCAATCCAGACATAATTTTGGAAAACAACTTATCTTAGATTATAACATCTTATAAACCGATAAAAAATTCTAACGATTACAAAACGATAAAAAATATGAAATGATGACCACCTACACAATATGTTCACGATTACAAAACGATTGATCGTGTCGATTCGTGCAATCCAGACATAATTTTAGAAAGCAACTTATCTTAGATTATAACATCTTATAATATATTTTTGTTTATTTTTTTTCATTCTGTTGGCAAAATCATTTTGAAGATCATTTGCGGATATCATGTCATATTTTTTATTGTTTTAAAATCGTGAATCTATTGTGTAGTTGGACATCATGTCATATTTTTTATCGTTTTGTAATCGTTAGAATTTTGTATTATAGTTCATGTTAAAGATATTTTAGTATCATTTATAATTTAAAGTTTACTTATTTTAATATTTTTATCAATCATCAAAATTTGGATATAATTACCAAAATTTAGAAATACGCTACTATCAAAAGTAATATATTATGTTTATCAATTTTAAAATGTAATATGTTGCGTTTATAAGTTTAAATGTAATATCATGTATTTATAATTGTATAAACTTTAGAGAAAAATAATAAAATTTTAAATTTAATATGTTGAGTTTATATTTTTTTTACACATTTAAGGGGGAGATAAGATTAATTTTTAAATTTTAGAGGATATAAGATGACTTAATAAACTTGAGTGAGTTATATAATAAATTTTCAAACTTTAAGGGGTATAAGATGACTTAATACACTTAAACGGAAAATAGACTAAATGTACAACCTGTAGAGGGTAATAGACTAAAAGTCATATAGTTTGGAAGGAAATAGGCGGATTTAAAAAGATTTGACATAAAAATTAACAGAATTTTTAACGGAGGCGGAATAGTATGTGTTTTAATAGTTTATAGGGAAATAAGATTATTAATGATAGTTTGAGAAAAAATAGGATGCGCAAAAAAAGTTGAGGGTGAAATATGATTAAAGGAGGGAATACGCCTTTTTTTTTTCCTATTGTCATGACCGTATTATCTTTGCTAAGCTTTGGCGCAATCTATCTTATAACTCCGATTCAAGCTCCACATTCAAACATCAAAGAACCGAACAGTGGCTTCTCATTAAACTTGTGCTTCCATTTTTATTCTTTTTAAAAGAGATGTTACTTGAGACTAGATAATTGGATGATATAAAGTTTTTTTCACATTTTTGTGAATGTATACACGTTAATTAAGATTCAAACATAAAAATATAGGACATATCATAAAACCAATGAACTTAAAGGATTGTGCTTACACTAATTTTCGGGTGATAGACAGGCGTTGTCAATAAAACAATGCAGTAAGTCACAACCTTGTTTGACAGCCATATGGTGAAAGAGCACGATGGTAAGAGACCTCTTTTGACTGATGACTTGCAGGTCATCCTGAAAGAAAGGGTGGGAACCCTAGGAGAGCTTACTTTTATAGACAACTTGAGTTGGATAATCTGTAGAAAGTTCAGACTAGGTTTGAAGGTTGCATCTAGGTATTGTGAGGGGATACGTATACGTGAGGCAAATACTGAAGCCTTCACTATGAAGGACTGTCGGGGAGAGTGTAAGTGCTTTCTTTTCTATTACCAGTTATCTAATTGGCTTTGTATCGATAGGACTTGGTGTGTTTTAGAAGATGATATATAATGTTCCTTTTTAATAGTGTATAAGAAGAATTTATCCACCTGCATTAAATGATGAGGTTTGGAGGTTAGAGAAAATTGGAAAAGGATGACGCTTTCCACAAGAAACTTAATAAAGTAGGAAAATACAATTTTGTAGAGTTCCCGGAGCTTTTAGTAAAGGACTCTCAGAAATTGCTGGCTATAAGTGCAAGAATCGAGATCTAGTATTTATATCAAGATATTGATCTTTTAAAACTGATATATGTGCCTCTCATTGTATATTTTTGGAAGTGGAATGTTTAACATAATGAGGGATGCACTTGTGGAACATGCAAAAACTTATGTCCTAAGTGGAATGCTTTATGTTAATTATCCTGAAGACTTAAGGAGTGATGGTGTTGTTTTTAACAATATTTACGATCTCAGTGGCCTCATATCAGAGAAGCAATATTTTCCAGCTGATTCACTTTTCCCTACGTTGTATTCTTAAGGATTCTAAAGACTTGTGGTGCTTGTAAAAAATTGTAATATGTTATGACAATATGTAGGTCTATGTTGATGGATTAATGAAGAAATCTAAAACTAAAATTTCAAATCGCACAAAGATGTAAATATACATAATATAAATAAAACAAAACACCAAATCTTCACATTCATCTCTACATCAGTCATTTAAATTTAGTTTCGTAGATGATTCTAGGAATATCGTCAATTCACCTAAAACAATGAAACAAATTGTTAGATTACATATTTGTCTATATATATTTATATAATACATGTTTAAATAAGATTAATAATGTTTTTTTATTTCCAATTTGATCATTAAATGAATTTTGTTATATATGTATCTTTATATTAACTAAATTTTCTATTTAATACTTACGGATACGAATATTTCGGATAATTGAGTCTACTATTTGTATTTGTATTTGTATTTGTCGAATATCTGATTTTTAATATTTTTATTTGTATTTGTGTCAGCGGATATTTGAATTTTCGGTTCGAATAGGAATCGGATACGAATAATTCGAATATTTTGCCCAGCCCTAGCCATGAGAGTCGCATCCTCGTTAAAAACCCGTCGTTGGAAAACCTCGTTGGACAAAACCAACGAAGGGAAAAGAGTACACGCGGGTCATTTTACCTAATTATTAACCGTTGCGAGTTGTGTTTCGCATGTAGTATGAGGTGGATGTTGGAACTTCTTTGTGGACTCGAGCACTTGTCTTGAACTTGAACGACCGTGAGAAATCACGACGATAGCCTCCTTGAGCTTCCTATCTTTAGCTCGGGCCACGGGACCTGCTTGTATGATCAAAGCTTCCTCTTCTCTAGCCCTAGCACGGGTCACGGGACCAACGTCCTTCTTTCGGGTTGTGTACATATTCCGTCCTTTCGGTTCAGCTCGGGTCACCTCTTCTACAGCGCAGGTCGTGTCCTTTGTGACACATGTCGCATCATCGGCAACACGGGGCACGTCCTTGGCCTCATAGGTCGCGTCCTCCTCAGCATGGGTCGCGTCCTCCTCAGCGTGGATCGCGTCCTTCTCAGCATGGGTCGCGTTCTCCTCAGCATAGGTCGCATCCTCTTCAGCACGGGTTGTGTCCTCCTCAGTGTGGGTCATGTCTTCCTCATCATGGATCATGTCCTCTTCATTAGCCACAGCTCGGGTTGCGTCCTCGATGATGTTCGTGATCATTTCATACCCTCCCACTTCAAAAGGATTTGTCCTCAAATCCGTTTGATCTGCGACAGAAGGTACCAAGTTAATAACATTAAAGCTGGGACTCACATGATACTTACCTTGCAAGTCGAGTTGGTAGGCATTGTTGCTGATTCTCTTTGTCACTGTGAAGGGACCGTCGATCCGGGGTATCAATTTGGACTTCCGTTCGTTCGAGACTCGTTATTTTCGTAGTTGAACCCAAACTTGGTCACCGGGTTTGAAAATCATTCGCTTCCGGGCTCGAAAACGCCATAAGTAATGCTGCCACGTTTGTAATGTTCTCACAAGCGCATATAACTCCTTGTCGTATGTGGCATAGTTGAGGGTTGCGCCTCCAAGCTTCTTGCTACAATAAAATGGCTTTCATTCCTGCATCAAAATTGAATCTACATCAATTCTTTCACCGGATGCATCAATGTCAAATGTCTTAAGGAAATCCAATAAAATTAATGGAGGGGCTTGAGTAAGCTTTTCGTTTAGCGTTTGGAATGCTTCTTCTTGTGCTTCTTCCCACCCAATGTTGTCCTTGATAACTTCGGTGAGAGGGGCTGCCAAGGTACTAAGTCCCTTTACGAAGCGATGATAGAACTCCGCGAGTCCATGGAAGCTTTGGACTTTGCCGATGGTCTTTGGGCTCGGCCATTCCCGAATGGCTTTAACCTCTCCTCATCCACCTTGACTCCATCTGCACTTATAACAAAACCTAAAAACCCAACGTTATCCGTACAATAGGTACACTTCTTAAGGTTAGCATAGAGTTCTTCTTTCCTAAGTACCTTTAGATCCGATTCTAGGTGTCCATGTGCTTCTACTAAGTTATCCGTACAATAGGTACACTTCTTAAGGTTAGCATAGAGTTCTTCTTTCCTAAGTACCTTTAGATCCGATTCTAGGTGTCCAACGTGTGCTTCTAAGTCTTTACTATAGATCATCATATCATCAAAGCAAACCACTACGAGTCTACCTATAAAATCTCTAAGAACTTGGTTCCTTAGACGCATGAAAGTACTAGGTGCACTTGTTAACCAAAAAGGCATCACTAACCACTCATATAATCCATGTTTAGTTTTAAACGCTATTTTCCATTCGTCACCGTCTTTCATCCTAATTTGATGATATCCACTTTTAAGATCAAATTTTGAAATATCCTACTTCCATGCAATTCATCCAACATGTCATCTAGCCTAGGAATAGGATGTCGATACTTCACCGTAATGTTGTTGATTGCGCGACAATCAACACACATGCGCCAGCTGCCATCTTTCTTTGGCACGAGTACGACGGGCACGGTGCATGGGCTCATGCTTTCTTGGATGTGTCCCTTGGCCATGACTTCTTCTACTTGCCTTTGCAGCTCCTTGGTCTCCACTGGGTTGGTTTGGGACGCTGGCCGATTTTGGAATGCGGCTTCGGGAATGAAATCGATTTGATGTTCAATAACACGTTTTGGGGGCAATCCGGTGGGGTTCTCTTTGGAAAAAATGTATCCATAGTCCTGCAATAAAATAGAAATTTCACTCGGTAGCACCGGTGCAAGGTTAGCTAAGCTCGAGAGAGCTTTCTTATATACAAAAAATAATATGGACTGATTCGAGTGAAGAGATTTCTTGATCTCACCCGATTTCGCGTAGAAGTTCGAAGACTTAAGCACGCGTTCTCCTTGCTGTTTTAAGTGCATTTGTTCTTGCTGCACTTCCTTTTGTGTCTTAGGGATAAGACTCATTTTCCTGTCATTAAGCTCGAAAGAATGGTGGTTAGTAAAATCATCATGTATTACCTTAGGATCCGATGGTTGCGGACTACCGAGAAGGATAGGGCTTGCGTTCATGAGACGAACGTCACACATGATCTCGTCCTTGTATTTGCCAATGGTGATAGGCACGACCACTTGGTTGGTCACATTCATTTTGTCATTCTCATGGAGCCATTGTAGTTTAGAAGATCTCGGGTGCTTCTTGACCTTTAAATCGAGTTCTTTCTCATAGTCCTTGGTTGACGATTCAGATTCTTTGTCCTCAGATTCACTCTCACCATCCTCGCAAAATATCATAAATCTTTCGTTTGGACATTCGTTCATATAATAATCTCGTCTATGACACTTGAAGCACTTTGCATTCCAAGCCCTCGATATAATGGCCTCGGCTTTTCCTTTGACTCGTTGAGCCGATGGAACCACTTTGATTGCGTCTCGGGTTGCTGGAGCAGATATGTCTCTCCATGGATAGCTCCGTTTTTCCTCTCGCAGTTGAATGCATTTTCCAGCATCAAAGTTAGAAGGAGAGCTCCTTCCTCGCTGGAGTTCTTGATCAATTGGAATCGATTTGTGTAACTCTCGAAGATTGTGATTCGGAGCATATCGCTTGCGCATTATGGCTTTCATTTCCAGCCACGTCTCTATAGGTTTCTCTCCGTAACGTCGCCTAGAAGTCACGAACTGATCCCACCAACTCAAGGCGTAGTCATAGAAATCCTTGGCTGCCATCCTAACCTTCTTAGCCTCGGGGTAATGCTGACAACCGAATACGAGTTCCACCTTTTTCTCCCACTCTAGGTAGGCATCCGGGTCGGCTATACCATGGAACAATGGAATTTTCAGCTTGAGACCAGCGAGGTCGTCCCTCGGGTCGTCTCGTCGTTCCCTCGACTCATGCCGCCTTCAGTGACTACTTCGGGATGAGGATGAACTGCCTCGTTCGTAGTAGTTGCTGTCCTCCTCATGCTGGTTCATTTCTCGTTGTTGGAAAGCATGAATGTCTCTTGGTCGGGTTGGATGTTCGGGTCGAAATTCTTGCCGAAACTCCTCCATTTTGTTAGTGATACTTTGCTCCAAACGAGCCACGAGAGCCTCGATTAATCTCTCGTTCACTCGGCTATTCTCGACTCCTTTATCCCCAACGATGCTAGATTTTTTTTCGTTTTTAATTGTTTTTGTAAGATACCTTTTCGTTAGAACGAGCTCTGATACCACTTCACGCGATCCCGCTGGAATGACGCTCTAGACTAAAGGTCAGATGGATAGGCCTTGGTGCAACGAGTTGGACAAGGTGGGTGGAGCGATTGGTCACACGAGAGTTACGAAAGGGCTCTCGATTCACCGGCTCGTCTTCGAAGGATATTACGCACCAACGAAGAACGAACGAACGTTGGATATGACACACCAACGGATTGGTTGATATTACACATCAACAAATGATGATTTTACAAAGGAAAATCAAAGATAAAATGTCAAATTCAAAGTTGTCTTTCATCTTACACCATGGACAGCCGTAATAAGCAAGAAAGCCATGCAAACACATAAATGTAGCATTAAATGCTAGTCACCATGCAAGGTAACAATTTAATAGTCTAGAAAATAACTAAAACATTAATGACAAGTTGTAAGATGTGCCGTTGGGTTGCGAAATTGTCTTGAAACCCTCGGGTTAATAATTAGGTCACGGGAAAGTGATTCGCGGCCTAGTTAAAAACCCGTCGTTGGAAAACCCCGTGGGACAAAACCAATGAAGGGAAAAGAGTACATGCGGGTCACTTTACCTAATTATTAACCGTTGCAAGTTGTGTTTTGGTGTAGTATGATGTGGATGTTAGAACTTCTTTGTGGACTCGAGCACTTGTCTTGAACTTGAACGACCGTGAGAAATCACGACGATAGCCTCCTTGAGTTTCCTATCTTTAACTCGGGCCACAAGACCTGCTTGTATTATCAAAGCTTCCTCTTCTCTAGCCCTAGCACTGGTCATGAGACCAATGTCCTTCTTTCGGGTCGTGTACATCTTTCGTCCTTTCAGTTCAGCTCAGGTCCCCTCTTCTACATCGCAGGTCGTGTACTTTGTGACGCGGGTCGCATCATCGACAACACGGGGCGCGTCCTTGGCATCATAGGTCGCGTCCTCCTCAGCATGGGTCGCGTCCTCCTCAGTGTGGGTCGTGTCCTTCTCAGCACGGGTAGCGTCCTCCTTAGCACGGGTCGCGTCCTCTTCAGCACGGGTTTCCTCCTCAGTGCGGGTCGTGTCTTCCTCATTATGGATCATGTTCTCTTCATTAGCCACAGCTCGGGTTGCGTCCTCGATGATGTTCCTGATCATATCATGTTGCAAGTATTCTATTTTCTGAATTTATCACCCATTTTCTACCTTAAATGCTAATGTTTCCACTCCTCTCAGCATAATCTTATCCTAAATGCTTATTCATTCTCCCAAATTAAGTCTACTCCATCCCCACTAATCCATGTTACATCAGAAATAAATTTGCATAAACTGAAACAACTTGTTTGATGAGGACATCAGGCTCTAAGCAGAAACAAAGGAAGTCAGACGAACGGGGAGCTACCGCAAGGAAATTAGCGGATTGAACTTTCGAGGCTTACTAATACGTGGACGAAAAAGAAGCATGCATAACAAGGCAATGTAGAATGTGATGGAGGCATATGATGTAGAATTTGTAAAACAAAGATGAATCAGCAGAAGCAAGATAAAAAGATTAAGAAAGAGCAAAAGATCGAGAGCATTAGAGAGATTAAGAATAACTATTCTCTTATGTATTTCATTAGAACTAAAGGTACCTATTTATAAAAGTAAAAAGGGTGATAAACAAGGATAATACAAGTATAAATGCAAGGCACAAGTGTAGATGTAACATGCATGAGCTGGAGCGGTCAACAAGGCATAAGAGACCGCGGAGGTCATAAATAGGCTTGACCAGGTCGCAGATCGCGGGATGCAGGATGCAGGACACAGAGAAGGGAGTGAGACGTGGCTCGGGATGCAGAGAAGAGGGAGAAATGACTCGAGATGCGGCTCGAGACACGGAGAAAAGCGGGACACGGCTCGAGATGCAAAGAAGGGATCGCGATACGGGTCATGAAGAGCGGGATGCGACCTTTCTTCTTAACATTCCCCCTCAAGCTTAGGCGATCAAAATAAACATTAAGTGTAGCCTCATTAAAACCTTTTCGGGGAAAACCCAATTGGGACAAAAAAACCCGACAAAGGAAAAAAGAGTACAACAACTTATGAGCTCGAGGGATGATTGACTAAGCTTGAATGCGATGATTTGGGACTGAAGATATCGAAGAGGCCTATCCGATAATGAAGATCTTTGCAAAATTTTCACTTGTGGCTTTGGTGAAGACATCGGCCAGCTGATTTGTGCTTCTTGTGTATATGAATTCAATGACGCCATCTTCAAGCTTCTCTAGACAAAATGATAGTCAACTTCAATATGTTTTGTTCGTTCGTGAAACACCAAGTTGGATGCAATGTGAATTGCCACCTGATTGTCGCAATGAAGCATCGTGGCTTGGGAAGGTTCGAGGTCAAGATCTTTGAGGTGAGTCCGGATCTAATGAGCTCACATGTTGCATTTGCCATAGCTCAGTACTCGGCCTCAACGCTGGAACGAGAGACCACCGATTGCTTTTTGCTTCTCCAAGTGACAAGGTTCCCCCCGACAAAGGTACAAAACCTCGTTGTTGATTTTCGGTTTTTGCGGTCATGGCCCAATCTGCATCACAATACCCAATTAGACTAGTGTCATTGTTTTTACTCATTAGGATACCTTTTCTTGGAGCGTTCTTGATGTATCGGAGGTTTCGGTTCACCATTTTCCAATGTTGTTCCTTTGGAGCATGCATATGCTGGCTGACCTAATTCACAGCATAACACAAGTTAGGTCTTGTTATCATGAGGTATATTAGCTTATTGACAAGGCATCTGTATTGTTCTATATCATGAAACGATTCCCCCTCACACAAGTCTTTGTATTTTTCTTCGATGGGGGTCTTGGTCAGCTTAGATCCGAGTTTATCTGTTTCATTCAAAAGGTCTAAAGCATATTTTCGTTGAGAAAGAAATATATTATCATTAGATCTAGTTACTTCAATTCCAAGAAAGTACTTAAGTTCACCTACATCCTTTATATCAAATGTGTCCTTTAGAAAACGTTTAACACTTTCTATTCCTTTATTATCATCACATGTTATGATGATACCATCAACATAAACTAAGAGAACGATGATACCGGAATTGTTTCGAATGATGAACATGGAATGATCAGCCTCACTCCTCTTAAAACCATACTGGCTTCCATTCGGCTTCTCTATAGCTTTGTGGCTTGATATCCGTGTCAATTTTACTAAGAAAAGATTTATGATCAGTAGAGATAAATTCCAAAGAGACAAATTTTGAATAGGATGTTCGGTTGCCACGCCATTGAAATAGGGTGTTTGGTTGCCACATCATTGAATAGGATTGTGAATCCATTCCGAGATTGGTCGCCTTATTCTAGTGCTTCTCCGAGGCACTATCTCATTTAGAATCCTTCCTTCAACTTCATCGACGTTATGATCCTCATTTTGGTTATGATCATGGCTTTGATCTTCATTCTCATGATTTGAGGCTCTAGTTTCCTCCTTATGATTTTGCTCAGAATATGTGATCTCATCATGGCTTTCTTGTTTTTCATTTTCTGATATTTCTTGATCATTTTGGTCTTCATGACGTTCAGGTATACTTGGCAGAGGATCTGTTTCATTGTTAGTTTCCGAAATTGAATTAACTAAGCTTCTAAGGGACAAACCTAATTATCATTTGGTTCCTAGATTCCTTTAATCTCTTCCCAGCTGGTTTTGCCATGAAATCTCTTGTCTTTGAGAAACATAACATCTCGAGACACTATTACATGTTGTAATTTTGGATCGAAACACTTGTAGCCTTTTTTATTTACTGAGTATCCGATGAATATGGCTTTTGTGCTCCTTGGTTCCAACTTGTTTCGATGTGAGTCAGGAACAAGAACGAAACACACACAACCGAAAGTTCTAAAATACTCAATATCAGGTTTTGTAGAGTTTAATACCTCATATGGTGATTTGTCCTATAGAACCTTTGTAGGAATTCTTTTAATGATGTGACATGCGGTCATGACCACATCGGACCAAAACCTTTTAGGAACATCTCAATCGAACATGATAGTTCTCGAGACTTCCATAGGTGTATGTTCTTCCTCTCGGCCACTCTGTTTTGTTGCGGAGTATAAGGACACGAGGTTTGGTGTGTAATTCCTCGTTCTTCAAGGTACATGCCAAACTGAAGACTAGTATACTCTCCACCATTTTCAGTCCTTAGACATTTTATTTTAGCATCTTATTGAGTTAAAACATGCTTATAAAACTTTACAAACACATCATAAACAAAACTCTTAGACGAGAGAGTACAAAGCCATGTAAACTTGGATTTTTCATCGATGAAGGTTACAAAATATTTCTTTTGATCACAAGAAACATATGGATCTATCCAAACATCAGAATAGAATAGTTCAAAATAGTTTTTATAAACCGAAACAGAGTTTGGAAAACTTGTTTTACGTGCTTTCCTAAGATGAAAGCTTCACATGCTTCATGTTTATCTTTAAGATCAAGAAAAATGATACTTAGAACTTTGCTATGAGGGTGTTTAAGTCTCGCATGCCATATAGAAACTTTATCAATATTTGAATTTGATAGAAACACAGAACCAGGATCACAATACATAGACTGAAGATGTTTGCTTTTAATATCCTGCATCCAGAATGAGTTAGAATCGAAACAAACATAGCAATTAGGTCTTTTGCAAGCTTTTGGACAGAAATAAGATTATTAGAAAACTTTGGAACGAATAGAGCCCTTGTATCATGACCGAGAAGCTTAAGCTTCTTTGTTCCTTTGATTGGAACACTCTCCCCATTTGCAATAGAAACAGAGCCACTATGAGGATTTATATCTTTAAGCAAGTCATGATTTTTGATCATATGATTTGTAGCTCCAGAATTTATTATAATATGGTTTCGAAAAACATAGAAAACAGAGGTAACATTATCTCCCACTTTATCTGCTTTGTTTGTTTGATTTCCTGACTTAATAATTTGGAAAAACTCCTCGAGATCTGCCTTAGTGACAAACTTGGACTAAGAGGCCATATTAGCCTTACCTTCGCCGTCATGGCTTTTGTTCTTCAAATGGGGGTGAAGGATCCAACAATTGTATGACCTTTACTTTTGCAATGCTCGTAAGAGAACTGCTTTTTAAAAGGTTTGATAGTAGTGGCTTTCCCAGTGGTGCTTTTGGAGACATTACCATCTTTGGTCATTCCTTTAAAGAGACGATTTCGTCCTTCCTTTATTGTAATCATCCTACAAACTTCGTTAAACGAGGGACGAGTTCCTTTAAAGAGACGAGTTCTTCTAGAAGATTTCGTTGTATTTGTCGTCGAGGAAGAATAAAAGACAAAACATTTGATCCTGGTTCACTCTCTGAGCAATTTCCACAGGATCCGCAGTATGAGGCCTTAGAGAATCGAGTTCAGACCATAATTCTTTAAAATCACCCAAAGACTGGTTAAAAGGCTTTCCTTCTTGCCTTAGATTATTAAGTTCTTTCTTTACTTCATACACACGACTAAGGTTGGATTCATTGCCAAAAACTTGTTTGAGCTCGTTCCAAAGCTCCTTAGGAGACTTTATGTGCCCATATGTACGAAGTATATGAGATTCGAGTGAATTTTGTAAAACAACCAAGGCAGTGAGTTTATTTGTTCCCATTTTTCTGATCCGTCACTTGAATCTACCGGTTTCACATCCGATCCTGTAACAAAACCCTAGAGACCTCGCATGCCAAGATTGGCATTAGCAATCTTCGTTCAAATGAGATAATTGTTTCCATTGAACGGGATTGAGATGCTTTTAGTCGAGTCCATGATAAGAGATCTGAGAAAGTAAAGGGAAACAAAAACAAAGAGAGATTAAAAAAAAGTTTGACCGAAAACTACTTTTGAAAGAGAATAGATTTCAAAAGAAACAAAATCGATCAAAACATTTTCAAAGATTTGATCACCGCTGTGATACCATGTAGAATTTGTAAAAGAAAGATGAATCAGGAGATGCAAGATAGAAAGATTAAGAGCGAGCAAAAGATTGAGAGAATTAGAGAGAATAAGAATAACTAGTCTCTTATGTATTTCATTAGAACTAAAGGTACCCATTTATACAAGTAGAAAGGGTGAAAAACAAGGAAAATACAAGTACAAATGCAAGGCACAAGTTTAGATATAACATTCATGAGATGGAGCGGTCAACAAGGCATAGGAGACCGGAGAGGTCAAATAGGCTTGATCAGGCTAAGTGGCCACCCCGCGCGGGCTCCTTTTGGTTTGATGATCCGTGCAGGATTGGAAGCTCCCCGAGTTGTACAGATTCAGCGAGATGGTGCAGCCTGCGCTGGCTAAGAGGACCACCCCGCACGGGTTCATATCCTTTCATGGGACATGGTCGTATCTTGCTAATTTCTTGTCCGTTTCTCGTCCCGTTTTCTCCATTGTGATCCTCGATACTCGTATGCCGTCCTGTATATGTTCTTTTTGCTCCAAAATGAACCAAATAGCCTCAAAACTTGCAGGAACATATGGTCACGAAAACAAGTAAAACGAATATAAAACCACATGTAAACATCACAATTATCATCACGAACATCTCTAAAATCATGCGAGAAATGTGTACGAAAACAAGATGATCAAAATCCCCTAGACTTGAATGTTTGCTTGTCGCTAAGCAAACATAAGCGTGGAATATGATAACGTCTAATTTGTTCTAGTATTTTCATCACTTTCCATAGTTAATTTTATAATTTATTTGGACTTAACCAAGTTATTTAGCACAAGTTAGTCTTCTTCTATCATTTTCTCGTGTTTCACAGGAAATGAAATATCGGGATACAAGCACGAGCAAATGCAGCAAAACTAAGCAAACCACTCTTCTATAAGCTGTACAAGGTCAGCATGCAAGACTCCTTCGGTTCATAGGAATAGAAACACATGGCTGGATACAAGTAATGGAAATAGCGGGTGCTGCCTAAAAGAAATGGAAACCAGCCATTGGCCTAAAAAATGGAAATTGGTTGCTGCCTCCATAAAATGGAAAGCACGAGGTTTGCTAGAGAAGAGAAATGGAAAGAGGACATGGTTTACAGCACAAGAGGAAAAGGAAAACGTTGCTGCACAAGAAGAAATGGAAACACAAGCTGCTGGAACAAATTGGAAACATAAAGGTGCTACACAAGAAGAAATGGAAACACAAGCTGCTGGAACAAATTGGAAACCAAGGATCTTAAATCAAAGATGAAAAATGGAAGCAAGGACGGATGAATTACAAAGATGGCACACGACCGCAAAGAAGAGGAAATTTGGGGGCTCACAAAATGGAAACTTAGGCTGCAGCTCACAAGAATGGAAACGTTTGGTTGCTGGAACAAAAATAAGAAGAGAACGGTCGGAACATGAAAAGGAAATATGGTTTACATAAAATAGAAGCAAATTACTGGAACAAAATGTAAACTTCCAACCGCATACACAAAAATGGAAAGATAGCCGCCTACACAAGAATTGGGAACTACAACCGTTGGAGATAGAAAATAGAAATGGTTGTTGGAACAATGAATGGAAACGCATGGATAAGAGAAAGAAGGCAGCCAGCAAAAGAGGAAAAGAAGGAGAAAAGAAAAGGAAACCATTTCTGCACAAGAGGAAAAGGAAACACAATATGCGGAAGAAAATGGAAACCAAGAATATGGAAACGAGTAGAGAAGAGGAAATGAGGACGAAGGGGTCAAAAGGACAAGGCAGAATTCGGACATAAGAGACACATACCACACAACACACACAAGAGAACAAGAGAGAGAGCAGCACGCCGTAAGGCGGGAATTCCAGTCACTTATTGTTTTTGTACATTCTATTCATTAGTTTTGTATCTTTATAGTTGCATTGATTCCCTAGCGTTCGACCCTGGTACTACACGATCTGTATTCTTGTAGAACCGTTGGTCTAGGGAATTATTACTTCAGCATTTACCCATCAAGTTTTTGGCGCCGTTGCCGGGGAATGATTACGGCTTTAGAGTTAGGATACTTTTGAATTAGGACATAGTCCTTTCCGAAGTCTTTAGTTGTTTTTCATATTTTTTGTTTGCTTTTTGAGTCAATTTTTTTACCTCTCTGAGCTTAATCGATTTTTGTTTGTTTTTTATTTTATGCGGTAAGATGAATGAGGTGCATTCTTTGTACTCCGGTATAGCTGAAGTAAAAACTCAAGTTGCGGGAATTTATCATATGCTAACTAAATCACGTCGTCCGCACTATTCAAGGCATTCTTGGGAAAAAGGAGTTTAGGGTTATGACGAAATGAATTACATGGATAACAATCAGCCTTTGGGGAACACATACAACCCCTGGTGGAGAGATAACACAAACTTCTCATATAGGTACCCTGACGGTGTGTTGAATGCGCAACATCTATCGAGAAATATTCAGCCATTGATGATGCAATGAAATAAAAATTTCAAGACAAGAATGCAGCCTCAAAATCAAGGGTATCAATCACGTACCCCACAGCCAATCCAACCCAAAGCAACCTCTGATGTTACCGTGTTCGCCTGATGATAGGAAAGACAATCAGGGTCTCCGAAACAAGGCTCTGATACCACTGAGGGAAACCGAGAGGAAAACACGTAGCGGAAACATAGAGTTTTTCTCGGTTTTTCTTTTGGTGAGATCTGATTCGGAGACAGATCTGATTAGTGTTTCTTAGCACATACCTTGGTGTGTGCTAAAGCTCGGATCAGTGAGTCACGAGCAGCAGCGAATCGCTCCTGCCTCTGTCGGTATCCACACGGACGAAGGAGAACTGGACAAAGTCTAAAAACCTAGTTGCTAGACTAGGATTTCGGCCTCTAGATTATATTGGACGAAGTGCCTTGCCTTTTTTGTGTTTTCTATCAGCAGCAGCGAATCGCTCCTGCCTCTGTCGGTATCCACACGGACGAAGGAGAACTGGACAAAGTGTAAAAACCTAGTTGCTAGACTAGGATTTCGGCCTCTAGATTATATTGGACGAAGTGCCTTGCCTTTTTTGTGTTTTCTATATTCTTGAGAACATATCTTAAGCACAATATTTATAGAGAAATTTTGGTTTAACCCTAACTTAAAACCTTAATTAGGTTTTGCTCAATTAATCCTAATGGGCCGAATTAGGCCCAATTACATTGAATTCACAATTCAATTAGAATTGGCCCTCATAACTCGAATTATTCTCAATCCTATTTATAATAGGATTGGCCCAATTACATGTAAAACTCCATTCGTCTTTGTGTGCGACCCAATATATTCTCATTGCGTTGATCACAAATAATGAGTGGTGTCTAGCAACATATCATTATTTCCCAAGCAATGAAAATGTGTGTGACTTGACAATACCAATCTCGTGATTTATGTATATTAATCCTTTTGTCATTGATGTCTAGATTGGATATGAGTCATGGAACAAATCATACTCATCTAATTCAATCTATGAGCTCGTGACATCACTCATGTTATATAGTAGGGACAAATCCTTATCTCAATCAACCAACATCTTACTACATAAACAGATTGCATACCCAATCACTATCTTGGTCGTCCACCCATTATCAAGTGATGTTTGATAGTGTCAAAGCATGCGATTGCTTATGTTAAGATCTCTGACGATTCAAGTCATAGGATTATATATATACCATAATCACTATGAGAATTGCTATGATACTCATATAACAATCCATGTAGCAATCTCATGGCGGATCGTCCAGTACATTGTTCTCTAACATGTACTTATGTGTTAAATTGATATCTCATATCAATTTACACATACTAGTCTTAATGCAACATTGATATCCTTATTCTCAATGATGCTCAACTAGGGATGTTTTAAGATTATCTTAAATTATATTTCTAAGGATATTATTTCATCTATTTATATATGCATACAGTAACTGAAATGAAATAATAGAATGACATTTTATAGAAAATGTCATGATACATCATAAATACTCAAATAAGAATTCATCCAAATGATTGGTCTCTAGAGCATACTCCAACAATCTCCCATTTGCGCTAAGACCAATTAAACCAATCGGGTATATCTCTAATACCTAATGATCTAGTATGACGATCATGCCTATGCTGCGCCAGAGGCTTCGTCAAAGGGTCCGCGACATTGTCATCTGTTGGTACTCTGCATATCTTAATGTCTCCTCTCTCCACAATTTCTCAAATGAGATGTAAGTGTCTGAGTATTTGTTTGGATCCTTGGTGTGATCTGGGTTCCTTAGCCTGTGCTATGGCACCATTATTGTCACAATAGATCTCAACAAGACCTTCTATGCTAGGAACCACCCCAAGTTCAGATATGAACTTCTTCATCCAAACCGCTTCTTTAGCTGCTTCTGATGCAACTCAACCTCTGTAGTAGAATCAACAACTGTAGCTTGTTTAGAACTTTTCCAGCTCACAGAACCACCATTTAGGCAAAACACAAAACCAGATTGCGATCGATAATCATCTTTGTCGGTTTCCAAGCTAGCATTAGTGTAATCCGTTACGATGAGCTATTCTTCACCTCCAAATACCAAGAATGCATTCTTAGTACTTCTCAAGTACTTAAGAATATTCTCCACCGCGATTTAGTGACTTTCACCGGGATCACTTTGATGCATACTAGTCATACTTAAGGCATATGATATATCGAGACATGTACATATCATGGCGTACAAGATAGATCCAATAGCAGATGCGTATGGAATCTTACTCATGTGTTCTCTCTCTTCTTTTGTCGTAGGACATTATTGTTTAGAGAGAAACTTGCCACTTACCATAGGCAAAGTTCTTTTCTTAGAATCTTGCATGCTAAAATGTTTTAGCACTTTGTCTATGTATATACTTTGAGTTAGGCCAATCAGTTTCCTCGATCTATCTCTATAGATGTTTATACCCAATATATAGGTAGCTTCACCTATGTCCTTCATAGAAAAACAATTTCCTAACCAAGTCTCTACAGACTGCAGGGTAGGGATATCATTTCCTATGAGTAATATGTCATCTACATATAATACAAGAAAAACTATGGTGATCCCACTAACCTTCTTGTAGACACAAGGGTCATCTTCGTTTTTGATGAAACCAAACCCTTTGATTGCTTCATCAAAACGAAGATTCCAACTCACAGAAGCTTGCTTCAATCCATAAATGGATCGCTGTAGCTTACAGACCTTATCAGCATTTTCTAGATCGACAAAACCTTCAGGTTGTGTCATGTACACATCCTCAAGAAGCATTTCATTAAGGAAAGTTGTTTTGACATCCATTTTCCAGATTTCATAATCATGGTATGCAGCTATCGCAAGCAAAATCCATATGGAATCGATCATCGCAACTGGTGAAAAACTTTCGTCATAGTCTATACCATGAACTTATTTAAAACTTTTTGCTACCAAACGCCCTTTATAGGTATGAACATTACCATCCATGTCGGTTTTCTTTTTGAAAATCCATTTACAACCTATGGGTCTCGCCCATTCAGGTAGATCAACCAAAGTCCATACTTAGTTTGTATACTTTGAGCCCATCTCGGTTTTCTTTTTGAAAATCCATTTACAACCTATGGGTCTCGCCCATTCAGGTAGATCAACCAATGTCCATACTTGGTTTGTATACTTGGAGCCCATCTCGGATTTTATGGCCTCAAGCCATGTCTCAGAATCTTGGCTCGTTATGGCCCCTTGGTAGGTCGTAAGCTCATCATCTTCCATGAGCATTACATCACCATCTTGAGTCACCAGAAATCCATATCTCTATGGTGCACAATGTGATCTCATAGACCTACGCATAATTTGTGTCTCATGAGCAGGTTCCACATCAGTTTGTGGTTCCGGTTCCTCAACTAATTGTGGTTCCGGTTCCACAACTGCTAGTGGTGTCTGCTCAGTTTCAATCTCAGTGTCAGCAGTATTTTCTTGTGGTTCTTGAATTTCTTCAAGTTCTACAGTATTCCCACTAGTTCTTCTAGAACGAAACTCTCTTTCTAGAAAAACACATGTGCGGGCAACAAACACTTTGTGTTCTGAGGGTTTTTAGAAATAGTATCCTTTAGTTCTTTTAGGATACCGCACGAAAATACACTTATCTGATTTAGGGACGAGTTTGTTAGACGTCTGATGTTTAACATCAACCTCACATCCCCAAATCTTCATAAAAGACATATTAGGACTTTCCCAGTCCATATCTCATATGGTGTCTTTTGAACTGACTTAGATGGAACACAATTTAATATAAAAGCATCTGTTTCCAATGCATGTCCCCAAGACAAATGTGGAAGAACTGTTTGACTCATCATCGACCGAACCATGTCTAACAGAGTTTGATTTCTCCTTTCAAAAACACCATTCCATTGTGGTGTAGCTGGTGGATTGATTGTTGAGACAATTCCACACACTTTCAGATAGTCAACAAATTCTTGGCTTAATTATTCACCTCCTCGATCTGATCGAAGTTTCTTGATATTCTTGCCAAGTTGGTTTTGTACCTCATTTTTGAATTCTTTGAACTATTCAAAAGATTCAGATTTGTTTTTCATCAGATACACATATCCATATCTACTGAAATCATCAGTAAAGGTAATAAAGTACAGGAAACCACCTCTAGCTTGTGTGTTTAAAGGTCCACATACATCTGTATGTATGAGATCTAATACACCTCTTGCCTTTTAATTTTGTTCCTTAAAAGGAGCTTTCGTCATCTTGCCCATTAAACAAGATTCACATGTTTCAAATGATTCAAAATCAAATGAATCCAATATTCCATCTTTATGGAGTTTAGAGATACGATTCTCGTTTATATGGCCCAAGCGACAATGCCAGAGATATGTCGGATTAGAATAATTAGTTCTAATCCTTTTAGTATTCATGTTATAGATAGACATATCAAAGTTCAGAACATAAAGGCCATTCATCAAATGTGCAACACCATATACCATATCATTCAAATAAATAGAGCAACAATTGTCTTTTATTATAAATGAAAAACCTTTCTTGTCCAAACAAGAAATAGATATATTATTCTTAGTAATGGTAGGCACATAATAGCAACTCTCAAGTTCTAAAACAAGCCCAGTAGGCAAAGTCAATACATAAGTCCTTATAGCTAATGCAACAACTTTTGCTCCATTTCCAACTAGCAGGTCGACTTCGCCTTTCTTCAACGATCTACTTCTTCTCAGTTCCTGCACATTATTACAAATGTGAGAACCACAGCCGATATCTAATACCCATGAAGTAGAAGTAGATAAGTTGATTTCTATAACATAAATACATGAAGCAGAAGTCCCACTTCCCTTCTTGGTCTTTAGTTCTTCCAAATACATTGAGCAGTTCCTCTTCCAATGATCGGTCTTGCCACAGTGGAAGCAGTCACCTTCCTTAGCCACCCCACCTTTAGGCTTTAAGGCTTTACCAGACTTGAACTTGGGTTTACCCCTTTTGTTCTTGCCTTTGGCCTTGCCCTTGTGATTCTGAACCATCCGAACAGCTTTGGGCTTGGCCTTCTTGATGTTTTCTTCAGTAGTTCTTAACATGTTCAGTAATTGTGCTAGAAACTTATCAAAATCGTGCATGGCGAATTGATCATAAGATTCTGGCTATGATTGCAGAATCAAGTCCGTGGCCAACTCTAGGCCCATCGAGAAACCCATTTTCCCAAGGGTCTCAATATACCAAATCATTTTGAGTACTTGAGGTCTTACAAAAGTTCCCTCTGCCATAACACATCTAAATAAAGCCTTAGAGGTTTCAAACCTCTCTTGCCTAGCCTGCTCTTGATACAACTCCTTAAGATGTTCGATCATATCGAAAGCTGCCATCTCCTCATGTTGTTTCTGAAGCTTGAAGTTCATGAGTGACAACATAACACAGCTGACTGATAACACTGAAAGTGTATCAATTTTAGGATAGATTTTAGTGCCATTTTCGCATATATTTTATATATAGATTCATATATCCGATATGATTTTGAGTTTCATACACCCGTTTTGATGGTTTTCAAGTTTTTAGGCGACAAGGCCTAAATGAGCTTTAAAAGA
>CM071871.1:8204156-8218005 GCA_036759665.1 Gynandropsis gynandra
GAGTCTTTGCTATTCATTCTTCTCTGCCACGAGTGCATGTGTGTAAGAGAGATAGTTGTGTGAACCTTGGGTAGCGAACGTCCTTCGATTGCACCACGGTCGTGCCGGAGTTTCGCTTTCAGGGCAGTGGTCATACCACGACGCAGCAGTAGTCACATTCTACATTTTTCTAACATGTTCTGATCTATGTTTCTCTCCACAAACTGCCTTCCAATCGGTGATTAACTCAGACGAATTTTACACCAGCGACCTACCGATTTGGAACAGTATTCTTAGACGACCATTAGTTTGTTTGGATTTTCTCAACAGGATTTCTTTTGTGGTGATTCGGCCATCAACAAGGTTTTCTCATCATGTCTTCTTCCGATTCAACTAAAATCATTTAAGGTTCGGTGATTCAACATCGTACGATATCTTCTTATGATTTGAATCTCGGTGATAATCCTGGTTTAATTTTGTCTCATCCGATATCTTTGAGGAGATAATTATGATGAATGAGAAATTAATATTCGCCACGCTCTAAAATCTCAAATGAAGTTTGGCTTCGTTGATGGCAAGATTTGAAAGGTTGTTGCTGAGTCGCCTTATTTTGAGGATTGAGAAACCAATAATTTTTTGGTTGTGTCATGGTTAAAAAACAATCTCGAACCGAAGCTTTATTCTAATGTTTTTCATCATGAAAAATCTTTTGATCTNNNNTAGAGTACACAATTTTCATATGGGTAATGATGAAGCTACATTTGGTATTGTTCGTTTGAATTTAATATTTCAAGATCCTTTGTGTGACCTAGACATTGTGTATCACATTGTGTTACAAGACAAAAGTTCTCGCGATATTTTACGCTCTAATGTTATGGCTTTTACAGTCAAAACTGGTTTCTTCATGTATTTCTATGAAGGAGAAAGCCATGTTCGTGTGCTCAATTTGTGGATGAGAGGGACATGCTTCGGATTCATGTTTTCAGATTTTTGGTTTTCCAAATTAGTGGGGTGATAGGCCGTGTAATTGGACGAGTCGTGCTCATGGATCAGTTGTGTCAAGTAAGGGACGTAGTTCTAGTTCATCCGCTCATGCCAATGTTGCACATGCCACACTTTACTTACATGTTGCATCTACAACTTCATCTGATCTATCTCGTACTAATAGACAATATGTCCTAGGAATTTCTGAGGAACAATGGAGAACTCTGGTTACATTGTTGAATGGATTGCTAATAAGATTAGTGTTACTGAAAAGCTCTCCAATACAATTTCTTGGTTTTCTTAGATTATTGATTTTGGTAGTTATAATAATATGACTGGTAATGTAACTTTGCTCACGGATATTTCTAATATGGACCCATGCTCCATTATTCTACCGGACTGTCAAACTACATCATCCATTATACACGAAAATGTTCTTAATAGTAGCAACCTTATTTTGTAAGATGTATTTTTTGTTGAAGAACTTGGTTACAATCTTATTTCTTCTCAGCTTCTTAAACAATATGATTGTCTTGTTCGATTTCCTCACAAACTTTGCATTGTTTAGGACCACATTACATACAAACTTTGATCTTTATTATTTTTAAAGTGTCGATACGGTGGCCACTATATCTAGCCGAAGAAATTGCTCATTGGACCTTTAGCATCTACAATTTGGACATCCTGCTTCGAAGATTATAGAATCAATACCGAGTTTAAATTTTTCAGGTTATAGTGAGTTTTCAAATAGGACATATGATGTTTATATGTGAGCAAAACAAACATGTGAATCTTTTCGTATGATTAGCAATAAAGAGACCAAGATTTTAAGCTCATCATATCATACACCTTCTTTTTCTAGAGCATATTATTTTTTGACAATTATGGATGATTTTTCAAGAAGTGTTTGGACTTTTCTTATGCCACACAAGAATGAGGTCACTACTCATAGTCAACATTTTATGGCTATGGTCTCTCAATAATTTGCAATGAATGTACAAACCATACGAACTGATAATGGTATTAAATTTATGTGCATTCGTCGATATTATCTAGAAAAAGGCATACATAATGAAACTTCATGTGTTGGTACTCCATAACAAAATGGACACGTTGAACGAAAACATAGACATATTAGCCAAAAACTTGATGCGTTATCAAAGATAAACAAATATTTAACCTAAACTACCCGCAAGTGCATGACACGTGTGTAGTAATCTAGGTGTCAATCCCACAGGGACTACGCAACACGAACTAAGCTCAAACTAGAATCAAACTTGCTACGGTGAAATATTGGTTATGAAATGAAATAATAAAAATGCAGTAAACTAATAAGTTGTTAACGATGAGAAAATGTTCTAGGATACGGTTTCACTGCAAAGCCTCCAAAACCAACCATCGATCTATCTAATCGTGCGTTTCCCATCAAGATATCTAAGACAGACCATCCTAATGTAATTCCTACCCTCTCTCAAGGCATAGGAACATGATTCAATTGAGTTATCCCCTACTTTCGTAGCTGATACCCCAAACTAAACCCATACGATCTATAATTCACCCAATTAACCCTCAATCGTTACTACTCTATTACTGTGACCTAGTGTCGGTTGTTCTAAGACTCATCTTCTAGGATTGGAATTCTCCTTTCGGTCCTTCTCCTAATGCCTAACACATGCATCTACTTTGCCTTCGTAAATGCAAGACGATTAAGCACTCAAACAAAGAATGGATTAACTAAACAGGAAAATGCATTCATGAATAAATCAAAAGAGGTTTCGGGATAGCCATGGGCTAATCCCTTCTCCTAGAACAAGAAAACTACTCAGTCATGAGTTTGGAATCAAACAACATAAACGAAATAGAGTGTCTAAGGAGCATAGAAATCAAACGAGGTGTCGCCCGATTCGATCTTCCGTCTCCAAACATGTCTCCCGTCAAGAGGACTCTCTCCTATGATGGATGATGAATGAATGATGGATACTTGATGAATAATGTCTCCTATGTGCTCTTGACGTCTTATAATTTAAAATTTGATTCATTCTCGTGCTCATTTCCACTCAAAATGGATGTAGGAGGTTTACCAAGTCATGTACGACCGTGCATGGTTTTGACGCGATCCCGACTGAATCGACACTCTAGACTTGGTTAGTGATGGNTTCGTAGCTGATACCCCAAACTAAACCCATACGATCTATAATTCACCCAATTAACCCTCAATCATTACTACTCTATTACTGTGACCTAGTGTCGGTTGTTCTAAGCCTCATCTTCTAGGATTGGAATTCTCCTTTCGGTCCTTCTCCTAATCCCTAACACATGCATCTACTTTGCCTTCGTAAATGCAAGACGATTAAGCACTCAAACAAAGAATGGATTAACAAAACAGGAAAATGCATTCATGAATAAATCAAAAGAGGTTTCGGGATAGCCATGGGATAATCCCTTCTCTTAGAACAAGAAAACTACTCAGTCATGAGTTTGGAATCAAACAACATAAACGAAATAGAGTGTCTAAGGAGCATAGAAATCAAACGAGGTGTCGCCCGATTCGATCTTCCGTCTCCAAGCATGTCTCCCGTCAAGAGGACTCTCTCCTTTTATGGATGATGAATGAATGATGGATACTTGATGAATAATGTCTCCTATGTACTCTTGACGTCTTATAATTTAAAATTTGATTCATTATCGTGCTCATTTCCACTCAAAATGGATGTAGGAGGTTTACCAAGTCATGTTCGACCGTGCATGGTTTTGACGCGATCCCGACTGAATCGACACTCTAGACTTGGTTAGTGATGGATATGCCTTGCTGCAACGGATTGCACAAGGGTGTGTGGAGCGAGTGGTCACACGAGAGTTGCAGAAGGCTCTCGATTTACCGTGTTCGTCTTCAATGGATATGATGCACCAAAGAAGAACGAATGGATCGTTGGATATGACACACCAGCGAGAGGAAGCTGGATATTACACACCAACAACCAAAGAACTCTCAACGGAATTCAAGAAAGATCAAAGATCAATTCAAAAGCTTAATTTCAAAAAGTTGGATGATTCTACATGGGGGGCGGCCATATGTAGATACAAACAAGAAAATTCAAAAAAAAGCTCGTCGGAAAACCCGGTGGGACAAAACCGACGAGGAGAAAAGAGTACACGCGGGTCACTTAACCTAATCAATGACCGTTGCGGGTCGAGCTTCGGCTTGGATGACCTTCTTTAGGCTCATGACATCACGTGAACTAGCATACTTCTCGTGGGCTTGGACGGTCGTGAGGATCCTGATAATAGCTTCCTTGAGCTTCGCGGCCTTGGCTCGGGTCATGGGACCAGCGGGTATGATCAAGGCATCCTCTTCTAGAGCTCAGGCTCGGGTCACGGGACCGACATATTTTGACCTAATGGCATCTCGGGTCACGCTGGAGGTGGTCGCGTCTCGGGCCGTGGGATTGGCGTCTCGGGTCGCGGAATTGGCGTCTGGGGTCGCAGGAATGGCGTCTCGGGTCACGGAGATTCCCTCTTCTTCCTCTCTGCGGGTCGCATCCTCCTCACTGTTGTTGGTCACGTCTTCAGCGTCCTCCGGGATCATATCAGGTTTCCAGTCCGGTCGGGCATGCATCTATTCAATGATTTTAGAAAAGACTTCCTTGAGTTCCTGGTCGTGCTCCTCATGTGACAGGACCGTGCAACGGTCTCAGGGGTAAAATCATGATAAAGAGCCTGACCGTGCACCACAACATGCCTGACCATGCTCTATGTCAAGAAGGTTTCCGGAACGTGCTTCATGTCATGCCCAGTCGTGCTCTTGCTCATGCTCGTCCCAGTTGTGTTCTACAAATGCATGCTCAGTTGTGATGAGTTATGTGCTCGGTCGGGCTATTGTATGTATTGGAAGCTCGGTCGTTATGCAGTATATGCTCGGTCATGCCTTGTCCATTTCTCGTACCGTTTGCTCCGTTGTGATCTTCGATGCTCATATTTTTTCCCGTGTATGTTCTTTAGCTCCGTAACAAACCAAATACGCATTTAAACCTATAAGAACATGAAAACACGAAAACAAGTAAAACTATACAAACTCACATGTAAGCATCACAACTATGGTCATAAACATCTCTAAAATCATGGAGAATCGCGTAGGAAAACGAGATGATCAAAAACCCCCAGACTTCAATGTTTGCTTTTCCGTAAGCAAACGTAAACGTGGAACACGTCGGAGATACCAAACTCGAGAATTCCCCTTTCTCCTAGAAACAATGCTAAAGCGAACCTATTCGATCAACTAGCAAGTTAAAAGCAAATTCGGCCTAGTAATCATTCAGTGTACATCCTAGGTTCACCATGGCTACCTATAGGAAAGCAAATCAAAGGCAAGCTAAACAAGAAAATGCAAATCTCTCCACCAAACGATACTTCAAACAATGCTAAACTTAGAATAAAAAAGGATACTTGTTCCATTTACGAGCTTCTTTATTCATTTATTCCATTTTTTTCTTTTTTTCTTTCTTTTTTATGATATGCGGACACATAAGGCTTTTAGGATGTTGGATTTGAAGAGATTAGCCTCTACTTAGACCCAAGCTACCGATGACGGTATACTCTTGCATCTCGTTCAAGAGTGCATCGGAGTAGATGGCGTTTTTATGTGCCTTGCCCTTAGAACGTAGAAAGATGATCGCCAACCCATGACTTTGACCCGAAACATCGAAAATGTATCAAGGTAGATGCAATCATATCGATGTTAGATCATGCTTTGAGGCATTATTCCTATCGATAGCGGAGTGTTAGTGTGTGCTCTTATTCTACAAAAACAAGCTAATTTCATATGATCAAATTATCCTCTAGAAAAAGAAGTAAAGCATCGTCTACATGAAGTATAATAATTTGGATAGAGAGAATGAACAAGAAACTAGCCTAGCAATCTCGTCTAAACCTCACACAAGTAACACTAGGATTACCAAAGACTTACGACCTATTCAAAGTTCAACCGACTAATAAGCTCTAACATGCAAGATATTACGGAAAAGGCAAACTTCTTAAGCATCCTAGTTTCAGCGTTCATCTCAAAACGTGGCACCAGACAAGTGCTCGGGACGACTCTGACTCATGAAAACAAAAACAAACTAAAACTAAACTAAGAACTACGGAATCAAAGAGAAAAACAAAAGAAAATCAAAGAAAATCACCTGACAAACGTGAGCTACTCCTCTAGACTTGAATTGAATGGCTTCCTCGACATGAAGCTCCGATGGAGGATAAGAAAGGTGAAGTCACGGTTGTAGGTCCTTTTTTGTGTTTTATGTTTTAAATAAACCAATTCCGAAAATAAAGAACTACGAAAAAAAAGAAAACAAAATGTTGGTTGCCTCCTAGAAAGTACTTGTTTAACGTAATTAAGCTTGACGTCTCCATGCCTCATGTGTTCGTGTTGGGTGAATCAAACAGGGAAATGGAATTTCTGTTTTCGATCAGTTGACTGGCTTGACATAGCTTTAGTCGTTGCCCATTGGCTTTGAACGTTCCGCTCATCTCGCTCCAAAGTTCTACTACTCCATGCGTGAATAACTCTCGTACCTGAAAAGGACCAGACCATTGGGATCTTAGTTTGCTAGGAAAAAACTTAAGACGAGAGTAATAAGTAGAACCAAGCCACAGTGCTAAAAGTCATGAAGTAGGATCTTCGTGTCGTGCTATCTCTTAGGGCGATCGTCGTTCGCATTGTGCGTCATTCATCCTTTCTTTGGCACGCCATGCACGCGGTTCACCCATTCGTTGCTTAATGTTCTCTTTTTCCATTACCTCTTTCAAACTCGAGTGCAGCCTCTTTTTAGCTTTGATGCAGGGTACGTGGCTGTCCTCCTTAAATATTCCGTGCATACATAATGAAGGGCTCACTCTCCTCTACTTCTTTAGGCGAGTGGTTGGCTGTTGCATCTCATACCGAAGAGAACAAGGAAGAGGTTGGAGCTCAGGTCTAGACGCTTTCTCCACTGCAAAATTAGTAAGCATTTCGCACAACTTCCTCGTGTGGGGCATCCTGTAGTGCCTCAATGGCACTCATGAATTCCATATAGAGCTCGGCTTCTTCATCCGTGAGTTTTGCGTTCCTGCAAACCTTTTTCAAACATCTCTCAAGAGGTCAGAGATACTTACCCGATCGAGTATGTCATTCGCCGACTCATCAAGCAAATCAACTCTAAAGTATGACTCATTGAAAGAAAGTCCGTTCATGGAGCTGGACAAGTTGAACTCTATCTTCTCATTTCTGAGACATAGAGAGAGCTTCCCTTGTTGTACATCTATCACAGCACGTGCAGTAGCTAAGAAAGATCTACCAAGAATAATTGGTACCCTATCATCTTCTTCTATGTCAAGTAAAACAAAATCAGCGTGAGTGCAAATACTACCTACCTCGGTGGGAATATTTTCAACAATTCCCACCGGATGTCATACCGAACGATCCGCGAGTCGTAGAGACATCTTGGTAGGTTTGAGATCTCTGAAGTTCATCCGCTTGAAGGCTGAATATGGCATGAGGCTCACGCTTGCTCCTAAATCGCACAAGGCTTTGTCAATATCAATTTTTCCTATGGTGCATGGAATGGAGAAGCTTTTGGGGTCCTTCAACTTCGGGGGCTGCTTGTTTTGAAGAATGGCGATGCATTTCTCGATGAGTGCTACCATCTCACTCTCTTCGATACGCCTCTTGTTGGGAAGAACCTCCATAGGAAATTGGAGCGATTAGGAATTTTTTGGGAGCTTCCATGCGACATGTTGAGCGATTAGGAATTTTTTGGGAGCTTCCATGAACGACATGTTGATGTCGAGCTTCTTGAGGCCTTGTAGAAATCTACCTACTCTCTCTTGATTCTTTCTGCTTACCAACCATCCAGGAAACGGTATAGGAGGTCCATACGGCGGTGGTGCAACATATAGTTTTTCCAAATCTGGTTCAACCCCTTTCATGATCACAATGAAGCCATTATCTTTATCCACTGACTTTCCAGCAACTTTCTCTTGCTCTCTGAAGGGTGGGTTCTCAATCACATCCTCGTTGCACAATGTAATAGCGTTCACATACTCTCTCAGGTTTAGATCAGGTTTTCCGGGGAGTTCTATGGGCTTCCGAGAGGATGAGGCAACCTGTTGTGCTATGGAATTCTCAAGGATCTTCACATGTTGGCTCAAGGATTCCATCTGAGTTGTGAGCTCACCAATTGTTGTCCCCATTTCCGCGTTGAACTGAGATTGAAGTGATTGTTGCTGCCTTTGTTCCTTGATGAATTCAAGCATTACCACCTCAAGGCTTGATGAAGGAGCTTGAGAAGCTTGCTGGACTTGCTATTGTTGCTGCTGAAACCGTGAGTACTTTACCAGTTAGGTCGTGCGGTAAGACAATTTCGGGTGGTTCCTTTAATTCGGATTGTAGGTATTGCCGAAGTGTGTGTTTTCTTACTGCTGGGCATAACTCATTTGTTCTACATCTTCTCGCACCATGCATTGATACGCTACATGTTTCATATCTCCGAAATTCACACAGTACATGGCATTCGCTGCATTCCCATCGCTCTACATTGTTTCACCTCGTAAAGACCTCTCGTCTTGTTCGACATACTCCTCGGTGTTGACCACATGGTTTGGTTCATGGCAAGATTGTTGATCAGCTCGTATGCATCCTCTACGCTTAGGTCCATGAATGATCCTCTTGCAGCGTTATCCAACGTCGTCCTATGCTCATCTGCGATCCCATTGTAGAAGGTTTGGATCACGTACCTCTGCTCTAGAACATGATGTGGGCACATCTGCAAAAGAACCTTAAATCTTCCCCATGCTTAAAACAATTTTTCACCCTCTCTACATCCAAACATCATGATTTCTCCCCTCATTTTAATCGTCTTGCTCGGAGGAAAGAACTGTGATAGTAATCACAAAGCCGACGTAGTGGAGGAGCCTGTGGTTCTCGCGGTTGAGATGCGAGTGGCTGTTGCTGTAATTGTCCCATATTATCAACAGGTAATTGGGACTATCCATGACCATCCAAAATATCGTTTCGATAATCCATTGCTCATGGATCGGTCGGGTCTATTCTTTCTTATACCTTGCCCTTTTTTCCGATGTCTAATAGTTCGCTCGATCTCGGGGTCGATTCGATGTAAGCTCAAAGACCCTTGAGATTTGGTCATACACCAAAAAAGGACAAGGAAAAGGAATTAGTAGAAAAAAAAAAGAAAAGAAAAGAAGAACAAAAATGACTCTAAATCCGAATCTAAGGCGTGTCGACAAATAGTCCTCGGCAACGGCGCCAAAAACGATACAATTCTCAAGTTAAACTAAATTAACCTAAACTACCCGCAAGTGCATGATCATCTCATTTTCGTACACGATTCTCCCATGATTTTAGATATGTTTATGACGATAGTTTCGATGTTTACGTGTGATTTTGTATATGTTTTACTTGTTTCCGTGTTTTCATGTTTTTATAGGTTTTAATATGCATTTGGTTCATTCAGAGTTATAGAACATACACGGGATAAAGTATGAGTATAAGAGATTATAATGGAGCGAACGGGATGAGAAACGGGCAAGGAATGCGATACAAGACAAATACTCAGTTATGAGTTTGGAATCAAACAACATAAACGAAATAGAGTGTATAGGGAGCATAGAAATCAAACGAGGTGTCATCCTGGTTCGATCTTCCGTCTCCAAGCCTGTCTCCCATCAAGAGGACTCTCTCCTATGATGGAAGATGAATAAATCATGGATATTGGATTAATAATGTCTCCTATGTGCTCTTGACGTCTTATAATTCAAAATTTGAATTATTCTCGTGCTCATTTCCACTCAAAACAGACGTATGAGGTTTACCAAGTCATGCCCGACCGTGCATGGTATGCAGCCTGGTCGGGCATGCATCTATTCCATGATTTTAGAATGGCTTCCTTAAGTGCCCGATCGTGCTCCACTTGTGTCCACCGTGCACCACAACATGCCCGACCGTGCTCTATGTCAAGAAGGTTGGCCGACCGTGCTCCATGTCATGCCCGGTCGTGCAGATTGTTTTATAAGGAGTGCTCAGTCGTGCTCTTGCCCATGCTCGTTTGGGCTGTGTCCTACAAATTCATGTTCGGTCGTGCTGAGTTGTGTGCTCGATCGGGCTTGTGTTTGTATTCGAAGCTCGGTCGTGCTGCAACATATGCTCGGTTATGCCTTGCCCATCTCTCGTCTCGTTTGTTCCGTTGTGATCTTCAATGCTCGTATTTTATTTCGTGTATATTCTTTAGCTTCGAAACGAAACAAATATGCATTTAAACCTATATGAACATGAAAATATGAAAACTAGTAAAACGTATACAAATTCACACGTAAACATCGCAACTATCGTCATAAACATCTCTAAAATCATACGAGAATCGTGTACAAAAATGAGATGATCATGTCTCTTGCCAAGATTGTTCTCTAAGCGATGAACAAACTCCCGGAATCTTCTCTGAACATTCTATAACGAAATTTAGGAACTACCCCTCGTTCAAAATCCATCCAAACCGAAAAAGGAATGTTTCCAAGACCATGCCCGACCATGCTAGACAAGGTGCCCGACCGTGCATGTTCTTTTCTTTTTTGTGCGCCTGGTTTCCTTTTCTTGAAGCAACGCTCCGTGTGTTTTTGTTCGTGCTAGGGTTGGGCGCCCGATGGGGCACAACATGCAGCTCGGTCGGGCATGTCTTCAATGCAAGTGATCGCCCGAGCTTGACAATGTTTCCGACCATGCTTGGTAGTAAGCCTGACCGTGCACTCTTCAGTGAGGAGTGATCGGTCGTGCAGTGTGAACGCCCGGGCCATGCATTGCTCTCGGGTGATTTGCTGATTTATGAGCCCAATCGGGCTTGGAATTGTGCCTGACCGTGCACTCTTCCATGACGAGTGGTCAGTCGTCCATCGCAAACGCTCAGGCTGTGCATTACTCTCAGGGCAAATCTGTTGGATTAACACCCAGTTGTGTGGTTCATCATGCCCGGCAGCATATGCCTTTGTCTCGGGCAAGTTCATGTTTTGCTCATTTCTTGTATGTTTCTCATCTCATTTGCTCCGTTGTGATCCTCGATACTCGTACTTTGTCCCATGTATGTTCTTTAGCTCCAAAACGAACCAAATATGTATTAAAACCTATAAGAACATGTAAACACGAAAATAAGTAAAACGGATACAAAATTACACGTAAACATTGCAACTATCACCACGAACATCTCTAAAATCATGCAAGAAGCGTGTACAAAAACGAGATTATCGAAATCCTCTATACTTGAATGTTTGCTTGTCCCTAAACAAAACGTAAACGTGGAGCACCTGGGAGATACAAAAAACGAGAATTCTCATTTTCTCCTACAAACACCGCCAAAACGGACCTAATCGATCAACTAGCAAGTTAAGAGCAAATGCGGCCTAGTAATTTTCAGTCTTCATCCTCAGTTTACCATGGTTACCTACGGGAAAGCAAATCAAAAGCAAACAAAGCAAGAAACCGCAACTCTATCTACCAAACAAGACTTCAGCCAAGTGTTAAACATAGAACAAAAGAGGATACTTGTTTCGTTGACGAGCTTCTTTGTTTTTTTAATATTACGCAAAAACACTAGGTTTCTAGGACGTCAAATTTGAAAGGATCCAGCCTCTACTTAGACCCAGGCTACCGGTGACAGTATACTCTTGCATCTCGTTCAAGAGTGCAGTGGAATAGATGGCATTTTTATTGTGTCGTGCCCTTTGGACGTAGAAAGATGATCTCGAACCCACAATTTAGACCCAAACCATAAAAAAGGTATCAAGTTTGATGCACTCATATCGATTTTAGGTAATGTTTTAGGCATTATTACTATTGACAGCGGAGTGTTAGTGTGTGCTCTTATTCTGCAAAAACAAGCTCATTTTCATATGATCGAATTATCCTCGTAAAAAGAAATAAAGCATCGTCTACACCTCCCACAAGAAACACTAGGATTCCCAAAGAATTATGACCTATTCGCTTTTCAAACGACTAATAAGCTCCAACGCTTAGGAAAAAAATAAGCTCAAACATGCAAGATATCACAGAAAAGGCCAGCTTTTTAAGCATCCTAGGTTCAGGGTTCATCTCAAAACGTGGCACTGGACAAGTGTCTGGGATGACTCTGACTCATGAAAACGAAAATCAAACTAAAATTACGGTAAGAAATACGAAATCAAAGAGAAAAAACAAAAGAACATGAAACGAAATCACCATAGAATTGTGAGGTGCTCCCCTAGACTTGAATTGAATGGCGTCCTCGACGTGAAGCTCTGTTGGAGGGGAAGAGAAGTTAAGTCACGTTTTTTTAACAAATAAATGTCTTAAACTAAACAACTACGAAAATGAGAAAAGAAAGTGTTGGGTTGCCTCCCAGAAAGCACTTATTTAACGATAGGTGGGTCGAAAAGGGAGATAGAGTTTCCGCTTTTGATCGATTGAGCAGCTTAGTAGAGCTTCAATCTCTAACCATTAGTTTTGAACAGTCCACTCGTCTCGCTCCATAGCTCCACTGCTCCATGCGGGAATACCTCTTGTACCTGAAAAGGACCAGAACAACGGGACCATAGTTTTTCTGGAAAAAGCTTAAGATGAGAGTTAAAAAGTAGAACCAAAACACCTTGCTAAAAGTCATGAGGGAGGATTTTCTTGTCGTGCATCTCTTAGCGAACTCCTTATAGATCTTAGAGTTCTCATAGGTGTCGAGGCGAAGCTCGTCTAGCTCATTTACCTGCCAAAATCGTTTCTCACATGCACTCTTAAGATCAAAATTAAGAATTTTTGTCGCCAAATAGGCGCGGTGCTCTAGCTCGATGGAGAGGTGGCAAGACTTGCCATAAAAACCTAAAAAAGTGTCATGCCAATGGGAGTCTTAAACGCAGTCCTATAGGCATATAATGCATCATCTAACTTCATAGACCAATCTCTACGTGACCTAGACACAGTTTTCTCTAGAATACTCTTGATCTCCCTATTTGGAACCTCAAACTGGCCACTAGTTTGCGGCTGATACAGTGTAGCTACCTATGTTTCACGCCATACTTCTTAAGAAGGGCCTCGAATTGTCTAGCAATAAAATGTGAGCCTCCATCACTAATGACTACTCTAGGAACACCAAAACGAGGGAAGTTGAGTTTCTTGAAGAATTTCATAACCACATTCGCAGTCCGCTCCCGCGTTCCGCTCCATCTCTGTGTTTGGATGCGTTCCGCGTCCCGTTCTGAATCCCGCTCTCTTCCGCATCCTGCTCTCTTTGGTCAAAGCCAATTTATGAGATCCGCACTCTCTTATACCTCGTTGACCGCTCCAGCTCATGCTTGTTACATTTTAACTAGTGCTTTGTACTTGTACTTGTATTTTTCTTATTTTTCTCTTGTCTAGTTGTTAGGATTGTTGTATAAATATGTACATTTGTATCTCAAGCTAAACATAAGAGAATAGTTAATTTTATTCTCTCTAAATCTCTCGATCTTTCGCTCGCTCTCAATCTCTCGATCTTTTCTTAATCTTTCTAAACTTGCTTCGTTGAATCATCTTTGGTTTACAAAATCTACAGCTTCTACCCATTTAGACACATAATCTACACCTACCAAAATATATTGATTACCACAAGAAGAGGGAAAAGATCCCATTGAATCTACACCTCAAACATCAAACAATTCTACCTCAAGGATGTAATTATGTGGAAACTCGTTCTTATTACCTATATTTCTCGTTCTTTGACATCGATCAAAAGAGGAAACGTACCTATTGGCATCTTTGAAGAGGGTAGACCAATAAAAACCCGCTTGTAGCACCTTTGAAGCGATTTTGGACTTGCTGAAGTGGCCTCCATAATCTGATCCATAG
>CM071871.1:8235026-8251710 GCA_036759665.1 Gynandropsis gynandra
GTTGTAGATATTGTTGGACTTCTAATCGCTATGCAAGAATCAAATTTGTAGCTACCTACCTCTGATCAAAAAATAAAAATTCGATTGTTACTAAATAGGTAAATATTTAATATTGTTGTTCCGTTAACCTACTATATTCTTTTTTTCTGCAATAATTTGCTCACCTTGCTTGAACCATTTCAAATACAGAAAACATGTCATAAAAATTTCGATATAGGATGGACTTCTATGTATTTTCGTTCAAATATTACTCAAATGATTGTCAAGAAAACAATCATGATTGTAACACATACTATTCCCATTATGATCAATGGTTTAAAAAATAACAGTTATATTAATTATTTTTTGTTCATGTGATTGTGTAATTAACATTTCGATCGTTCTATTCCACAAATATCTATACCAATGAAAATCTAACGACAAACAAGAAATTCTAACATAAGTAAGTTTTAAAGATTTCCAAATTATATCAATACCTCAATAATTATTTTAATCATGTTATGATTTATATTTAGTACTAAAAATTATGTAGGTACGAATAGGAAAAACAATAATGCGGAAAACTCATGTCCAAATCATGCAATCACTTTCTTTGAAAAATTACGTTTTAAAATTTCAAAGATATTATGAAACAAATCGCAGTATTAGTTTATATTATTTTTTATAAATCTATTGGTCACACTTTTACATTGAAAATTCGAATTTTTGCGTTTGTATTGGACGATACATATATTAAATGTTGTGACAATGTTTGAATTAATGAATTATGTATAACATTTAAAAAGATAACAATTTAATTATAATAAAACCGCGCAACGCGCGAGTATCATCTAGTTCAAATTAAAAAACATATAATTCGATGGAATGAAAGAAGAAGCCAATGGCATTCTCTTCTCAAGAGACCAGACAAGACATTCCATTGCAAGAACAAAAAAAGGATACAAAAACGTCGCAGCAAAACAAGTGTAGATGAACGTAAAGAAGAAAAGCCAAAAGCATCAAATTCCTAGAGAGCTAAAATGTTATTAAACCAACAACAACACGACGACTCTTTTAAAATCTCAAAAGAGCATACTCTCTTCACTTGGCACTGGCGAGCTGGGAGCGAATAAGCTTGGCCGCATCAACCATGTTCTTCAGTGCAGGCTTCACCTCTGTGTACTTACGGGTCTTGAGACCACAGTCAGGGTTCACCCACAAGATGTTCTGTTCCAGAACAGCCAACATCTTGTTGATCCTGTCTGCAATTTCCTCTGTCGATGGTATTCTTGGGGAGTGGATGTCATATACACCAGGGCCTATTCCAGCACCGTACTTCACGCCCTCACGGAACACTGATAGAAGCTTCTCGTCTGAACGTGAGTTCTCAATCGTGATCACATCAGCATCCATGTCAATGATCGAGTGGATGATGTCATTGAAGTGGGAGTAGCACATGTGGGTGTGGATCTGCAACCATCAGAATAAAAGAGCCATTTATATTTTCTTCAAGCAAGTGTGATGTAAGAATCCCAAAACTCTAGAAAGAGATTCTCAAAGGGTAAAGAATACAAACCTGAGTGCTGTCTTGGACACCACAGTTGGTGATCCTGAATGAGTGGACAGCCCAGTCCAAGTAGAACGCATGCTCGGATTTTCTAAGAGGCAATCCTTCTCTCAACGCAGCCTCATCAATCTGAATCACACCAATGCCGGCATGCTCAAGATCCTCCACTTCGTCCTTGATGGCCAAAGCAATCTGGTAGCAAGTCTCATGCCTAAAGAATATCCAGAAGTAAACGAAAGTTAATCATATAAACATTTTAATATTTCTTCTTCAACTGTTTCATAAATTATCTCTATGTACCTGGGTTGGTCGTTTCTGACAAAGGACCAGTTCAGAATGGTGACAGGGCCCGTAAGCATTCCCTTCATGGGGCGCGAGGTCATGCTCTGAGCAGCCGAAGACCAGTAAACAGTCATTGGCTTGGGACGGCTGACATCACCATAGATGATCGGTGGTTTCACACATCGAGATCCATAAGATTGGACCCACCCATTGGCAGTGAAGGCAAAACCAGACAATTGCTCTCCGAAGTACTCAACCATGTCATTTCTCTACAATTTAGTAGAAAACAAAAAAAAANAAAAAAAAACCCAAACAGAGAATGGTCAACAATGTTACTTTGAAACATTCTGAGAAATTATTTTCAGTATTGCAAAGAATAATGGGGAAAAGCTGACCTCAGGCTCTCCGTGAACAAGGACATCAATGTCAAGTTCCTCTTGGAGGTCAACAACCTTCTTGATTTCTTCCTTGATGGCCTTATCATAGTCCTCCTCAGAGATTCTAGCGAAAGAGATACCAAAATGCATTTGTTAACATCGTAAGCAACAACAACAACGTACCAGTGTGGTCAATGCCCCGATATTGAATTTAAGATACTCACTTCTTAGCCTTGTATTCACGACGAACTCTCCTAAGCTCTGGGGTTTGTGGGAAGGATCCAATGGTAGTTGTGGGGAGGATTGGGAGGTTGAGCTTCTTCTGCTGAGCATCTAACCTAGCGCTAACATTAGTTGCACGACGGTGGTCAGAGCCCTTCAAAGCAGCAGCCTGAGGAAACAAGAATCACAGCTTGTCATGATCAGTAAAAGAATTTCAACATAACAATAGCTGAATGCGAATGGACATTGATATAATCAAAACTTACAGCCTTCTGAACAGCCTCATTGGTCACCCTTGGGGAAGACCTCCTCGAAGCCAAAGCAGCAGCATTAGCAGAGAAAAAGGCCTGTTGGAAGAAAGCAGCATTTTAACATTAGTGTTATCCTAACCATTTAAACAAGGGAAAACTTAAAAGGGTCTATAAGAGAAACAGCCTGTATATACAAAATTGCAAAGAAATATACCTCATCCTTCTGACCAGCCAAAGACTTGGCCAAGGCATTAACTTCAACAACCTTCTGAGCAGCAAACGCTAACCATGACTTGATTTCAGCATCAAGCTTAGTCTCGTTAACAAGGTCAACAGCGGTGTGGAGGAGAGAGCAAGAGGTAGAGACAACAAGTTTGTCTGCAACAATGCACACACAACAAATTTACAAAGTAAGCACAAGATACATGTTTTTAAAAATCTTCTTTAAACCAAAAGAGCAGGCCAGAGAATGTAATACCTTTACCAACAACACCCTCGAGCTCCGAAAGGGTGCTGAGAGAGGCAGCGAGGTCATTGGCCCAGATGTTCCTACCGTCAACAACACCAGCAAACAAGTACTTGTCCTTGGGGAAACCAGCCTTGATCAAATCAAGGGTCTTGGTTCCGCGAACCAAATCAAATCCAAAGGCTGTCACACCCTTCAAGGAGGTAAGGGTCTTGTATGCTTCGGCTGGGATATCAGCGAAGTAGGTCTCCACGAGAACGTTCAAACCAGAAAGAGTTGATTCGAGATCAGCATAGGCATCAGTGAATGCCTGGAGTTTGTCACTCTCGAGATCCATGACAAGAAGAGGCTCATCAAACTGAATCCAGGTGGCACCAGCTCCCTTGAGCTCGGTGATGACTTCCCTGTATACACATTTATCACACCATGTGAGACATTATTCATAGCATCAAAGAAATCAGACCGAAACATAGCCTATTATCTTACTTGTAGATGGGAAGAATTTTCCCGATTAGAGAAAGAAGGTTGAAGGTCTTCTCAACACCCTTAGCACGCTTGGAAAGCAGCAGGTAGGAGACAGGGCCAATAAGAACAGGGATGGTCTCAACACCAAGCTACATAAATAACAACACGACAGTATATCAGCATTTAATATAGCAGAACAATTTGTTCCTACACTAAGTACAAAGATTTCATTTAAGAACACCCCTTAAAATTAGCTCATGCACTACTTCCTCTAACCAAATCCCACATTTTGCAATAAATACGCCTAGAGTTGAGCTAATTCCTTATTGTCAGATATTTTGAACATCTAAACATACAGAAACGATGAGTAAACAATAGTACTCACAGCTTTGGCCTCCTTGTACTCATCTACAGCCTTGTGGGACGCATAAGAGAACTTGACCTCAGGACCCAATTCAGGTACGATGTAGTGGCTGCATTGATACATATTAAAGATTAACCTCAACTCACGAACTGAATAACGATGTCACTGAAAACAAGAGTCACAGTTACTTACTAGTTGGTGTCGAACCACTTAGTCATTTCCATGGCGGGGACAGAGGCATTTCCTCTGGCCATGGAGAAGTAGACATCAAACCCGATCTCACCACCGTTCCATCCATACCTCTGTGGGACAGCACCGAGCATGGCAGTGGTGTCGAGCACCTGATCATAGTAAGCAAAGGTGTTGCTTGGGATGTACTTAATCCCAGCTTCAGACATCTGTTTCCAGATGGATGACCTGAGATCAGCAGCAACCTTCTTCAGATCCTCAGCACTGCTCTTGCCGTCCCAAAAGGATTCCAAAGCGAATTTGAGCTCTCTCTTGGGGCCCATACGAGGGTATCCAACAATGTGGGAGGCCATTTTTTTTCCTAAATCAAACAGTAAAACACATTAAAATCAGGTCTAATTCAACTAAAATGAATAAGGATGAGTTATTTTAACTCTCCATTTCATTTATTTTATAAACAAAGCATTGTCCTCAGTAAGCTGTAAAGCCGCCATAAACTTTTACAGCTTTACTTTACTAATAACATTTCATGAAAAGCAAACCACAGCTTTACGATCTTTATCTTATCGATATATAAGCTGATGAGCCCATTTCAGAGCAGAATCTTTAGCTTTGATATCAGATCGAATAAATAATAACAAAACCGAGATCGAACATTGTATATGCACGTGTATCTGAGTATGAAAGATAACGTAAAGCGGATCTAAGGCGCAGAAACCCAGGACACCAATCATTACAAGATGACAAAAAAGGCGAAATCAGATCTTAAGTAACCAAACAACGAACCAACACCAGATCTAAAGATTCAGAAACATAAACACCCAGATCTACATGTTTTACCATCTTACTCACCGTTAGATCTCAGTGAAAAAGGCGAATCAACGAAGAATCAAGCTATTTTTTTATAAAAAAAAANCGTTAGATCTCAGTGAAAAAGGCGAATCAACGAAGAATCAAGCTATTTTTTTATAAAAAAAAAAAGTTGAGTAGCCTATAACAAGGAGGAATAAAGCATTGACGAATAAAGTAGACTGAAGCTAGCAATACAAGAGCGAGAAGAGAGGTGAGGAAGCCATGGAAACTCGGAGGCATACCTTACGGAGGTAGATACAGGAGGAGAAAGGATAGGTTGAGAAAGAAAGAGGTCAGGAGGGAGAGAGAGACGAAGAAGAAGAGTGGCTTTGTTTGCATATTTATAGAAAAAACAATGAACAGATCCTTTGGTGTGTGTGTCTAGATCTGTGATGGATATTTTTGGTATTTTATTGAATTAAAAAAAATTGTATTTGATATTTCTAATTGTATATAATATTATACATTACACCGTATATTTACCTGTATTTCATGGATTTTTTTATATAGAAAAAAGGGAAAAACAGCATTAAATTGATATGTCAAAAATTAATGTATAACAAGGAAAACTATATAGAGAATTTATTTTTGCAATTACGCTAATACTTTCTTCCAAATGTTAACATTACATGCAAAACCTTCAGGTTATTTTTTCAGCTTTGAAAACTAAAATTAAGATATTGCAAAAATTCAGATTATGTATGCATATTATTTTTTAAGTAAATATTATTAAAAATTAATATATTGGTTAAAAAAGTGATAATGATGCTTTTTTAAAATAATAAGGGTAATTAGGGAATTAAAACGTGAGGGAGTGAGTTGGTGGCAAGGAGGCATTGGTGGGTGGGGCGGGTCCCACTGGAGTAGGCATTCGGGGTTGGTGAGATTCACCAAAAAAGAAAACAAAAAAAAAACTCTAAGACGACGTCGTGTAAGGTCAGTAATAGAATAGTATACTTGCCAATGCCATGAAACTGGAAATTAGTATTGGACTATTAGTGAGAATAAAGTAGGTAAAGAGGAAATTGGGCCCCACAAAAACAATATTAAGTATTTGTATTTTAAAACAAATGATTAAGCTTTTTGTAGGAAGATTTTAGATTCATTATAGTTTTTATCAGGTTTTTGGTTAACGTACATATTTTTTAAGGCGAAGAATTTTAATATATATGAAAGAGATTATTGTGTAATTAATCCATTTAAAATCGGGTGATAAGTGTTGTTATTTGTTTGTTTATTCAAATGCATATTTATATTATATATGTATATGTATACATAATAATATTAAAAAAACAAAAGCGTACGAATAATGAAAGACTTTTTTGGAAACGTGTAAGCCTATTCTAATTTTATATATGATTTTTAAGACGCCTTTCTTGTTGGAAAATCGTGTAGTTGTTCTTTGAAAAATCGACTGATAAAATACAAAATTATGTTAATCAGTTACGCAGCCAACAATAAAAAATGTTATTTGCAATTTGATTTGAATAGTATACTATACAATAATAAAAAAATATTATTAATATAAAGTATTTAATGTTATCTCACTGACTTTTCGGAGGTGTAAAAGCTCGGATACCTTGGCAAATATTGTACATGTCTTTTAAATCTTGTTTAAACAGACCCTTCGATGATAAGACAAAAAAATACATTCATGAAAAACGCACAAAAAACTGAAAGTTTAATGTCAACTAATTCAATAGATGAAACGGAATTCGACAACATCTAAACCAGTGTTGTATATAATTTTTCAAAAATGTTTTTTAAATAATGTCATTTTTATATTTAAAAATATAAAACTTAAAATTTTAAATATATTAGATTTACTATTTTCATGTAAAAACATTAGAAAATTGTAAAAAAATATATTAATAATTAAGGAAAAAAACACTAATAGTTGGTTAGCCATTTACTAAGATATCCGATGTCCATTGATCATCCAAATAGCGTCTAATGATTATTAAAAATATGATCTAAATCAGCAATGGAATTAATGAAACCGTTTCAAAGAATATTCTAAGACCGAAAAGAAAATATGCAATGTCAAATGTTTCATGTTTACAAAAAATGTGGGTTATGTTAAAAAATATTAAATTACATGCGTCTATATATACATAGATATTTAAAAGTTATAGAAATATAACTATATATGTTATATATAAGTATATATTAAATAAATAATGTGCATATATATATATATGAGTATATATAAGATACATAACATATATTATATGAGGTATAATATTTATGTATATATAAAAAAGAAAGAAACAAAATACCTATGATATGAAAGAAGACAAAGTGTTCTTTATAAAAATGTGGTGTTTCTGTGTATATTTACATACAATGACAAGGCCTATTTATAAGAAGGTAATCCATTCACATCTACAAATTGCTAAAATTCATTTTTGAAAATTTATTGATTATCTCGTTACAAATTTTATAAAAAAAATTATGTCGGGACAAAAATCATTATAAAGAAAAAACAATACACTCATTTAAAATTTTTTTAAAATTTATCAATTGTTTGTTTATTTACAACTTGGCAAGTGACACATCCCGATATTATCTCAATTGTGAAAATTATTCGGTGGAATGATTTAAACTCATTCTCTACTATATCGATGACCCGACAACGATAATGTCCACGGCCTCGACCGCAACCATGCATATATCAACATCTACAACTATAAAAACAGTTATAATTCGTGAAGTCGCATCTACAACTACAGTGGGTACTGTCGATGAAGTCACCGACGAGGAGGTTCATGCCGAGGATATTCCAGTGGGTCTTGTCAAAGAGGTTGTTGATAAGGAGGTTCCCGCGGAGTATACACCAGTGGATCCTGTGAAAGACGTCCCCACTGAGGAGGTTCCTACCGAGGATACTCCAGTGGGTCCTGTCCAAGAAGTCACCGACGAGAAGGTTCCTGCCGATGATATTCCAATGAGTTCTGACGAAGAGGTCCCCGCTAAGGAGGTTCCTGCCGAGGATACTCTAGTGGATCCTGTCGAAGATGTCACCGATAATTTTCCTACTGAGGGTACTCCAGTAAATCCTGTCGAAGATGTCGCCGACGAGGTTCTTGCCGATGATACTCCAGTGGGTCCTATCAAAGAGATCACCGCTAAGGAGGTTCCTGCAGAGTATACTCCGGTGGATCCTATCAACGAGGTCATCGCTAAGGAGGTTCCTGCAGAGTATACTCCAATGGGTCCTGTCCAAGAGGTCATCGCTGATATTGGTGCTGATGGAACTCCAGAATTTATTCTCATTGATGTTGAAGTACCATCAAATAAGTACGGTCATTTGAGTCACAAAGGTCGCATTGGTCGCATGGATCGAATGGGTCACAAAAGGTTGTATTAGTCGCATAGGTCGCATGGGTGGTATGATCGCATGGGTCGCATGGGTCACAAAAGGTCGCATGTCCGCATGGGTCACACGGTCGCAAGGGTCGCAGGGTCGCTATATGTTTAATGAAGTAAATTTTATGCAGGTGTTGGACCTTTATCGAAGGAGTCTAAGCTATATGTTGAACCTCCGTCGATAACTAAACGAGTTTTAAGACCACGGAAGGCATATGTTGAACCTCCACCGGTGAAAAGAGCAAAAACAGGGCGAGGGAGAGGGCGAGAAATATGTTGATGGAGAACCCGTAGAAAATGTAGTTCAAGTTCAAGAACCCGAAAAAAAGGTGGTTCAAGAACCTGCAGGGAATCAACATTTTATGTGAAAGCCCAAGGGATTAGGAGAGAGCGGGATAACCCGAGATCCTTTGTTCATTGACGCTAACGATGAAAAATTGACTGCTCTATATATGTTCCTGACGAAATCTCGATATGAGCGTTGGTGGAAATCTGATCTAGATATTTCTCGGGGGCCAAAGTTTTGGGAGACCATATTAAAACCCAACGTATGGCTTGAAGATGATGTAAGTTTTTTAAAACCTTTAGTCACAGAGGTCATTTTGTGTCTTTTGTATTCATGTGTGTTAATTTTTTTGCAGCAATTGGATGAGGCGTTGTTGGAGCTGTATGATCGCATGAGGACATTCCCCTTCATATATTGGAATTATAACGTTTTTCCTCTTGCTTTCATGCAGATGCTCACGCTGTGGATATACGGGATATGGAAAATTTGTTAGGAATTCTTAGTGATTTTTTGGATGGCAAATATCCATTCAGAAGTAGGTACACACCAGTGAGTTATTTCGATGGCTTTATCTCGATTCTAAACATTCCATCGCTCAAAAATCGATATATACATGTTCATTGGGTAGCCATCAAAGTGGATTTCACGACCCTATGCATCACAGTATACGACTGCTAGAGCAATATGAAGGAAACACATATTGATCCGGTGATTGAGAAGATAAGAAAAGATGTCCCTAAGATGCTTATTCTCTGAAGGTTTCCTTCTTTGGCTTCTGGAGAAGATGAATGGAAGTACGAGTATTATGAAGGCATGTCAAAAGAACAAAAGCTCGAGTGACTGTGGTGTTTACGTCTTCAAATTCTTAGAAGCATCTGTAATGAAAAGACGTCATACTTTGCCCTACATTTGTGACGACAATGTTGCTTCCATGCGTGAGAAGATGACTGCTTATATATTTAAGAATGGAAAATGTATTGCTCCAACCCCGAGACTAACTTGATACATTATAATCTTTTTTGGGAATGGAATATGTAAATATTTGGTACATTGTTATTTTTAAAATTTCTTTATATTATTTGTAAATAACTTTATTTGAGTCATAATAAATTATTATTTTTTTATAATAATAAGAGAGTCGTAGGGGTCCGAGGGTTGTAAAGGGTACAAGGGTCACAGGGGTCAAATGGTCGCAATGGTAAAAGGGAGATGGTGTGTCGTTATTTGAAAAAAGGAAACGGGTGCAATTCAAAAAGAGATGACTCTGACATCGAATCACCGTCAGATGGAATTCGAAAAGACATGATCAAACGGTTATGCTTTTTAAATTTTGGTGAAAAGTTCGGCGGAAATTTTGGTAAAAATAATACATTTACAACGACGCCAAACTAATTTATGGGTCGCAAGGATCGCATGGTGAAAATATATTTATAATGTCGCATGGGTCGCTTGGTTGCATGGGTCGCATGGTTAAAATACATTTACAGAGTCGCATGGGTCGCTTGGTCGCACTGATCGCATAGATTGCATAGGGTTCTTGGTCGCACTGGTCGCATAGGTAGCATGGGTCGCTTGGTCGCATGTATGGATCAATATATGTGACTTCGAGAATTTATGGATTTGTAAGAATTAAAGGACAAAAACCAATGAAAACAATACATTTACAACGTCAAACTAATTAATTCCAACTGTGGGTTGCATGGGTCGCTTGGTCACATATATTGATCAATAGATGCAAACTCATCAAATTTATGGATTTATAACGATTAGATGACAAAAACCAATCAAAATAAGACATTTATAACGTCAATCAATGGTTAAAACGGATTATGACCCATGTATCCCAAGTTGTGAAGAACGAATGCATGTGTTTCAAAAGTGATAGTAGTGTTTTAAGAATCTGTCGTATGAGTTTGATAATATTTAAAAAACTACAATTAACATTTTGTTCAAATGTCGATATTATTGTTATTATTGTCTACATTAATTCTAAATTGAACATATACAACTCAAACATATTGATAATGGCATTTCAAAAATAAACGCATGGGTCACATNATCGCTCAAAAATCGATATATACATGTTCATTGGGTAGCCATCAAAGTGGATTTCACGACCCTGTGCATCACAGTATACGACTGCTAGAGCAATATGAAGGAAACACATATTGATCCGGTGATTGAGAAGATAAGAAAAGATGTCCCTAAGATGCTTATTCTCGGAAGGTTTCCTTCTTTGGCTTCTGGAGAAGATGAATGGAAGTACGAGTATTATGAAGGCATGTCAAAAGAACAAAAGCTCGAGTGACTGTGGTGTTTACGTCTTCAAATTCTTAGAAGCATCTGTAATGAAAAGACGTCATACTTTGCCCTACATTTGTGACGACAATGTTGCTTCCATGCGTGAGAAGATGACTGCTTATATATTTAAGAATGGAAAATGTATTGCTCCAACCCCGAGACTAACTTGATACATTATAATCTTTTTTGGGAATGGAATATGTAAATATTTGGTACATTGTTATTTTTAAAATTTCTTTATATTATTTGTAAATAACTTTATTTGAGTCATAATAAATTATTATTTTTTTATAATAATAAGAGAGTCGTAGGGGTCCGAGGGTTGCAAAGGGTACAAGGGTCACAGGGGTCAAATGGTCGCAATGGTAAAAGGGAGATGGTGTGTCGTTATTTGAAAAAAGGATTCAAAAAGAGATGACCCTGACATCGAATCACCGTCAGATGGAATTCGAAAAGACATGATCAAACGGTTATGTTTTTTAAATTTTGGTGAAAAGTTCGGCGGAAATTTTGGTAAAAATAATACATTTACAACGACGCCAAACTAATTTATGGGTCGCAAGGATCACATGGTGAAAATATATTTATAATGTCGAATGGGTCGCTTGGTTGCATGGGTCGCATGGTTAAAATACATTTACAGAGTCGCATGGGTCGCTTGGTCGCACTGATCGCATAGATCGCATAGGGTTCTTGGTCGCACTGGTCGCATAGGTAGCATGGGTCGCTTGGTCGCATGTATGGATCAATATATGTGACTTCGAGAATTTATGGATTTGTAAGAATTAAAGGACAAAAACCAATGAAAACAATACATTTACAACGTCAAACTAATTAATTCCAACTGTGGGTTGCATGGGTCGCTTGGTCACATATATTGATCAATAGATGCAAACTCATCAAATTTATGGATTTATAACGATTAAATGACAAAAATCAATCAAAATAAGACATTTATAACGTCAATCAATGGTTAAAACGGATTATGACCCATGTATCCCAAGTTGTGTAGAACGAATGCATGTGTTTCAAAAGTGATAGTAGTGTTTTAAGAATCTGTCTAATGAGTTTGATAATATTTAAAAAACTACAATTAACATTTTGTTCAAATGTCGATATTATTGTTATTATTGTCTACATTAATTCTAACTTGAACATATACAACTCAAACATATTGATAATGGCATTTCAAAAATAAACGCATGGGTCACATATATGGATCAATAGATGTAAACTCGACGAATTTATGGATTTATAATGATAAAAGGACAATAACCAATCTAAACAATACATTTACAACTTCAAACTAATTAATTTCAATTGAGGGTCGCATAGGTCGCTTGGTCGCATATATTGATCGATTCTAACTCGACGAATTTATGGATTAATAAGGATAAAAGTATAAAAAACCAATCAAAACAATACATTTACAACGTTAAACTAATTAATGTCAACTGAGGGTACCATAGGTCGTATTGGTCGCTTGGTCGCATATATGTATTAATAGATGCGAACTCGGTAAATTTATGGATTTATAATGATAAAAGGACAATAACCAATCTAAACAATACATTTACAACATCAAAATAATTAATTCCAATTGAGGGTCGCATGGGTCATTTGGTCACAGAGTTATCTCCTGCCATCTACTTTGTCTTCCAGTCACAATTCAATGGTGATCCAACACCGTCATCAAGGTCACCACCGCACCTTGTCAGTGACTGCATAGAGATCAAGTTCGTTGATTACAAAGACCTTGAGTAACACATAGACAACACAATGCCCTACGTCTACCATTTCACCTTCGTCATGAAGGTCACAACGGTGACAAAGGTAACAAAGATTTTTCAGAATTTGGTGTTAGATACGCAGACTAAGAGAAGATACGTAGACATTAACTTATAGACATGGGTTGGAAGAGTCACATGTCGGAAGAGTCACATTGGTCGGAAGATAGGAGTCTGATAACAAAACGACAAGTCACATGGGTCGGAAGGGTCACAGGGGTCGGAAGGCAGGAGTCTAGCATAGAAACGACGAGTCACAATAGTCACATGGGTCGCATGAGTCGCGTGGGTCGCATGAGTTACACTTGTCGCATGAGTTGCAGAAGTTTTATATATGGTCGCATGACTCGCATGGGTCGCCTGTGTCGCATGAGTCACATGGGTCGCATGAGTCACATGGGTCACATGAGTCGCAGAACAGTCATATGTGGTCGCATTGGGTCGGATGAGTTTCCGATTAAACTTGGTTATAATTTAATACAATTTAGGGTCGACGATTTTATAGATTTCACATAATTAAGAATAATAGATGCAAAATAAGACATTTTCAATGTTTAAATATTGATTACATAAGGTCACAAAGGTCACAAAGGTTACAAAAAAGTTACATACGGTTACATAAGATCACAAATGTTACAAAAAAGGTTGAAAAAAAATTCAAGAAAAAAAGGAAAGTAAAAGGTTACATAAGGTCACAAAGGTTACAAAAAAGGAAAGAAAAAGAATATTGCAAAAGTTAAAAAAGTTGAAAAAATGAAAGAAAAATGTTACATAAGGTCTCAAAGGTCACAAAGGTAAAGAGAGTCGTGTGTGACTCAATGCATCTCCAAGTTCACCTCCAACTGTGACCTTAAGTAGCGCGGGTACAAAACAATGTCTGAGTCTGCTGATTACCAAGACATTATGTTTTATAGATACAACACAATGTTATCCATCCACGTTGTAGTGACTTGTGTGTATCTGCATAGAGACCGAGTACGATGATTACCAAGACCTTGAGAAACACATAGACAACATGATGCCCTGCGTCCACCATGTCATCTTCGTCACGAAGGTCACAAAGGTGACAAATATAACAAAGATTTTTCAGAAAATTTAGATGAAAAGAGAGGAGAGACGAGATTCTCCCGATTCAATATCATCTCGGATGTGATGGTGAGACTTATAGAATTTGATGAACCTTTTAATATAGGGGTAACAGAGATCGATGGAAAGAGAGTGTCGAAAAGACAAAAGTCTTGACATCGAAACGACGTGTCGCAAGGGTCTTAAGTGTGGCATACGTAAAAGTATCATAGCTGGCATTGGAAAAGTCAGAAAAGGAAGGGTCACGTGGGTCCCATAGGTCGCAATGGCCACTTGGGTCGCAAGGGTCGCATGGGTCACAAAGGTCGCAAGGGTCGCAATGTCCGTAATAGTCGCATGGATGGAATTATAATGAAGAATTTATCGAATTATAATGATGAAAGTCACAAAAATTTTGTCAAAAAAATACGAAAAATATAATACTACAAACTATAATACAAATAAAATAATATTACACACTAAGAAACCTTTCTTTTTTTCAAGTTTTCGTTGTCTCGGTTGTCATGTTCAAACACTGTCAGTGATGCTAGCATTTGAACCCGTTTATCTCGTCAGAGATGGGGTATTTCTCCGAGCCTCACCAGGTCTAGGATAACGATTCTCTTTAGGCCTCCCACTTTGTCTTTTCTCAACCAGTATAAGAGGTAGAACTCTAACTTTAGAATATTGAGGAGAAATGTTCCAATCACTACAATCAGGAACCAGAAACAAGGTTTCTTGGTAAGCCAAACGCCATGTCTTCCAAAAGTAGTATGTTGAACATAGATCTGGTATTTTGTGACCTTTACCAACATTATGTGCAGCCGCAATTGCATGACTGCATTGATACTTATCGACATCAAACATTTTGTAGTCGCACGTTCTTTTTTGAAGATTGACTAGAAATCTTCTACCCATCTCATTTCTCACCTCATACTCATCATTAAGCTTGTTCAATTCAATAACCTTATACTTGGATGCCTCTCCAAACCCTTCATGTAACGTTTTCTCAACATAAGGTGTTAACTTTTGGGAAACATCACCGGTAGCTGACCTATACCTATTGAATCATTTCACAGTCTTTCCCAAACAAATATCTAAAATCCCTAGGATCAAAAACTTTTTTTACTTCTTCAACGTTGAATTTATTGACTCGGCCCCATTAGTGGTTAATAAGTTGTACCTTTCACCCTTAAATTTGTATCTTGTCCACTTAACTGATCAAGTTCCTCTTTCTCCAAATATTTTGCAACATTAGGATACATGCACAAAGGTCAAAATGGCCACAAAGGTCACAACAGTCACAAGGGTCGCAGAGGTACAAGGGTCATAAGGGTACAAAGGTAGCAGAGGTAAGGGGGTCGCAAAGGGGTACAAGGGTCGTAGGGGTAAAAAGATCATAGGGTAAAGGGGTCGCAAAGGGGTACAATGGTCACAGACGTACAAGGGTCGCAAAGGGGTCAAAGGGTCGCAGAGGTACAAAAGTCACAAAATTCATATTTTTACCTAGTCTTCAAATCATTCAATAGCACTTCAAATTCCGTCATTGTGTATGTTGCTGCACATTTCAAGAACATTTCCGCCACAGTATCACCCTTTGAAGTCTTTCTACCATGCCTTTTACTGACATAACTCTTTATATTTTGCATTATATGACGCACACAAAAACCATGATCAGCTTGTTTATACACTTGTTTGACTGCTTTGATCAAGTTTTTATGGCGATCAGATATTACAACGACATCACATCGATCCGGTATCACCTCTTTCAACCTTGACATAAACCACGTCCATGATTCGTCATTCTCTCTGTCGACTATTCCCCATGCAATAGGATATTGGTGAGGTTCACCATCTTGCGCGGTCCCCACAATAAATGCTCCCTTGTACACTCCTCTCAGATATGTTGCATCCACAACAACCACTTTATGCATGTATTTCCATCCTCTTATAGTCGCTCCGACAACCATAAAAAGGTATTTGAAGCTTTTCCCATCACTTTCGAGCTGAAAACTTGCGATAGATCCGAGATTTCTTCCTATAAACATGTGCAACCACCCTGCAAGTCCCCTATAATGTTTAAAGTCATCACCATGAATCTCTTTTTGAGCACTGTATTTTCTTTTTAATGCAAATACGATACATTGGCACCGTACTTTGCTTTTATACGAGCCATCAATTCGTTTACTAGAAGGGGTTCATATTTCCCGACATATTCCTCATTCAAATAATCCTTAATCAATTGCGATTTACCCTTTGTAGCTTCTATCGATTTAGATACATGTGAACAGTTATGAATGGGATAGTGTGTTCTCACACTAAACCGTTTGGAATTCGGGATTGCTGCAACGCGTAATTTCTATTTACAACCACTTTCGGAAAGTTTGCATCGTACTTTCAGCTTCGAATCAGATCTCAATGTTCTATATCTAAAACAAGCTTCAATTGACCCCTTTCTTACAAATGCCTATACATCCTTCTTTCTACCAAACACTTGCCCAATTTTAAGATGCAATCCATCTTCGAACTCGAAGAATTATTTTCACTAACTACCTTCTCGTGAACTACAATTTTCAAATTGTTCTCATCATCACCATCCTTATACTCTGTTGGCACATCAAACTCAACTTTATTACTGCCACAAACAACTTCATCAACTACCACATTAGTGACACACCCACCATCTTCTCTTAAACCCGCTGGTATGTTCACTATCAAAATTATCCGAATCCAAAATATTTATTATTTCCGTCGGATTACTCCCAACTCTACTTTTGTTATTTGGACCTAAAATAACACAATAATCAGAATCTACAACACCTCCATCCCCACATTCTCTAGCAATGCTTCCAAAAGCAGGAA
>CM071871.1:8263107-8278263 GCA_036759665.1 Gynandropsis gynandra
GCAAATTTACATTTTATTAGCCGTGTCCTTCAAAATAGCACTCCAACAAGTTTCCATTTTTGTGTTTGGCGGTTAGCATGTTTCCATTTTTGTTTCCAATGGCCAACATGTGTGTTCCAACCATTCTTGCTTCCATTTTTCTTCTTTGGTTTATGAGCCTTAGATGCTGACCGTGCATAGTTTATAGGAGAGTGGTTTTTGCTTCATTTTCTCATGTTTATACACCGATATTTTCTTTCCTGCAATAACACGAAAAAACGCTAGAAGATGTCTAAATGATGCTTAATGCTTGGTAAAGTCTAAATGAATGATTAAACTAACTATGAAAATTAACTAAAATACTATAACAAAATAGACGTTATCAACAACAAATAATAATTAAACTGATAACAACAACAACAAACAAAATTAATAATACACACGTTCTATACAAAAGATGAAAAAGACAAACGTGTACAACATAGATCCCGAGAGTTGCCAGTATTTATTTTTATCTCAATATTCGATTTTTAAATAAAATAAATTGAATATTAATAAAATCAGGTTGTATCCTAGTTGAACCTCAAAATTTTGGATAGAACTTGTTAATTTCGTTTTTATCATTACTTGTTTCATCATAATACACGCTTAATTTATAAAAATGATACATTGTAATTGTTTATAGCAACAAACCATATATTGTATGATAAAACATGTAATTTGGACATAAACCTCATTCTATGCATTGTCTGTCTTAATTTATGGTTGATGATTAAGAATCATAACAATCAAATTATTAATTCTGATTTGATACAAATGTGGAATAACACATTAGGTTAACTAATAACTAAGGTTTAACCCAAAAAACAAAGGTACAACTAGGGTATAACTCGATTTTATAAAACATGATTAAAACATTTTAAAAATTGAATGTTGATTGAACATCCTTATGACCATATTTATCATTTTGAACAATTAACAAACGTATTTGAATCCCATAACTACGAAATTCAAGGGGTTTAAAGATGCCCATAATACAGGTTGTACACACACGTTATGCATGTTGGACACACATGTTTGAACGAAGCTTTATAATTAAAAGTTGTAATATAACAAAGCATAACCAGTAATTTAGTGCACAATCGGCCTATAACGGTGAAAATATAAGAAAAGGGAAAAATGGTGTCTCACGAGGACTTTCCAAGACGATATGCAAGAGGGAAAAGTAATTCAATTTCATAGTGACGCAGAAAAAACACATGTAACTTAAGAAACTCGTATAGGCTATCTCGTACGTCTTCAAAGCAAATATTTTGAGCTAAATAGTCTTTTTAAGGATGAAATTGGGGTTATTCTGGTATGCAGAACTTGCTAAATCGTAGAAATAAAAAAAAGGAATGAAAAAATAGTCTAATTTGGAGCTTTATATGCAAAAGTATTGTATATCAAAACTTAACGAGTAATTTACTGCACAATCGGACAATAATAGTAAAAAATCAAATGAAAGGGAAAAAGGGTGCAACACAAGCACTTTGCAAGGGGATACACAAGACTAAAATGTAATAAAAAAGCATATGGCACGACCAAACGCACATAACTTAAAAAACTCGAATAGGCCATCTCTTAACTCCTCAAAGTCGAATGTATTGGTTTAAATAGTTTATTTTCTAGATGAAAATGGGGTTGCGCTACTATGTGCAACCCACAACAATGTAGATATCAAAATAAATACTTGGAGCACAAATAGTCTACTTCGGAGCTTTATATGAAAAGTTATCATATTTCAAACCCTAACATATAATATTGTGTACAATCATCCAATAACTATGAAAACATAAAATAAAAGGAAAAAAAGATTCAACAAGAAGGCTTTCCAGGAGGATATGAAATAGGAAAAAATAATTTAAGTGAATAATGACGTGACAAAATATACCTAATTTAAGAAACTCAAATAGAACATCTCATAGCTCCTAAAAAAATGTTATTAGCTAAATAGTTGATTTGAGGATGAAAAAAGGGGTCCGACTGCTAATCGCAATCCACGACTTCGTAGATATTGAAAATTACTTGGAATGAGACAATAACAGTGAAAACAAAAAATTAAAGGAAAAAAAAGGGCGCAGCTAAAGGACTTTCAAAGATAATATGCAATAGGAAATAGTAATTCAATTTCTTTATGACATGACAAAACATATGTAACTTATGGACACGGCTAGTACTTCTCATATCCCCTCAAAATCCAAAGTATTGAGCTAAATAGTTGATTTTGAGGAATAAAATATGTTCGGGCTGCTAAGCGCAACCCATAACGTCGTAGATATAAAAAAACGTACTTGCAATAAAAAAACAAAAATTATAAAATTCAGAGTGTTATACACAATGTTTTTGTATGTCAAAGCCTAACATATAATATAGTGCACAATCAACATTATGGGTGAAAACACAAAACTAAGGGAAAAGGGTGCAACACGACGACTTTCCTAGACGATATGCTAAAGGAAAAAGTAATTCAAGTGCATAATGATGCGACAAAAGATACGTAACTTAAGATACTCGAATGGAGCATGTCGTAGCTCCACAAGGTCCAATTTATTTAACTAAATAGTTGATTTTGAGGATGAAAATGCGGTCGTAGATATTGAAAAAAATACATGGAATAAAAAAATGGTCAAATTCAAAGCTTTATAATAAAAGATGTAATATTACAAAGCCTATTCTATAATTTAGTGCACAATTGGCCAATAACAATGAAAACATAAAATAAAAGGCATAATGGTGCAACACGAGGACTTTCCAAGACGATATGCAAGAGGCAAAAATAGTTCAAGTGCATAATGACACGACAAAACATAGTGATATAAGGAACTCATACAGGCTATCTTGGAGCTCATAAAAAATATATTGAGCTAAATAGTTTTTCTAAAGATGAAAATGGTGTCAGTCTTCTATGTGCAACCCATTAAATCGTATATCAAAACCTAATGTGTAATTTAGCACACAATCAAACAATAACATTAAAAACATCAAATAAGAGGGAAAAGGGTGAAACACGAGCACTTTGCAAGGGGATACGCGAAAGTAAAATGTAATTAAAGTGCATAATGACATTACCAAATAAACATAACTTAGAAACTCAAATCTCCTAACTCTCACAACTCAAATGTATTGAGTTAACTAGTTTATTTCCTATATTAAAATGGGATCGAGCTACTATGTGCAATAAAAAAAAATGTAGATATCAAAATAAACACTTGGTATGGAAAACCAAATAGACTAATGAAGTGAAAAAACATATGTTACTTAAGAAACTCTAATAGAGCATCTCGTAGCTACTCACAGAAAAAATGTACTTAGCTAAATAGTTTATTTTGATGATGAAAAAATGATCCAGCTACTAAGCGCAACCAGCGATGCCGTAGATATAAAAAATTACATGGAATGAAAAAAAATACTCTAATTTGGAGTTTGCTATGCAGGATTATCGTATTTCAAAGTCTAACATATAATTTACAGTACTATCAGTCAATAATAGTGAAAATATAAAATAAAAGGAAAAAAGGGAGAAACTCGAGGACTTCCAAGAGGATATGAAAGAGACAAAAATAATTGAAGTGCATAATGACACGAGAAAACATACATAACTTTAAAAACATGATTAGTTAATTTTGAGGTTGCAAATGGGTTCAAGCTGCTATGTGTAACCCGCAATGTCATAGATAAAAAAATACATAGAAAAAAAAATCTCTAATTCGAATCTTTAAAGGCAAAGTTAACGTATTTTGAAAGTCTAATGTATAATTTAGTTCACAATCGGCCAATAACAGTGATAACTTAATATAAAAAGGGAAAAAGAGTGCAACACAAAGACTTTCCAAGAGAATATGCAATTGACATAAGTAATGGAAGTGCACAATGATACGACAAAACATGCGTAACTTAAGACACTCGAATGAGGCATCTCGTATCTTCTCAAAGTGAAATGAAAATAGGTTTGGCCTGATAAGCACATCCCGTAACGTCGTAGATATAAAAACAATACTTGTAATCGAAAAAAAATTTCATGAATCGGAGCTTTATATGCAAAGTTATCGTATTTCAAAGCTTAACATCTTATATTGTGTATATTCAGCCAATAATGATGAACCGTTAATAAAAGTTAAAAGTGTGCAATATGAGAACATTCCAAGGGGATATGCAAGAAAAAGAAGTAATTCAAGTTCATAATTATGCTAGCAAGCATAAGTAACTTAAGAAACTCAGATAGGGCATGTCGTATCTCTTCAAACTCTAATTTAATTAGATAACTATTTTATTTTGAGGATAGAGATGAACTCGAACTTCTAAGCGCAACCCCCAAAATCATAGATATAAAAAAACACTTGGAATTAAAAAAAGCATCTAATTGGAAGCTTTATATGCAAATTTATAATATTTCAAACCCTAACATATAATTTAGAGCACAATTTCAATAACAGTAAAAACCTAAAATAAAATGGAAAAAGGGTGCAACATGAGGACTTTTCAAGAGGATATGCAAGAGAAAAGTAGTTCAAGTGCATCATGATGCGAAAAAACACACATAACCTAAGAAACTCCAATATGCCTTCTCATAGTTGATTTTGAAGATGAAAATGCAGTGGGACTGCCATGCACAACCCGCTATGTCTTTGATATGAAAAAATATTTTGAATGAAAAAATAATCGTCTAATTCATAGCTTTATATACAAAATAATTATATTTCAAAGCTTAATGTATAATTTGGTACACACTGGGCTAATAAGGTGAACACATAAAATAAAAGCTAATGATGGTGCAACACGAGGACTATCCAAAAGGATACAAACCATGCAAAATTAATTAAAGTGTATAGTGACACAAAAAATATATGTAAATTAAGAAATTTGAATAGGTCATCTCTTGCTCCTCAATGTCTACAAATTTTGCTAAATAGTTGATTTTGAGGATAAAAATGAGGTCAGACTACTAAATGCAACCAACAAAGTCGTTAATATCAAAAACATATTTAAAGTGAAAAACTAAAAAGTCTAATTTGGAGCTTTATATACAAATTTATCATATTTCAAACCCTTATAAATAACTTGGTGAACAATCGGCCAATAAAGGTGAAAAAACATAAAATAAATAGAAAATATGGTGCATTACGAGGACTTTCTTAGTGAATATGCAATAGGAAATAGTAATCCAAGTGCATAATGATGCAACAAAACATACATAAACTTAAAAAACTTGAATAATGCATCTCGTAGCCCCTTACAGAAAAAATGTACTAAGTTAAATAGCTGATTTTTAGGATAAAAATGATTGGACTACTAAGTGCAACCAACGATTTCGTAGATATAAAAATTGCATGAAATGATAAAACAAAATACTCTAATTTGCAGTATTATGCGCAAATATATTATATTTTAAAGCCTAACATAAACTTTAGTACACAATCACCCAGTACCACTGAAAACATGAAATAGAATGAAAAACAAGGAGCAACTCGAGGACTTTGCAAGAGGATATGCAACATGAAAAATTAATTAAAGTGCATAACTACACGACAAAACATACGCAACTTAAGAAACTAGAATAGGGTTTCTCGTAGCTCCACAAAGTCAAATGTATTGAGATAAATAATTAATTTTCTCGATGAAAATGAGATCAGACTGCTCTATGTAATCCACAACATTGTAGAAATCGAAAAAGTACTTGAAATGAAAAAAAAAAAAGAATTGTCTAATTCAGAGCTTTTTATGCAAAGTTATTTAGGGCAAAATCGGTGAAAACATAAAAAATGGGAATGTGGGTGAAACGGGAGGTTTTTCCTAGAGGATATGCAAGAGGAAAAAGTAGTTCAAGTGTATAATGATGCGACAAAACATACATAACTTTAGAAACTCGAATAGGATATTCATAGCTTCTCAAATTCAATGTATTTGGCTAAATAGTTGACTTTATGGATGAAAATTGTGTCCAATTGTATTGCACAACCCGTGACATCGTAGATCTCAAAATAATACTTTGAATGAAACAAAATTTGTTCTAATCCAGGTATTTATATGAAAAGTTATCCTATTTCAAAGCCTAACGTATAATTTAGTACATAATCGTCTAATAATGATGAAATCATAGAGTAAATGGGAAAAATGGTGCAACACGAGGACTTTCCAAGAGGATATGCAAGAGGATATGCAAGAGGCAAAAAGTGATCTAATAGATAATGACATGAAAAAACAAATGTAACTTAAGAAACTCATTGGGCATCTGTAGCTTCTCAAAGTCCAATAAAAATGGGGTCGGGCTATTTGTGAAACCTGCGATGCCATTGATATGGAAAAATAATCCTTGGAATAATTTTGAGCTTTATAAGCAAATTTATGGTATTTGAAAGCCTAATGTGTACTTTAGTTCATAATCAACCAATACTTAACTTTAGACACTCAAATATGGCATCTCATAGCTCCTAGTCTAAAGTATCGAATTTAAGGGTAAAAAAGGGGTCGGGCCGCAGTGCACAACTAACAACATCGTAGATATGAAGCTATACTGAAATAAAAAATCATCTAATTCAGATATTTATATGCAAAGTTATCATATTTCAATGCCAACGTGTAATTTAGTGCGCAATCAGTCAATAACTGCGAAAACATAAAATAAAAAGGAAAAATTAGGGAACACGAGGATTTTTTATGAGGATATACAAGGGGCAAAAATAATTCAAGTGAATAATGACGCGGAAAAAACATATGTAACTTAAAAAACTTGAATAAGGCATCTCGAATCTGCTCAAGTCTAATGCTTAGAGCTAAATAGTTGATTTTGATGGTAAAATGGGATCAGGCTCGTGATGTCGTAGCTATAAAAAAAATTGGAATGAGAAACCAAATTTAATAATCCTAGATCGATGTTCTATAGTTACAAGGATGTATTTGGAATTAATCTAAATAGCAACATGATAGTTGAACCTAGTACTGGTCTCTTAGAAGAAATGATATCCTCCATCCAGGTTATAACCCGACTAAATAACCCTCAAACTTAGCGAGTAGGTAGATATAAACAAAACTTGGAATGAATAAAATAGTTTAGTTATGATCTTTATACACAAAATCATTGCAATTCAAAACCCATAGTCATCCAATAATGATGAATACAAAAATAATATGGTAAATGGGTGAGACACAAGGACTTTCCAAGAGGATTTACAAGATGCGAAAGTAATCCAAGTGTGCAACGATGCAAAAAAAATACATAACTTAACAAACTAGAATAGAACAAATCGTAGCTCTTCAAAGTCTAATGTATTGAGCTAAATAGTTGAGTTTAAGGATTAAAATAGGGTCGAGCTGCTAAAAGCAACCCACAATGTCGTAGATATCCAAAAAATATTTGGAATGAAAAATAATCGTGTAATTTTGAGCATATATGCAAACTATCATATTTCACAGCCTTACATATAATTTAGTGCACAATCGGCCAATAACTTAAAATAAAACTTAATAAGGTTGCAACACGACGGGTTTCCAAGTGCTTAATGACACGATAAAACATATGAAATTTAAAAAACTCGAACAGGGTATCTCATAGCTCCTCAAAGTCCAATATATTGAGCTAAATAGTTGATTTTGTGGTAAAAATGGGATCAGACTACTATGTGAAATCATTACGTCGTAGATATCAAAAAATATTTGGAATGAAAAACCAAATTTAATAATCCTAGATTGACGTTCTATAGTTAGGAGGATGTATTTGGAATGAAACCGAATCGCAATAGGATAGTTAAACCTAGAACTCATTTTTCCAAAGAAAGGACTTCCTACACCGGGACTACAACACGATTAGAGAACATCAAATGTCGCGAATGACGCATGAACACTTGTGATCTAGTATTTATAAGCCAAATGAGAACTTAGAATCTCTTCGAGAGTTTGATAACCAAATCTCTAGGATTAGAAAGGAAAAAATATAAATCAATTGATAAAAATTTGGGTTGTAATGTCATACACACGGTCCTCTATATATATAGAAAAAAATAATGATGAAAATAAAATTAAATAAGAGAAGTTAACTAAATCTGGCTGAAATTCTTGGTCGAGCTGTGCAATTGCTCCTTCCAGCTTCGTACAAGTCTTAACCTAAAATTATCAAAAACTAAAGTACGTTCGACCGCACAACAGTAATGCTCGGTCGATCTCTCTAATGCTCGGTCGAGTCCTTTAGTGTTGGGGCAGAGTGGTCAGTGCTTCTCCATGCTAATTTGGTCTAGTGAGTTCACTCGGGTCGAGGGTTCTTATGCCCGATTCAAGAAAATTGGCTATCTTCTCTACAATGGATTTAGTCTAGTTGAGCAAATCACTGCTCAGGTTGAGCGTTGTTAACTTTTCCAGCTTCTCGCTCCTCTTGGTCTTTTCTTCTTGTAGATGGATCTTGTAGTCTCGACTCAACTCTTTTAATGTCCATTTGAATATGCACACTCTCAACTCTTTTTCTCTTATCCTTGTTATCAGTTTTTGTATGATCCATGGTGGAGCCACGACTAGAGGCTCATTGCCAATAATTAGTTTTCAAAGCCTAAAATATAATTTTATAAAAATAGGGCAATCAAAGGCAAAACATAAATAAAAAGGAAAAGGGATGCAACACAAGAAATTCCCAAGAGGATATGAATGTGGCTAAAGTAATTCAAGTGCATAATGACACGGAAAACCATACGTAACTTAAGAAACTCAAATCGGGCATCTTGATCTTCTACAAATCCAATGCATTGAGCTAAATAATTGATTTTTAGGATGAAAATTGACTCATGTGTCTAAGCACAATCGTTGATGTCGTACATATAAAAAAATACTTAGAATGCAAAAACAAAAATTCCAATTCGAAGCTTTTGCAAGTTATCATATTTCAAAGCTTAACGAATAATTTAGTGCACAATTGCCCAATTACATGACAAACATAAAACCAAATGGAAAAAAGGTAAAAACTGAGGACTCTTAATGAGGATATGCAAAAGGAGAAAGTTAAGTGCATAATGACATGACAAAACATATGAAACGTAAGAAACTCGAATAAGGCATCTCGTAACTTCTCAAAGTCAAATGTATTTTGTTAAATAGTTGATTTTTTGGATGAAAATTGGATCTGACTGGTAAGCGCAACCTGAAACATAGAAGATATAAAAAAAATACTTGGGATGAGAAAAACTTCCTCTAATTCGGAGCGTTATTTTATTTCAAAGCCTAACGTATAATATAGTGCAAAATCATAGAATTACATGAAAATATAAAATAAAAAGAAAAACGTGCAACACGATGACTTTCCATGATGATATGCAAGAGGCAAAAACAATTCAAGTCCATAATGAAGAAACAAAAGATACGTATCTTAAGAAACTTGAATAAGTCATCTCAAAGCTCCTCAAAATCCGATGTATTGAGCTCAATAGTTGATTTGGAGGTTGAAAATGGGCTCATGTGTCCAAGAGTAACCGTTGACATCATAGATATAAAAAACACGTGGAATGAAAAATAAATCTTATAATTTGAAGCTTTCACAAAGTTATCATATTTCAAAGCCTAATATATAATTTAGTGCACAATCGACCAATAATGATAAAAAATAAACTAAATGCAAAAAAGATGCAACTCGAGGGGTTTCCAAGAGGCTATGCAAGATGCAAAAGTAATACAAGTGCATTATGATGCAAAAAATCATACGAAACTAACAAAAGTCAAATAGGTCATTTTGTAACTCCTTAATGTACAACGTATTGACCTAAATAGTTTATTTTGGGATACAAAAGGGGTCACGGTTCTAATTCTGAGTCTCATAGGCAAAATTATCATATTTCAAATTCTAATGCATAATTTAGTGCACAATCAGTCAATAACTTAAAATAAAACGTAAAAAGGGTGCAACACGAGGGGTTTCAAAGAGGATATGCAAGATGCAAAAGTAATTCAAGTGCATAATGACACGATAAACATATGAAATTTAAGAAACTCGAATAGGCATCTCATAGCTTCTTAAATTCCAATGTATTTACCTAAGTAGTTGATTTTGATGGTAAAATGGGATCGATCTGCTTGGTGAAATCATGACGCCATAGATATCGAAATAGAATTTGGAATTAAAAAAAAAGTAATGATCCTAAATTGACGTTCTATAGCTAGGAGGATGGATTTGGAATGAAACCAAATAGTAACATGATCTTTGAACCTATAACTCATGTTTTCGAAGAATTGTCATCCTACACCCAGACTACAACCCGACTACAGAACATTAAACGCCACAAATTGGTAGAAATAAACAAAACTTGGAATGATATTGAGGATGAAAATGGGTAACTTTAAAGCGCAAAAGTTTAGTATAATTTAGTTTTTATATGCAATGTTATCGTATTTCAAAGCCTAACATATAAATTACGACACAATCAACCAATAACTGAGAAACGTAAAAATAAAAGGGAAATGGTGCAACACGAGAAGTTTCCAAGGCGATATACAAGAGGAAAAACTAATTCAAATGATAAATGATGTGACAAAACATACAAACCTTAAAAAAGTCAAATAACGCATCTTGTAGGTTTTTAAAGTCCAATGCATTGAGCTAAATAGTTAATTTTGAGGATAAAAATGGCGTTGGGTGCTACACACAACCCGTGAATTCTTAGATATAGAAAAGGGACCTAGAATAGAAAACCATATAATTTGAAGCTTTATACACAAAGTTATTGTAATTGAATGCCTAACCTATAATTTTCTGAACAATCGGCCAATAACGGTGAAAACATAAAATAAAAGGAAAAATAGGTGCAATATGAGGATTTCGAAGAGGATATAAAAGAGGCAATAGTAATTCAAGTGCATAATGCCACAAAAAACCATAAATAAATTAAGAAACTCAAGTTAGGCATCTCCTAGCTAAATAAAATGTGTTGAGTTAAATAGTTTATTTTGAGAATAAAAATGGGGTTGTTCTCTAAACGCATCCAACGACATTGTAGATATAAGAAATAATAAAGGAATTAAAAACATATCGTCTTTTTCAGAGCTTTATATGAAAAGTTATTGTATTTCAAAGCCAAATGTGAATTTTAGGTTTTTCTCCTTCATCCTTTTTTTTTATTTTAAGTTTCGACCAAAGGATTTAGTGCACAATCGACCTCTAACCAAGAAAACATAAAATAAACTGAAAAAGGGTGCAATACAAGGACATTCAAAGAGGATATTCAAAACGTAGACGTAATTCAAATGCATAATGATGCGACAAAATATACATAACTTTAAAACTCAAATAGGAAATCTCGTAACTTCTCAAAGTCCAATGTATTGAGCTAAATAAATCATGTTAAGGATGAAAATGATTTTCGGCTGGTAAGCTGAACTTGCAACGTCGTAGATATAAAAAAGTAATTGGAATTAAAACAAATCGTATAATACGAAGTTTTATATGCCATGTTATTATATTTTAAAGCCTAACGAATAATTTACTATGCAATCGAAAAATAATGTTGAAACATAAAAAAGGAAAAAAGAATGCAACACGAGGACTGTCCAAGTGGATATGCAAGAGGCAAAAGTAATTCAAGTGCATAATGAGATGACCAAACATACGTGAGTTAAAAAATTGGAATAATCGCAGCTTTGAAAAGTTCATTGTATTGAGCTAAGTTGTTTATTTTGACGACGAAAATGGTTTCGGGCTGCTATGCGCAACCCACATCGTCGTAGATACCAATAATCTAATTCTAAGCGCTGAAAACATAGAATAAAATGGAAAAAGGCACAGCTCGAAGTTTATTAAATAGGATATAAAATTCAATTGTATAATGATGAATCAAAACATATGTAACTGAACAAAATCAAATACGGAATCTCGTAAGTCTAAAGCTCAAGTATATTGAGCTAATATATTATTTTTCAAGAAGCAAATGGGGTTGACTGCAAAGCACAACCCACGACGTCATAGATACTGAAAAATTACTTTGAATGAAAAATAAAATTCTAATTCATAGCTTTATACGCAAAGTTATCGTATATCGATTCATACCTTTATTCACAAATTTATCGTAATTGAAAGCCTAACGTATTATTTAGTAACCCAATAACGGTGAAATTATAAAATAAAAGGGAAAAGATTGCAATATTAATTTGGAGCTTTATACGCAAAGTTATTGTATTACAAAGGATAACGTATAAATTATTGCACAATTGGCCAATAATGATAAAAACATAAAATAAACGAGAAAAAGCGTTCGATACGAGGACATTCGATGAGGATATGCAATTGGTAAAATAAATTCAAATGATAATGAAGGAACAAACACACCTAACATAAGGAAATTAAAATAGACCATTTCGTAATTCATAAATTTCCAATGTATTGAGCAAAATAGTTTATCTTGAGGATGAAAATGGGGTTCAGCTGCTAAGCGTAACTCACGATGTCGTAGACATAACAAACACTTGGAATGAAAAAACGACTAACTCGGATCTTATATGAAAAGTTATTGTATTACAAAGCCTAGCATATAATTTAGTGCACAATCGACCAATAAAAGTAAAAAATAAAATAAAAGAAAAAACATGTAACACGAGGATTGTTAAGAAGAAAGGTCGCGTCCCGCTCTTCATTATTCGTGTCTCGCTCCCTTCTCTGCATCCCGGGTCACATCCAGCTCTTCATGATCCGTGTCCTGCTCCTTTCTCTGCATCCCGGGTTGCGTCCCGCTCTTTGCACTCAGGTCGCATCCCGCTTTCTGTGCTCATGTTGCGTCCCACATCCCGGGTCACGTCCTGCGACCTGCGTCTCGCGACATTCGACCTGGTCAAGCCAATTTATGACCTTCGCGGTCTGCTATGCCTTGTTGACCGCTCCATCTCATGCATGATACATATAAACTTGTGCCTTACATTTGTACTTGTATTTTCCTTGTTTTTCACCCTTCTACTTGTATAAATATGTAGCTTTAGTTCTAAAGAAATGCATAAGATAATAGTTATTCGTATTCTCTCTAATTCTCTCGATCTTTCGTTCGCTCTTAATCTTTCTATCTTGCTTCCGCTGATTAATCTTTGTTTTGCAAAATCTACATTGTTCCCCTAATTAATCTTTGTTTTAAAAAATCTACATGGTATCAGAGCGGTGATCGAATCTCTGAAAGTGTTCGATTTTATTTCTTTTGAAATCTACTCTATTTCAAAAGTTGTTTTGGGTCAAACTTTTTAATCTCTCTTTTTTTTTTGTTTCCCTTTATTTTCTCACCAAAATTATCTCAATCTCGTTAATTGGAAACAATTATTCCATTTAGATGAAGATTGCTAAGGCCAATTAGGCATGGAAGGTCTTTAGGGTTTTCTTACATTATTGGATGTGAAACCGGTAGATTTAAGTGCCAGATCAGAAAAATGGAAACAAAATAAGCTCACTACCTTGGTTGTTTTACAAAATTCTCTGTAATCTCATAAACTTCGTGCATATGGGCACATAGAGTCTCCTAAGGAGCTTTGGGACGAGCTGAAATGAGTTTTTGGCAATGAATCCAATCTTAATTGTGTGTATGAAGTAAAGAAAGACCTTAATATCTAAGACAAGAGGGAAAGCCTTTTGACAAGGCTTTGGGGGATTTTAAGGAATTATTGTTTGAATTCGATTCTCTAAGGCCTCATTCTGTCGATCCTGTAGAAATTGCTCTAAGAGTAAACCAGGAGCATGTCTTTTGTCTTTTATTTTCCCTTGACGACAAATACAATGACCTTCTTCATCACATACTTTTCCAAAACGAGTTTCCCTCGTTTAACGAGTTTGTATGATGATTAAAAGGGAGGAAGGGGAAGTTTGTACGATGAATAAAAGGGAGGAGGCAAAATCATCTCTCTAAAAGAACCTTTGGGAGAGCCGCTTCTATCAAGCCTTTCAAAAATCAACTATCTTTTGAGCATTGCAAAAAGAAAGCTCATACAAAGGATCGTTGTTGGAACTTGGATCTTTCACCCGCATTTGAAGAACTAAAGCCGTGACAGCCAAGGTAAGGCTAGTATGGCCTCTGAGTCCGAGTTTGTCACTAAGGCAGACTTCGAGGAGTTTTTCCAAATTATTAAGACAGGAAATCAAAACAAACAAATCTGCTTTCTCTATTTTTCGAAACCATATTATAATAGATTCTAGAGCTACAAATCATTTGATCAAAAATCATGACTTGCTTAAAGATGTAAAACCTCATAGTGGCTCTATTTCTATTGCGAATGGGGAGAGTGTTCCAATTAAAGGAACATGGAAGCTTAAGCTTCTCGGTCATGATACAAGGTCTCTCTTCGTTCCAAAGTTTTCTAGTAATCTTATCTATGTCCAAAAGCTTGCAAAAGACCTTAATTTCTATATTTTTTTGGATTCTAACTCATTCTAGATGCAGGATATTAAAAGCAAACAAGTAATCAGTATAGGAATGCTCCTTAATGGTCTTTATGTTCTCGAGTCTATGTATTGTGATACTGAGTCCATGTTTCTATCAAACTCAAATATTGATAAAGTTTCTATATGGCATGCGAGACTTGGACACCCTCATAGCAAAGCTCTAAGTATCATTTTTCCTGATCTGAAAGATAAACATGAAGCATGTGAAGCTTGCATCTTAGGAAAAAACGTAAAACAAAATTTTCCAAACTCTATTTTGGTTTATAAAAACTGTTTTGAAGTAATCCATTCTAACGTTTGGACAGCTCCATGTGTTTCTCGTGATCAAAAGAAATATTTTGTAACCTTCATTGATGAAAAATCAAAGTTTACATGGCTTTATACTCTCTCGTCTAAGAGTTGTGTTTATGATGTATTTGTAAAGATTCATAAGCATGTTTTAACTCATTATGATGCTAAAATAAAATGTCTAAGGACTGATAATGGTGGGGAGTATACTAATCTTCGGTTTCACAGGTACCTTGAAGAACAAGGCATTACACACCAAAACTCGTGTCCCTATACCCCACAACAAAACGGAGTGGCCGAGAGGAAGAACAAGCACCTAATGGAAGTCTCGAGAACTATCATGTTCGACCGAGATGTTCTTAAAATATTTTGGTTGCGGTCATGACCACATGTCATATCATTAATAGAATTCCAAAAAAGGTTCTAAAGGACAAATCACCTTATGAGGTATTAAACTCTATAGAACCTAACCT
>CM071871.1:8278363-8289593 GCA_036759665.1 Gynandropsis gynandra
GTCTCGGAAGCTAAGTAGTATGCTAGGCTCTGTCCTCCCCTAATATAGTGATAATTTCGTTTTGTTTATGAGAAGGTTAAACAAGATGCGAAAATTGTCTCAACCAGACTTAAAGCACTTGGTAACTCAATCTTTAGAGAAGGGCGAATCTACAGGGTATGAGCATAGGTATCATGCTTTAGCTTCAACACAAAGACAGGAAAAATAGCTACAAAGTGAATGTGATAGCTATTGAAAGACATGATGAATTGCTTTTAGTTTTGTCTGTCGATTCCAGTGAATATATCTTAGGGTTACTCTCAAATATGCGAGGTTTAGGTCTTTTTTGAGCGTTGTAAAGGGTTAAGGCCTACTTGTTAGAGAGAAGGGTCTTGTTGACAACAAAAATTTGGGGTTTTGAATGTGTATCAATCCAAATGCCACTTTAGGGCGGAATTTGACTTCCATTCAAAAGGGGAAGATGACATGGAAATAGATAGCTTAGGCAGTCGATCAAATGTTTATAGGGGAGTCCGCCTTAGATCTCAGTCTATGTTGCATTTCATATACACCCAAGTAGGTAGATTTATTCAATCCCTGTACGGTGAACTCTGTTTGGTTGAAAGAGTCACTCCAACTTTGCCTTAGGTCTCAGTCTATTTTGTCTTAGGTGTAAGTAGATTAGGAGCACTTTAATGATGCTTATTCAGTGTATTCCCCTGCATTTTTACGAGAAGGAAGACAGAAGAATGTAATGGGCTTCTGCAAGGAAATCAGAATAGGTGACAAATGCCGCAGAAGGAACATGAAAGGCATCAAGCATGAATGATGGCACAAGCACATTCATTGATGCATCGAATGCTAGTATTTTTTCCTTAACTGCAGTTATAGAATCTTCTGCCGGCGTAAAGGTTCTCTTCTCGTTCCGAACAAAAATTGACCTGACTGCTGGAGTGAAGCCCACTGAGATTCCCGGATCGAATCGAGTTATGTCCAACAGCAAGTAGGAATAAAATCGTAGAAAAGAGTTGCTAGAAGGAATCATTGGACAAAAGGAGGGGACGAAGATCGTCCGGCCGCATCAATATCCCAATAGTAAGATAAGGGGTGAGTGCAGTAATCTATTAATAGCCATAGCCAGTGCCATTATACCCATTCCCGTTTCCTTGGAAGGATAGGGGTCATGTCTGAATATCTTTTGGTTTCATGCGAAGTGAGATTTTTGAAGGTTGAGACATTATGCTTTAGGAATGCAAAAACACAGAGTGGTAAATGAGATCATAACAGGAAATTTTCGCTTATTCTTTTGGTGGAATAGGTCTTCAAAGATAGAGTGGACAAAGTCCGCAATATGCTTGATTTCTTCGCGTTTGGATGCGAACTAATAAGAAATAAAATGCTTAGATCTGAAAGTTACTAGACAAGCATGGATTGGAACTGGGAAAAGCCTTCCAAGTGAGAATTTTTATTTATTTATTTATGCAGTAAGAGATTAATGGTTTCAAAGCGTTTCTCGTTTGAAATCGTCAAAAGTGTTTGGTTTGAAGCATAGTAAGGCAACATTTTAAATGATGCATCTCAGTTGAGTAGTTCAGAATGTTTTGTGATAACTTTGCCTGGAATTTGAAGATCCATAAACTGGTACATGCTGTCTCACTAGTCTGTAGTGTAGGCCCTGAATTAAGCAAAGTTAGTAGATAGGTCTCACAGATACCCTGTATTTGCTTAAAAGCTCAAATTGTTTCTGGCGTTTTGACATGACTGGATAAATTGCTTCATTTGATTTTAGTTGGGAATGTCTTTGGATTGTAGGTTAATTTGGGGCATAAACTTTATATGTGCTTTGCATCTGCATTAAACATTTCCTAGTATTGGTTCCCTTTTATGCATACATGTCATGTCTATGTTTAACTTCTTGCTCATTTTGATGTATATCTCTCTCTTCAAGTTGTTTATTTAAGTACGCATATTCCTTGTTATTCTCTACAGGGGATACAAGCGCTTCTTCCGAAGAGCTATGCTAGAAACATCTGATTTTCTGAAGGACGATTGTCTGAAAATTAATTGCACTGTGGGAGTTGTGGTGTCAGAAATAGATTGTCCAAGATTACATTCAATCCATGTCCCTGCATCTGATATTGGATCTCATTTTGGGATGCTGCTGGAGAATGAGGAAGGTTCAGACATAACATTTAACGTGGCTGGAGAGAAGTTTCGAGCTCACAGGTTGGTGCTGGCTGCTCGATCACCTGTCTTTGAAAATGAGCTGCTAGAGGGGACTGGGGATGAAGACCAAGAAATTGAAGTTACTGACATGGAACCTAGGGTTTTTAAGGTACGTGTCTTCAACTTCGGACAATCGATAAACATGTTGAATCACAAGCACATTGCATTTTTCTCAAGTTCGTATTTTGTTCTTGATGCATTTGTTTTGAAGGCTTTGTTGCACTATATCTACAAGGATGCTCTTATCAAAGAAGTCGAGTTGTCAGCTACTGGTCCATCTGCTGGGCCATCAGCATCAGACACGTTAGTGGCCAAGTTGCTGGCGGCTGCTGACAAATATAGGTTGCCTAGACTCAGTCTGATGTGTGAAGCTGTGCTCTGCAAGGATATGTCAGTCAATTCTGTTGCAAATATTCTGGCACTTGCTGACCGCTACAATGCTTCAGCCTTAAAATCTGTTTGTCTCAAATTTGCGGCAGAAAATCTTGTGGGTATGATCCTATGACTCGTCACTGGCTTTGACATTCTTTCCTCTTTACTTGGGATTTGCTGAAACCGAATTTTGGCAATTCACCCAATTTGTTTTCCAGATGTTCTAACTAGAAGTATGGTTGTGTCTACATTCACTGCAGCTGTAATGCGGTCAGATGGGTTTGAGTATCTCAGAGAACATTGCCCTTCACTGCAGTCGGAGCTTCTAAAAACAGTGGCAGGATGTGAAGAGGAATTCAGTGGAGGGAAAACAAGAAGCGTGTGGGCGCAGTTCTCAGACAGAGGAGCTGACACAAACGACAGAAGCATAAGGCAACAAACCTGGGAGATCAATAGAGGAGCAGAGAGAAGCCAGAGTGTTTGGGTTCAAGTTGTCAATGGCAATCCTAGCGACAACAACAACAACCTCATGCCAGAAGATTGAGCGAATCAAGTAAATGTAAGAAACAACTAACAAGCTCAAAACAAAGAGGGAAGAGGAAACAGAATGACCTTATCTTGTATCAAAGAGATGGTAGAATCCCAGTTAAGATGGAAAGTAGGAGCAGATGGGGATTTTCCATGTGATGCTGAGTTCTGAAAAATTATAATTTCAGGGGATTGTGGCTGAGCAGACCAAATAGGGTTTAGGAACAATCATATTGTATTGCTGACGAGAGAGTTCGCATGCTTAAATGCATGTCTGTGTGTAATAACATTCTATGACAAACAACAACAGGGTGGTTCTGAAACTTGTTAACTCTTATGTTTCTTTGACTACTGGTCTCTGTTTTGAACACGAAATCTCCGGTCTCGTACAAATGTACACATGCTTCAATACATGTCTCTCAGCCCTACCATTACCATTACAGGCGTCAGCTTCACAAGCCCACACACAGCTACATATTTGTACATTGTAGCAGTTGTAGTACTTGTGAAATACAAAACATGAACCAAGCGTAACTCTGCGGTTAGAGGGAAACACATTCAACACTCGGCATAAGGGGTGTTAACCGAATTTGTTTCTCCTTAAATTTGAACGTGTATTTGTTGTTGATGTCATCATGTTGAGCTTGTGTATCAAGTTGTTTTTGGCCTTTCCAGCAATTAATGTCCAACTTGCATCGATATAATGTCACATAGAACATTATTTGTATTTGCCAATATTGAACAAAACGTTTATCTAACGATGTACCTTAGTCTCTCCGGTGTCGTTTAGCCACTTAAGCTTATGGGGCTTGGGATATTTCGTGGTGATGAGTCCTAACTTGTCAACAAGCATAGCGTTTACCACCGGTCGTGCCATTTCCACCATTCATGATAATGTTACACACCCTTTCTTTGATAAGCCCCCGTGTGTAGACGATGTTTCACGTTGTTTCATCACATCTTCTAAAGCATGTAGGTTAAGGACTCGCCGCATAACAAAAAACTCAACTTTTGCAGCTTCATACTCCTTATTACTTTCATCTAACTCTACAACCTTAGGTTCCACATTCTTATCTGATGCGGTCTCATCTCTACGTACGACCAGATCCTCTTGTTTGGAAAAAACATTTTCGTAATGTCCATGTCCTTGGCATTTGAAACATATAATATCTTGATTACGCGTAGGGGTTTCATGGGTATCTTGTGTGTTTTGTTTTGAACCATGTAATGAGGAGTATGAAGCCACAAAGGGTGAATTGTTTGTTGTGCGGTGAGTCCTTATAACCTAGATTATGTTCAGAATCATGAACCTTATAACTTGGTGGTTACCTCTTCCTGCAACCTTAGGTTCCACATTCTTATCTGATGCGGTCTCATAACCTCCATCTCTACATACGACCAGATCCTCTTGTTTGGAAAAAACATTTTCGTAATGTCCATGTCCTTGGCATTTGAAACATATAATATCTTGATTACGCGTAGGGGTTTCATGGGTATCTTGTGTGTTTTGTTTTGAACCATGTAATGAGGAGTATGAAGCCACAAAGGGTGAATTGTTTGTTGTGCGGTGAGTCCTTATAACCTAGATTATGTTCAGAATCATGAACCTTATAACTTGGTGGTTACCTCTTCCTGAATCTCCTCACTCAAGAAGGCCAATTTTACATCAATTTGATGTAAAGGCCAACCCTTTTGTGTTGTAATAGCAATTAGAGTCCTTATAATATCATGTCTTGAGACTAGAGCGAATGGTTCCCCATAGTCCAATCCATAAGTATGTGAGAATCCTCTGGCCACTAATCTGGCTTTCAACTTCTTAACCTTTTCCATCTCATCAGTTTTAATCTTGAAAATCCATTTTACTCTAATTACCTTCTGATTTGAAGGCCTTTATGTCAAATACCAAGTCTGGTTTTTAAGCAACATTTTCATCTTAGCATCCATAGCTTCATCCCAACCTGGATGTTGTTATGCCTCTTCATAAGATTAGGGTTATACCATTGCAAGGTAACAACCTTCAACTGTCTGATCCCCTTCTTCATTCTCAGCATCTTCTTCAATTCTGTACAACTCATTTAGTATTCTAGTTCTGTGAATCTCTCTGGATGACTCACTGATGTTTCCAATGCTTTGTTCTTGAGATGATGGTGTATTGCTCAATGAGAATTACAGAGAAGTTCTAGGTGGAGTACTCCTTCTACTACTCTTTGTCTCCCTTGTTCTTTGTTATCCAGATAAGCTACCCATTTCATAAGTACTTCTAGGACCTCCCTCTGAGTTGAATGTATTCTTTGAATGTAGAAAACCAGGAATAACATTTTAACTTCCAGCCTATTTTCTCAATCCTAGTTCTTCTCTTCATCAAACACCACATCCCTTAAGACTTCAACTTTTCTAGTTTCAATTACATAAACACTATAGCCTTTACTTTGGCTATTGTATCCCACAAATACACAAGTCTGAGATTTGTCATCCAGTTTTCTTCTCTCCTAATTTGGGACCAGCATGTAGCACAAACACCTATTATTCTCAAGTGTCCTATGGAGGGTTTTTGATCACTCTAAACCTCTAATGGAGTTTTATCTTGAAGTGCCTTACTAGGTAGTCTGTTTTGAATCTAGGCTGATATAAACACTCTATCTGCCCAAAATCTATTAGGTATCCCTTTGTCTTTCAACATACATCTAGACATCTCCATAAAGGTCCTATTTCTTCTTTTTGCAACCCCATTATGTTGGGGAGTGTAAGCTACACTTAGCTCTCTTAGAATTTCTTTCTATGCCAAGAAATCTGAAAAATCCTTTCAATTAAATTATGCCCCCTATCTAATCTGAATTTCTTGATTTTATTTCTTGTCCGGTTCTCCACTCACTACAAGAAAATTAAGATTTAGAGACTGCAAAATCCGTCCCTAACCTGTCCCTAAACGTGTTTAGGGACGGATTAGGGACGATCAAGGGGCGTCCGCAAACGAGCGTTGCAAATGATATTCGTCCTTAATCCATCCGCAAATAAGGATGGAAATTTCAATTTGCAAACCGTCCGTAATTGCAGACCACCAAGCCGTTCGCAAATCGATGGGAAAAGTCGGAGATTTTTTTTTAAAAAATATGAACGGGCGGCACGTCTGCATTTTCAGAAGCCCAAGTCCGTCCCCAAATTTGTGATGACCCTTTCGTCCGTCTGTAAATTTAGAGACGGGCGGGGCATCTGCAAATGCAGACAGGCGGCCCGTCCGTAATTTTGAAAAAAAATAAAAAATAAACTTGAAATTTAATTTAATTTAGTTTAATTTAATTTTAATTGGCCACCGAAACTCAGAATCGTCGTTATCGTAGTCGGAATCGTCGTTATCGAAACTTAGAACGGCCGCCCGAAACCGGGACGAGCGGTGGTACTCGGGACGGTCGTCAGAACTCGGAACCGGGGGTGGAACTCGGGACGGCCATCAAAACTTGGGATGAGCAGCGGAACTCGGGATGGGCGGTGGAACTCGGGACGACCGCCGGAAATCAGAAGAGAAAGGATAGCTCGGTCGTCCGCAATTGCGGACCGCGTGGCCGTCCATAAATTTTCGGACCGCTCGGCCGTCCGCAAATTTGCGGACCACTCGGTGTCAGAAATTGCGGACCGCTGTAAATGTGCAAACCATCTGTCCTGAGCTTTCTCCATCCGCGACCCGATATCGTCCGTGTGTCCGATCCTTCTCCATCCGTGACCCGAGCGTTTGGATGGACCGTCGTGGCATATATGTGATATTCAAGATCTATGATATGCATGATTTTTTAAAGTAAGAAACGTGTAAAATCACATAAAATCGAATCAGAAAAGTAAGAAACGTAGAAAATCACATAAAATCGATATGATTGATTTTCGATGATGTTTCGTTGATGGGGCACTGCCCCGCACCCCGCAAGGGACCGCCGTATGCTAGCGGCTGTTAAATTCGTAACGTGTTATCTATTGATTCTCGGTTAATCGGAATACAATGCAAATATCTATCATCGTAAATAATGGGATCTTACAGCAATAGTCGGACATCATTGAGAATAACCGATATCAATGTTGCATGAAGACTGGTATGTGTAAATTGATAGGAGATATCAATTTAACACATAGCTACATGTTAGAGAACAATGTACTGGATCGATCTGCCACGAGATTGCTACATAGATTGCATGCTTTAACACTATCAAATGTCACTCGTAAATGGGTGGACAAACAAGATAGTGATTGGGTATGCAATTTATAGTATGTTGTTTGATCGAGATAAGGAACTAGATGAGTATGATACGTTCCATGACTCATGTTCAATCTAGACATCAAGGAAAAAGGGATTGATGTCTAGACATCAAAGGGATTGATGTATATAAATCACGAGATTGGTAATGTTCGAGTCATAATAAACATTCTCATTGTATATCTCATTCATAAACATAAAGACGTTTAGAGTCTTTCACCTTGTAATCAAGCGTTCTTTAGTAAAATAGATAAGGAAATCGAGCCAAGGACATACAAAGAAGTGCAAGGAAGCTATGAATGCCGATAAGCCGTCCCGAAGCCATCCCCAAGAGGATATATGGGCGTCCCGGATTAGGGACTGCGACCCAGGGACATCCGTAAATTGCGGACGACACTCGATCCTCGTCCCTAATTCGGGACGCCCTCAGTGTCCGTTCCCAGTCCGTCCGCAATTGCGGACACTTAGGGACTGCTTGTCCGTCCTCAAATTTAGGGACGGATTAGGGACCGATATTTTTTTCCGTCCCTATTCCGTCCGCAAATTTTGGGACGGACTGGTCAGTCCGCAAAATCCGTTTACAATCTTCAAATTTCTAGTAATGAATTGATTTAAAAACTTCTTAAAGATTTTAAACACATCTTATTTGAGTCTTAAAAAGTAAATCTAATTCATATGTGAATAGTCATATGTGAAGCAAGTAGACACTCCCATCTAGCGAGGGTGTGTCTGCATTAGACCACATAAATTTGTGTGTATCACTCCCAAAATATGCTTAACCTTGTAATCTGAACTCTTAGGTATATGTTTTTTTATGTTGCTTTCCTTTTACACAAGCTTCGCAGACTTCCTTAACCACTATCATCAGAGGCAGTCCCTTCACCATCTTCTTATTATGTAATTTCTCTAGATTATGCACTCTTGTGTGACCCAATCTTCTGTTCCATAATTCTACTAAACCAATTTTCTCTTCTGAACTCTGGCTTCTTCTTTGGCTATCTTCCATTTGAGGGGGTATGTCTTCTTGATCATTGAGACTTCTACAACCTTGGAACTACCACTATCCCTTATGAAACAATTGTCTTCTGTAAAGATAACTTCATAACCATTTATGACCATCTGCGGCACACTCAACAGATTTTTTTCTAACCCTGGAACTAGAAAAACATCATTTATAACTCATGTTCCCTTCTTAGTTTGCACTTGAATGTTCTCTTTTCCAGTAGTGTTTAAAACTACATAATTTCCAACCTTTATAGGTATTTTAAAGTTTCTATCTAAGGTTATGAAATAACTCTCTTCCTTTGTCATATGATTGGTTACTCCACTATCCACCAACCACACATCATCTTCAAACACTTGATGTGTTAAGTGTGTTCCAGTAGATACAGAGTTTTCTTCCTCTTCTTGATTGACTTGTGCTTGGTTTGAAGTAGATCTTTTAACCCTACACTCTCGGGAAAAAATGTCTCAGTTTACCACATGTAAACAATCTTTCCTCTTGAAATGTTTCCCTGAGTCTCATCTATCTTGTGTCTTGTTTCTAAAAAAAACATTGATTGTCCACATAGTTATCCTTCTTGCATATGATGCATCCTTTCTTAGCTTTAAATTTGTAGTCTGATCTCCCATATGTCTTCTTACTTGACTTTGGTTTGTTGTTAACTTTCTAACCCTTAAACTTAGCATGAAAAGCACCTTCAAAGCTTCCCTTGTGCCTATCATCCAATCTAGATTCCTGTGTCTATAATGAGATCGCAAGTTCTCTCGCTGTCAGTGTGGTAAGGTCCTTTGTTCGCTCTATAAATCCAACATATGGGTCAAACCTCTCTTGTAGATAACATAGAAGTTTATATACCTGTGTATCCTCCTTGGTATCATCTTTAAATATCTTCATTTTGTTTCCTAACTCAGTGACCTTGTTTGCAAAATCCTTTATGCTTTCTTTTTCTCCTTGTCTTAAAGTATAATAACATGCCCTCAATCTTTGTAACTTTATCATTGCGGTCTTGGGGTCTCCTTGGAATCTTTCCTTGAGTAGATCCCAAAATGCTTTAGATGTCTAACACATTGATATGTGAGCTAAAAAAATTTCATCTGAAACTGCACTAAACAACAATTGAAGGGCGGTTTGATCTTTGGCCTCTGTCTCTTCCCAAAGTATCACTGCCTTCTGTAACTCCTCTTCTACAGTAACAGCTCCCATTACTGGTTTTTCTGGCAGACCTTCGGTGACAACTTTCCAAAGTTGCTTAGATTTGATCATAGCTTCCATCTTAATAACCTATAGATTGTAACTTTTCCCATCAAACATGGGAATGGAAGGTGTTGTTTGCATTTTTCTGTTGCTTAACCTTAACTGCTAAATAATGAGCAAAATAGTCTTAAGGTTATCTCACTGTAACAACTTGTTTGTTGGTGTTTGTGACTGGTACTATTGTGGTGTCTTCTTTGTGCTCTTGTGCACCCTCTTGACACTTAAATCAGGAGACTCTAATACCAATTGTTGATCTTAGTTGATTATGGACTGATTGTAGAACTCTATGAACATATTCATGTTCTTAAACTCTTGGTGCAAACTGAAAATAAAATAGTGTAGTGTTTTAATTTAGGTTGTGATATGACTTGGTGATTTGTGGATGGCTTCAGATTAATTTTTTGGTATTTCTTTCGGTAGAAATTTTCTTTAACTGTGATACATCTCACACTCTTGTCAAATATATTGTAACTCGTACAAAAACAAAAGAAAATTTGGACAAAACACAAATTCTACAATGTACAATCTTACGCAATCCTAGATGCTAAATTTAGGTATATTTTACTCTTGTTTAACCAACAATACTTTTATTGGTTAATCAATTTCTCTGTTTTCTTCTCGACATGAGCTGCTGGAACTGGACTTCTCTCGCTTGGACTTCGGATAAAGAGTTTGGCTGCTGCTGCTAGACCTGACCGCCGATCGGCTCCAGGAATGATTAGCAACAGATGAGAGAGACCTTAAGCAACTTTGAGTAGTCTCGTCAGGGTCCATGTTAGCTTCCTTCAAGGCGGCGTAGATATCGGCGTCAGAATGATTACCCACAATTTCCTTTATCGACTGAATCGTCTTTCACTCCGTCGTCTATTACCGTTGCCGGAATACCACTGGTTCTCGAACCGCCCGCAATCTCCGACCAGAAACACCGTCGGATCGAGAAATTCAGAGGAAAAGCCCTGATGATCGGAAAACAGAGTTTTATATTTCCAAGACCACTCTACCGAAAGTATACGGTTCGTGTAGTATAAGGGTCGAACTCTGGGGACTAGTGCAGCGTTAGAACTAAGATATCACGAAAAGAAGATCGATCAATAGATGTATATCGAACTAGAAAATAAAGATAAGAAAGGTAACGAAGCTAGACTCGACAATGTGGAGTATCAAGGATTTCGGGAATACCGGAACATGCAATGGATGTTTCTAAGGATCATGAAATCGGTTTATATCAATTGATGGGGAACTAAAATCTAATCCTCTACCTAGGAAATCAACATCACTCATCTTCCAATGCAGCGCGCAACGTCTAGATGCATGAAGAACAATAGGGAATTCGACCTCTAATGGTGGAAATGACTCTTCCAAGCCTAAATCCTCTACCTAGGAAATCAACGTCACTCATCTTCCGATGTAGCGCGGAACGTCTAGATGCATGAAGAACAATAGGGAATTCGACCTCTAATGTCGGATGGTAACTCGACCTCTATAAGCGGAAATGATTCTTCCAAGCCTAAATCCTCTATCTAAGATATAAACGTACTCACCTTCCGATGCAGTAAATCTACAACCTAGATGCATGACGAACAATGGGAATTCCACCTTGATTATTACCGTTCCTAAATAGATTAACC
>CM071871.1:8304471-8349269 GCA_036759665.1 Gynandropsis gynandra
GTGGTACCTTCGATAAAGGAATTCGTTCCTTTATTGTGTGATAACACCGGAGCTATTGCTTAGGTGAAGGAACCAAGGTCTCATCAGAAATTGAAATATGTTCTGCAGAAGTTTCACCTGGTACGAGAGATCATAACGCGTGGGGACGTGCAAATCCAAAGGTGGATGGAAAGGAAAATGCAGCAGATCGTTTCACGAAGGCGCTTGAGTCAAAGGAGTTTGACAAGCATAAGCTGAGGATCGGATTGAGAGAGATGACTAGCTGGCATTAGTTTATATAAATGTAGCGAGTTGTATTTTAGACATCGATCTTATTTTAATAATATATGGCACTATTTTAATTTGATGAATTTTCATAAGTGTATGATAGAGTCAGATTAAATCTAAAACTTGACATTATGATAGAGATCATAATAAAGAGAGTCAAGTTCTAGTATGATTAAATCTGAATTGTTCTTGTTCGTAGGATCACTACTTGGACTATTGTGATCCGGAAAGAACAACATGTATGTCATAAGTTTCTATGGTGATAGAACATCTCTTTTACTGAGTCACATATATGGTTGATACACATGATGATGTGATCACTAAACTGGCCTAAAGGGAGAAATGCTTAATGGTTAAATAACCAATGAACTGTCATAAGATTTCTCCAGATAGTTAGATAGTTAGTTTTTCCTTAGACCTGAGATCAGCATAGTAACTAGCATCTCATCTATTATTCTTTGATTCTAGACACCTAGTATCTGAGAGTACTATTTGAATAGATATTGGGAATAATTAGATATTTGCGTAGTTAGTGACTCGTCAAGATGGGATCCGTCAACTCTTGGTAAGAGTTTGAGCTCTATGTTGTCAGTAATCACAATGATTGTACGAATCTCTGGCTAGAGTACAATGAATGAATGAAGAAAGGTGTTTCTTAGGTTCATTCATCAATCAGTTATGATTGACATGAGACATAGTTGATGATCCGTAAGGCTGACAGTTATGACCATGCCTAGAATGCATCTGGAGCTGTAAAGATGGAAGGAAATACTAGCGTCAACTTCACCCTGGTTCGTTTTGGATAAGGTTGTTACTCAAATGAGTAAGGATGTTACTTCACGCTATCCGGTCGTTGGGGAGTGTTGCTAGATGCCAACCTCGATTAGTTAATTAGTTGAGACTAATTGGCTACCGGTTTAGTGATGAACCTACGAGGTCACACGCATACGAGTGTCTCGATATCTGCTTGTGATTGTTAGACAATTAGTGTGGAATACAATTATATTCATCCGCTAGCACCGAAGAATATAATTGTACTTGATTTTCTTTTGGGTTAGTACATCAGATGTACAGGCAAGTATGTGTATGGAGATACATATACTTTGACTGTTTGAAATATTACATAAAAGCAAGTGGGAGATGGAAAGTAATATGCATGTTATGTAGTATTTAAATAGTCTCGGGTTAAAAATGTAATTATTAAAAGTTTAATAATTATATACGAAACGAAAAACATGTTTTCGAGTATGAGATATTCATATCTAAATCAAACAAAACTCTAGTAGCTGTAAAAAAGAAAACGAATAACAAAACAGTTTCGTTCATCGGAGAATTCTGCACCAAAGGTTGAAGGCAGAATCCAATCTCGGCGTGGATACGCATAGAGGCTTATACTATCAAGTCTTGTATCCGATAATTATGCGTTCAACGTTAACAGGTATATTCGAAATCGTTTCTATATTTGTTCTTCGTTGAAACCCCGAAAAACTTATCATTAAGCATAAAATTTGATAAAAACACGCTTCCGCACCCCAAATCAATCCAACAGAACTTCTGTGTAGTCTCATCAGCTTCCTTCAAGGCGTCATAGGTATCAGCGTCCATGTTAGTTTCCTTCAAGGCGGCATAGATATCAGCGTCATAGTGATTACCCACAATTTCCTTTATCGACTGAATCGTCTTTCTCACTCCGTCGTCTATTACCGTAGCCGGAATACCACTGGTTCTCGAACCGCCCACCATCTCCGACCAGAAACACCGTCGGATCGAGAAATTCAGAGGGAAGACCCCAAAACACCAGAATTTCAGAGGGAAAGCCCCAAGTAGAGATGTTAATAATTGGGGTCTTAAACCCTAAATTTAAATAGGGAACTAAGGCTTCGTATTGTGTTCAGAGAGAAGGAGCGGGAACAGTTTAAAGAGAGGAGAGAGGTAGGGGTTTAGAAAACCGAGGGTTTTCCTCACGCGTTGAAGACTGGGAATTTTGTTCAAATCTGTGATAAAATTCAATTTAAATTACTGTTTAACCCTTTGAATTTCAGATGGAGATGAATATAAGAAGAATATCAGTAAATTTGCTACCTTGCAAATGCATTTCTATCTCTTAATATCCCTTAAAATGGATCATAATATTATGAAAATGTATTAATCATATTTTTAACACGATTATTATTAAAATTCCTAACACTAATTCTATAACGATTGCATTATAAATTATTTGCAATGGTGATGACAACAACAATTTTCAATGGTAATTAACAAACTAGACTCTTATTTGTTCTTTGTCGAGCAACTCATGTCTTGCATCGCAAAGTGAGTTTTTTTCGTTCAATTTTGTTCATTCCTTATCCACAACTCCAACCTGTTAAGAGTAAACACCTAATCTTAGAAAGGTCGATAGAGTGGTGATCCTTTTTTCATGGCCTTCGCTATCTGTTCACGACCCGAGAGTGAGAGATGGATCTAGAAAAAGCATTGAGGTATGAAGCGATGAAGTAGATATCGAAGAGGCTTTCATCTCTAGAAAACCTCTACTTCCTCGGCGGCGGCGTCTCCTACAATAAGCCAATCTTCCTTCACCTCTTCCATTGTGACTTCGTCGTCTTCCTCAGTAAGTATCCCTTATTCGTTTTGTCACCTTAGTTTCCAAAGTGAAATCATGGAGTTCTTGTTGTTTATTGGCAGAAAACCTAATTCTGTCGCCTTCTAATGATCCGTTCAACTTTGCTTCAAGGTATGCAAGATAAATTAGAGTGACGACGTCTTTGGTCAAGATTAAAAAATCCAAAGAACCTAATATTTGTTTGAATTTTTTATTTTATTTTGTGTATGTTCGAATTCGACTGAATTTGTAGAGATATCTTATGGTCTTTAATGTTTCCCTTGCAATTTCCCTGTTTTGGAGATTTGTGTTTGATTGTTTTTGGACTTTTTTATCACGGAGAATCTTGATTCCATCTGTTGTGACGAAACAATGGAGTCATTATGCTTGAGGTTTGAAAAACGAATGGTGTCCTTTCTTCGTTTCTTCTCTATTTCGCGAATCGATGCTTCTAATATCATTTACAGGTAGATTTGATCAACTTTCTATCATATCGGCTAAAACTTATCCAGCTTTCCCAATAGGGTTCACTTGAGTAGTGTTGTTTCGTTGGATTATATATTGCGGCAAAGCGATGGAGTCATTGAAGTTTGAGGCATCTCTCATAATTGCTCTATTTTTTTGTTGGTCTACATTTGATATGATCATGGAAAGCATCGAGGATCCCAAGCATGAAGAGGATGCCTCAATATTACAAGAAGGTCCCGTGACTCAAGCTAAAACAAGAAAGGAGGATGCGACCCGTGTTGTGGCAAGCGAAGAGGACGTGACCCATGCTGAGGAGGAGGCGATCCATCCAAAGGAGAGAAAGGCGGATGCAACCCATCCTAAGGAGAGAAAGAAGGATGCTGGTCCCGTAACCGTGCTAGGGCTAGAGAGGAGGACGTCTTAACCATACCAGTAGGTTCCGTAACCCGCGCTCAAGCTAGGACGCTCAAGGTAAAACATGACAGTTTTACTAACAAGCATTCTTTTGAGTTTAATGGCAGGAGAACGATTCTTATTCCTTTGACGCCAAGATAAGTACAACAAGATCAAATGCACCTAAAACAGAAAGGAGAACACGTACTAAAGTCATAAAACTTCTACGCTAAATCGAATGAGATCAAGAAATCTCTTCACTATTATCAATCGGTATTATAATTCGTGTATAAGGAAGCTCTTTTGAGCTTGACTAACCTTGCACCGGTGCTTCCGAGTGAGATTACATCTTTATTGCAGGATTATGAAGATGTTTTTTCCGAAGACAATCCTACGGGATTGCCCCTGATACGCGGCATCGAACATCAAATCGACTTCATTCCCAGAGCCACACTTCCAAATTGGCCAGCTTACCATACCAACCCGGTGGAGACTAAGGAGCTGCAAAGACAAGTGTAGGAACTCATGGCCAAGGGACACATCTGAGAAAGTATGAGCCCGTGTGTCATACCCGTTTTACTCGTGCCCAAGAAGGATAGCAGCTGGCGTATGTGTGTTGATTACCCTCATGGCCAAAGGACACATCACGGTGAAGTATCGACACCCTATTCCTACATTAGATGATATGCTTGATTAATTTCATTGATCTAGGATATTTTCTAAAATCGATCTTAAGAGCGGGTATCACCAAATTAGAATGAAAGAGGGTGACAAATGGAAAATGGCATTTAAAACTAAACACGGATTATATGAATGGTTAGTGATGCCTTTCGGATTGACAAATGCACCTAGTACTTTCATGCGTCTAATGAACCACGTTCCTAGAGAGTTTATAGGTAGATTCGTAATGGTCTACTTTGATGATATATTGGTCTACAGTAAAAACTTAGAAGAACACGTTGGTCACCTAGAATCGGTTCTAAAGGTACTTCGAAAGGAAGAACTCTACGCTAACCTGAAGAAGTGTACATTTTATATAGATAATGTTGTGTTTCTAGGTTTTGTTGTAAGTGCAAATGGAGTCAAGGTGGACGTAGAAAAGGTTAAAGCCATTCGGGAATGGCCGAGCCCAAAGACCGTCGAGGAAGTCCGAAGCTTTCATGGACTCGCAGGGTTCTATCGTCTCTTCGTAAAGGAATTTAGCATTTTGGCCGCCCCTCTCACCGAAGTCATCAAGAAAAACATTGGATTCAAGTAGGGAGAAGCACAAGAGGAAGCCTTCCAAACGGTAAAAGAGAAGCTTACTCATGCCCCTTTATTGATTTTACCGGATTTCCTTAAGACCTTTGAAATCGAATGTGATGTGTCTAGTGTAGGAATTGGTGCGGCTTTCATGCAGGAAAGGAAGCCAATTGCCTATTTCAACAAGAAGTTCGGAGGTGCACCCTTTAACTATGCCACCTATGACAAGGAGCTGTACGCCCTTGTGAGAGCGTTACAAACTTGGCAGCATTACCTTTGGCCGAAAGAGTTTGTGATACACACCAACCACGAACCACTCAAATATTTAAAGGGTCAGAATAAACTCAGCAAGAGACATGCGAGGTGGGTCGAATTCATCGAAATATTTCCTTACGTCATCAAGTACAAGCAAGGTAAGGAAAATGTCGTAGCGGACGCACTATCCCAAAGGTACGCTTTGCTAACTACCCTAGATGCTAAGCTGCTAGGATTTGAGCAACTTAAAGAAATATATGCATATGATTTGGAGTTCGGAGAAGTGTACAAAAAGAGTGAAAATTTTGCATTAGGTCATTACTTTAGTCAAGACGACTTTTTGTTTTATGATAATCGATTGTGCATGCCTAACTGTTCCATGCGAGAATTATTTGTTAGAGAAGCTCATAGAGGTGGTCTTATGGGTCATTTTGGGATTGCAAAAAAACTTAAGATATTACAGGACCAGTTCTACTGGCCGCACTGCAGAGGGACGTTGAACAAATTTGTGAAATATGTGTCACGTGCAAACAAGCTAAGTCTAAGGTTCAATCTCACGGTTTGTATACCCCTCTACCTACCCCCACTCACCCTTGGACTGATATATCTATGGATTTTGTGATCGGGTTGCCTAGGACTAAGACTGAAAACGATTCAATCTTTGTGGTTGTAGATAGATTTTCTAAAATTTCATATTTTATAGCATGCTACAAAAACGAATGATGCATTGCACATAGCAGATCTATTCTTTAAAGAAGGTTGCATGGCATGCCTAGGACGATAGTTTCCGATAGGGATACAAAGTTCCTTAGTCACTTTTGGAAAACTCTATGGTCGAAGCTAGGAACTAAGTAATTTTTTTCCACGACGTGTCATCCACAAACTGATGGTCAAATCGAGGTAGTTAATTGAACCCTAGGAACTCTTTTGCGTGCAATTGTTAAAATAACTTGAAAACTTGGGAAGAATGTTTACCACATGCTGAATTTGCATATAATTATGTTGTACATTCTGCTTCCAAATATTCACCATTTGAAATTGTTTACGCATTCAACCCCGCCACATCTTTGGATCTAATGTCGTTACCTTCAAGTGATCAAATTAGTTTGGACGAAGAATATGAAGCTAAAATGGTACAATAGATCCACGAGAAAGCTAGGAAGAACATAGAGGAGAAAACAAAACTCTATGCAAAGTAGGCAAACAAGGGATAGAGGCAAATGATTTTCGAGCCCGGCGACCAAGTGCGGGTCCATTTGCGAAAGGATCGATTCCCGAACGAGAGGAAATCAAAGTTAATGCCTCAGATCGATGGACCCTTCACCATGACCAAGAGAATCAGCAACAACGCTTATCAACTCCACTTGCAAGATAAGTATATGTGAGTTCCAGTTTTATAATTAATGCTACTGATTTGGTGCCTTTGGTCGCAGATCAAACAGATTTGAGGATAAATCCTTTTCAAGAGGGAGGGGATGATATGATCATGGACAACATCGAGGATCTCAAGCATGAAGAGGACGCCTCTATATTACAAGAAGGTCCCATGACCTAAGCTAAAGCAAGAAAGGAGGACGCGACCCGTGCTGTGGCGAGAGAAGAGGACGCGACCCATGCTGAGGAGGACACGATCCATCCAAAGGAGAGAAAAGCGGATGCGATCCGTCCTAAGAAACAAAGAAGGACGCTGGTCCCTGACCTGTGCTAGGACTAGAGAGGAGGACGCCTTAACCATACTAGAAGGTCCCGTAACCCGAGCTAAAGCTAGGACGCTCAAGGAAGATTCACAGTCGTGCAAGTTCAAGACGAGTGCTCGAGTCCACAAGGAAGCTCCAACATACGAGTCATACTACAAACCGAACCATATCTTGCAATGATCAACAATTAGGGTAAGTGTTTCGTGTGTGCTCTTTTTCCATCGTTGGTTTTGTCCCAAGTGGTTTTCCAACGGCGGATTTTTATCCGTCGATTTTATCAAAGTATTTTTTATCTTACATTTATTTTTAATTGTAAATTTTTGTTCATTTAATTTAAAAGCCTTCCATGGCTTGGATGCATTTATTGTAGCATTGAAGTCTTGCATGAAATCTTCTTCTTCATGAGGCCGGCCATGCCCTTGTAGAACTCACCTTTTGCTTCAGTATGAATTTAGTATTTCTCTTTGAGAATTTCTCCATTGTTGGTGTGTCATATCCAGCAATTGTTGGTGCGTAATATCCAACACTAGGTCGTTCTTAGTAGGTGTGTCATATCCTCGAAGACGATGTCGATAAATCGAGATCCTTCCGCAACTCTTGTGTGACCTATCGTTCTACACGCCTTGTGTAGAGGAGTCTTCCGGCTCAGTTGTAGCAAGGGTTATCCATCATACCTTTGTTCTAGGGTGTCGTTCCAGCGAGATTTGCATCAATATTATTTCACACAATGTGTTTTGTTCGATCGGTGTTCGATCTCAGCTGGGACCTTTAGTTTAAGCTCTATAGTCCATTTTTTGTTGCTCTTACACTTTCTTTATCTTACTCATCTATAGCAGCTATCCAAGTTTACCAGACGTTAAGGAACGTCGCCTACATCCCATTCATTGAGAACTTCCAAGTCTTTGGTTGTGAAGTTTTTAACTATGAAATTTATGGAAGATCGTCCAAAATTAGCATCCTAGCGAGGGAACACTCAGACAAGAGAAATGAGGTATAACTCCTACAAATTTTTTTTTTGTTTTTATATAGATACTTTGCTAACCATAATGCCGTTAGTCTCATAAATGAGATATTTGGAGAGACATACCTCGAACATTAACAAGAGAGTAAACATGTGCATGGATCATCAAAGGTTCTATACAAGATGGAGGAGGGTTTCACTCATGTTCCAATGGTGGGTGATGACTGACCTAGTGAACAAAATATTATTATCATTAACATCATTAATCTACTAACCTTTGATTTATCGGGACTGAAGAGGAACATAGATTCTTAAACAAACTCTCGCCTGCTTTGATATAAAAGTGATTCCACCATGATTTCTCATTTCTAACCTTGAACCAAAGACGTCATCACTCATGTACCAATGGTGGGTGATGACTAACCTAATGAACAAAAGATTGTTATCATCGTCATCATTGATCTACTAACCTTTGATTTATCAGGACTGAAGAGGAACATGTATTCTTAAGCGAAGTCTCACCTGTTCAGATATGAAAGTGATTCCACCATGATTGGTCATTTCATGAGTTTCACCAAGGATCGAATTAAACAGCCTCCAAGTACGTTGGTAGGCATAATGGACAAATATAGCCCATGATATATATATATATATATATATATATATATATCAAATATAAGTAAACATTCAGAGACCAAACTACATCATAATTACTTATGGTCATATGAGAGGTGATGCGCGACTCGATCGTGTGTTTCACTCGGTTGTGCGGATGGATGCCTTTGAACCCGTAGACGGATACGTGCTGAAGAATGTTGGCCCAAATCTCAGTGAGACCATCCAAAACCCTTGAGCATATGCACCTCTAGAACTCTTAAGGCGATAGAAGACGCCACAAGCAACCATGGTTCGTTACTTGATAAGTCGAATCGAGCAAGTCCCGAACTTGAACGGTTTGTGTGAGATGATTCTCTCAATCTCAGGAATAATGAGCTAAGCTCCTTTGGTCTGTAATTGGTTCGAAAATGAATTTTTTTTATTATTTTATGCGTGCCTCCTTAAGAAGGAAGAAGGCCAAAATAAACTTCTCACATTACACTCCTATTCAAAAGTCTAAGATTCTTATTGACCACTAATCTTCCTAGATTTTATTCCTACTGACAATGCACGAAATAAGCCCTAAATTATAGGTGTTCTTGGTACAATTTGAATTTAAATTTGAATTTGAATGACACAAATCCAAGACACTTCCTCTTGATGGGTCTTTGTGTGGTCCATGGGCTTGTGAGGCTCTAAACCCTTCAAATGATGTTGCTGTTCAATCTCTTGGGCTTCTAAGATATCTTGAATCTTCTCATAAAGCCTCCTAGACTTAGATCTAGTCTAAGGCCCCTTTAACATGCTTGAAATCTCGAAATTTGGCTCTAAAAGTGCACTAGAGGTTTTGTCGGAAAGGTCGCCGGAGTGTACCCGAACAAGTGACGTTCCGGCAGTGATCTGGTACTCATCTGAAATACCATTGAGTGCTGGTTCCAATGGTTTTGGTTTCATCTAATTTGGACTTCGGGAAGGCCTCCATTTAGGTGTTTTCGTGAAAAGTATCATCTCCGAGTTAGGCGGCTCGTGAATATCGGACGCGACCGTTAGTCTCCGAGTCTCATCAACGGTCCACGTATCTGCGTCCTCGTCAGCGTCCTGCATGTCCTCATCAGTGTCCGCATGATTGTCTTGTCCGTTCGACCCATCCGTTCCGTCCTTCCGTTCGAGGCTTGCTTTCTTTGTGATATCCTCATCATGATGAGAGGAACTTCAATAGCTAAACATAGAATATCTCGATCAAGATATAATATTTCTTCAATTTTGTTTGTGTATGTAATTTAGGATTATGATTCCAGTAGATTTACACTACAAAAAAACACGAGGTTTTCAACGGACGGATCAATGGATCCGTCCGTTGATGACAATTTCCAACGGACACCGTTACAATCCGTTACAATCCGTTGCGATTGACAACGGATGTGCAACGGAAAAATCCTTGCAGGTATCCGTTGACGACCGTTGGAAACCCATAAAACCGGCAAACGGATGTCCATTTCAAAGAGCAACGGATGTTCGTTTACAATGGCAATGGATGCCTATTGAAATTGTAACTTTCGAGGTTATCTTTGGAATATTTTAACGTGAATTTTCAACGGGCACCCATTGTATATTTCAAAGGTCATCCGTTGAGATTCGTAACGGATGTCCATTGAAAAAAACACTATTTTGAAAATACGACTTCAACCACCAAGCTATCAACAAACAAATATATTTTCAAAAAAATGTTATCTTATTCAAATAGAGATATATATAGATCAAGATAGTGGATATATAAAAGAAAATATCCCATAATTGAAGAAATTACTCAAGATTTCTTATACGGATTGGAACAATTCATGAGTATTGCATCGATCAATCTTTGTGTCAAGAACACGGGGCAATGTTATATCCCTACAAAAGATGCAAAAATATGAAATATCGAAGTCAAGAAATTGTTTGCAAATATCTTTACAAGGTGGGTTTCGTAGAGAATTACAAAATTTTGTTATTTTGCGGCAAAATTTGTTGTGTTAGAGATATTGTGCAAGAAGCGCACAAAATAAAAACAAATAAAGATGTTGTTTATGAAGTATCGACAACCGATCCATATGTGAAAATTGTTTCAGATGGTTTTCCTAGAGTTGTTCATGAACAACCGCACATAGAGATGTCGAACATCGAGGCACACCGATTTTTCAACCTCTTGGATTCAGCAAAACAACCTATTAAGAAGGGTGTCATGAAGGTCAGTCTCGTTTATCTTTGTCATCAAGATTAATTGAATATAAAACAGACTACAATGTTGCTGAAAATTGCATGGATTCATTTTACAAAACCATGCGAGAATATTTACCAGAACATAATCAAGCCCTCGAGACACTCTACAGAATAAAGAATGTTTTAAAAGATTTGGAAATGCGACATGAGAAAATTGATGTTTGTAGAAACAGTTGCAAATTGTTTTGGGAAATGATAAAGATATGTTGGAATACAAATTTTGCGGTGCAAGCAGATTTCGTCTACAAAAACTATCTTCACGTAAATATATACCATACAAAAAAATGTTCTATATGTCTGTAGCAAATAGGTTGAGAAGGTTATTTGAATAAAAAAACCGCTGCGGCAATGAGATTGCACCCAGAACACTCAACAGGTGAAGGGATAATGCAACATGCATCGGATGGTAAGGCTAGGAAAGATTTCAATGAAATATTTCTCGAGTTCGCGTATGAGACGAGAAATGTTTACCTTTGCCTGTGCACCTATGGTTTTAGTCCATATGGATAATCTAGAAGTCAATATTCTTTGTGGCCGGTGATTTTGTCTCCTTATAATTTGTCTCCCGATATGTGTTTCAAAATAGAAGTAATGTTTCTGACATTGCTGATTTCAGGACCAGAACATCCGAAGAAGAGTTTTGATGTCTTTTGCAGCCATTGATTCATGAATTAAGATATTTGTGAAATGATGGAATTCTTGCTTGTGACGTGAGTACGAAAAAAATTTCACATTAAAAGTTATCTTGTTGTGGACAATTAACGATTTTCCTGCCTAGGAATGTTATATGGATGGAGTACGAACGGGAGATTGGTATGTCCCTATTGTATGGAGGACATAGATTCATTTCAACTAGTACATGGGAAGAAACCATGTTGATTTGATTGTCATAGAAGATTTCTTCACCGCCACCACCTCCACCGCCGCCATAATGGCCTCCTTCACCTATATCGGCACCGTCAATATTTAATGAAGAAATTGATATGGTGGACATAGATGCTTTGATCGATAGTTTCGACGAGCGTCCTTCCGTCCCGATTATTGATTTTGAGCATCCTGACGAGACGTTATGGTAAGACAATAATTACATAATTTATATTGTATTTAGTTACAAATATTATCTAATAATTTGATTTTCACGTGCAGTTTTGATGTAGATGATTTTCTGAAACATACGAACAACAACAACATCCAAGGATCGCTACAAGATCGGTTGTACTATTCCTGACAACTAACGCCAGAAGTGATACAATGCCGATGATGGTGTACATTCATCGTAAGTAAAATTTTAATATAAAAATTAACTTTTAAATTGATATATACTTTTATCTATAAACTAATTTATTTCAATTTAATTTTGCAGCGTGCATATAGATGGCGTAATAAAGATACATCGTGCATTTACTCTGCTTGGATGCATGACATGCAAGCCCGGTTGTGCTTGATGATGAACAACGCCAAGCGAAACTATTACAAGAAGAATGCCAAACTGACCTAGGCAACGGACGAGGTATTCAACCAACTCATCCAATATTGGGAGTCCGAGAACTTCAAGGCCAAGAGCGAGGAGGCCAGGAAATGTCGGTACAGCGAGAATGTTCCGGAGATGGACCGCATCGCCATACTTCAGGATCAAAATCATTCCCGAAACGAAAGAGAGAATTGGTAAAATTTATTTTAATGTATTATTTAAATTTTATTGTTATATAAAATTGTTATCGGATTATATAACTACAATGTTACAGATGCAAAGAATGAGATGAAAAATGACTCTTCTTGAGCTGGTCGTAGAAACCCAATCCAAGAAGAAGTCTGTCGTCGGGGAAGAGAGCGAAAAACCCAAACTCATCGACCCTCAGGCAGAAAGGACCGTGAAAGATGTGATGGATAAGATCCCACTGCAATCACAAGCCTACAGTTCAACTCCCGACGATCTCAGCTCTTTACAAAAGGACAAAATTTATTTGGAGGTAAATAATAAGATTATTGTTTATGATTCTTTATTTTAGTAAAATATTTTTTAACAATGCTAACTTTAACGTGTTTTATTTTGTAGTCTGTTAGACCGTACAAGGGGCGTTTATACGGTCTCGATTCGCGTCAAAAGGATATTATCGAGGATGCTACGACGATGCCCCCGTGGTTCAAGAGAATTACACACAAGAAAAACATATTGAGCATCTAGAAACCACACTTCGGACAACACAGGATGCTCTTCAGGTAACGCAATTGGAGCTTCAAGAAACTCGAGCAAAGATGTGTCACATGGAGAGCATTATCGAATTTCTAACTGGTCGAGCGTATCAACCGCCAACACTGGCGAGGGAAACAACGCCGCGACAAGACCCGGTAATCGACTCTGATGCAACACCTTCACGAGGAGTTGGTGATCACGGGGATGACGACGATGCAACTAATTTAGATGATATGTAAAATAAATTATGTTTTTAATTTGTAAAAACTAATTATTTTTTAAAATTTTTTATTTTTTATTTTTTCCGTAGATATTTCAACAAATGCCCATTGATAATTTTTAAAAATTCTAATAGGCATCCGTTAAAATAGAAATTCCCATCATCGTTGCAACGGAAATCCGTTGCCAGTTCTCGCCATACTGCCAACGGGTATCCGTTGAATCAAACTATTTCCCACCATTTTACGTGTCAACGGACGTGCAACAGATATCCATTATAACCTTTCAGCGTTCATCCGTTGCATTTCTTGTAACGGGCATACATTGCCATCTCCAATGGATTTATCCGTTGCAAGATCATTGACATTATTTCAACGGATAATCCGTTGAACGCTCGTTACAAATCGCAACGGATGCGGATTTGCAACAAGCGATTTTCAACGGCTCCGAATCCGTTGCAATGCGTTGGACTAATTGGGTCGTCAAATGTTATTGCCAAACATTTCTAAATTATTAAATGAACGTGTGAGCAAGAATACCAAAGAATACCTTTGTTATTGCCAAACATTGCAAGACAGAATGATAAAGTTTACTTCATCATTTACACATATCCATGTAGTGTATACCAGGTGTATGAAGATGAATTAAGAAGAGAATGAGAAAACGGTGTTTGTATTCAACATAACAGAAATAAATTATGCAAGATTCATTTAGTATTAATCGTGTAATTGGTGGATTATTAGTATGGTGGGTTATGTTCATAGTTAATTAGTTGTTAGTTTGTCAAATTGATCTTTTAGATGGAAATGTTTTATGAATAAGATTGGAATATAAATAATGGGATTATCGAGTAAACTGTATAGAAAGAGATTTTAAAGGTAATTGAGATCTCCACCTATAAATCAAAATATTCATCGTGTAATTATATGTTTGAGTGAAAAAAAGGTCATGTTCTCTACTAGAGTGGTTTTATGACCAAATTTGTAATTTAAAATAGTTGGACATGGTATTTGTAGTGCTACAAAAATATCAGGGGATTCGGTTTTATCATTTTTTTATACAAGTCATTCAATAGTTTTTGACATGTTTATTAGTTTCGTAGGTTTGCTACCATACCATGGTTGAACAAAAATGTTATGACTTTGCAGATTCGCGGGGCATTTGCTAGATATAGTGCAATCACAGTGGGCATAATAAAGACTCATCACGCCTACTTACATATCCCCGAATTTGTTCCTACGCAAAAGCGATCGACCCAAATAGATTTATGTGGAACCTTTGTCTCATTTTTTTTCTACAAATTGGTGAAGGTCAAGAAGGATGTGTTCGCCTCAACGTTGTTCACAACCTTTAAAAATCATTGGTTAATCGATATAGCGATCCTTTTCCATGCACACAAATCAGTTATAGTATCTTTTGGGCTATTGTCTGTGGAAATTTATGTGAGGATATGGTCTTTCATACGAACGACGCCAAAGTGGATTTCAACACGTGACAAAGACTATATTGTACAAAGATTCCATTGATCTTTTAATATACTTGTAATATGATATATTGGATTAAAAAAAACATTATAAAATAATTTATTCAAACAAGAGCTTAAATACACGTATGTTTGCTGGGTCAAACTGGGTCGTAAAGTCGCAGGGGTATTTTGGGAATATCAACATTTATACGGGTACTTTTGAAGTTAGAAATATTTTCTTTTTCGGGAAGGGTATTTTTGAAGTGTTTTAGCCCTACGAGGGTATTTTTGAAGTTACGCCAATTCATTATATAACACATTAAGTTATGGGTTTCACGAGAAATTGTTTTGTATCCATAATGTCGAGATATGTTTTATACATAGTTAGATGAGGAAGTTTGTGTAAATTTTAGGTATTTGTGGTGTTAGAATTATAGATTTGGAATTGTAGTCAAATCACTACGATAATTTTATACACAAAATATATATAAACTCTCTCAATACAATAGATTAATTTGTTACTTAGTTAGCATCTAAAGTGTTAGAGATAAAAATTATCACTCACACATGTTGGAATTAGAGTCTTTATTCCAAGAACTATTTTTTATCACCAACTGATACAATCCTATCATTTATGTTACGACGAAAGCAATGTTATGTTAGACTATAATATGCAATGACCATAAAAAAAGTCAAGGACAAAGTTTGAAAAAAAATCGGATTGTATCTACCAAAACCAATTTTCAATCACGATCAATTATAAGTAACCCTATCGCATGTGATTTCTACTCATGGTTTGAAAGTCATTGATCGGGCTAATTGCTCTGATCGAGAACCAAATGTAACAAACATTGTTTATAGATAAATTTTAAATGGTCTACACAAATCTTAATCCAAATGTTAATCTATATCCTTACACTTTATTTTAAAAAAATAAATGAAATATCATTAAAATCATTTATATTGATTAAATACTTTTATTAACAGTCGTTTGTTTGGATTTGGTTTTTTATTTTTTAGTGAAACAGTAAATTCGTTAATGTATTTTCTTATAATACATTCTACAAATATCTTTCATCATTATTTATATGATATATTGCGGAAAACTACTATTGAAAGACCAATATCTATTTCCTATATCTATTTCCGAAATTAACAAATATAACCAATATAGAAAGATATTTATCCTTGAAAATTTATCCACACTATCAAATATTTGTAACTATGAATTAACCGATAACATTATAGACATATTATAGACATATGTTTAGACAATTAAATAATTCAAATATAAATAAATTTTAAAAATTTTCAAATTAAATTCATATCTCAATAATTATTTTTATCATATTATAAATTAACAAACTTACAACAAATTTCAATTCAAATCATACAAGCATATTATGTTGTTTTGGAAAACGGATTAAAGCCCCGAAATAAACTACATCGCCAAATTCGCAATACATTATTATACCCTCATAGCTTTCTTCTTCCAAGACAATCTAGTCGCGTCGCAGGAAAAATTTCTGTGACTTTCTCAGGAAAATCCTAAGGAAGAATCTGAACGGAGGATATCCGAAAGTAAAAGGCGACGAAGAATATCGAATTCGAAATGCCATCGCCACCGACGACGACTTCCCTCTCTGTCACACAAACCATCAACGGATCGCACAGCTTTACCATCAAGGGTTATTCGTTGGCAAAGGGAATCGGGATCGGGAAACACATCGCGAGCGACACCTTCAGCGTTGGAGGATACCAGTGGGCAATCTACTTTTATCCAGACGGCAAGAACCCAGAGGATAATTCCGCGTACGTGTCGGTGTTCATCGCTCTCGCCAGCGACGGTACAGATGTTAGGGCTCTGTTCGAGCTTTCGTTGCTCGATCAGAGCGGGAAAGGGAAGCATAAGGTCCATAGCCACTTCGATCGTGCCCTTGAGAGCGGTCCTTACACCCTCAAGTACCGCGGGAGCATGTGGTTCGTGTTTCTTGATCTTTTCTGGTTTTTGTTCTGTCTAGGTTTGGGAAGAAATAAATTCTGTCTCCTACCCTTTTTAGGTGACTGCTTTTGTTCTAATCTTCTTCGGGTCATCATACTGAAAGTTACTGATTTCAGAACTAAGTTTTCTTTTTCCCCTGGGGCATTTTCCTTGCTCTAATTGTAGTATATCTCAAGCATAGGCAACGTTAACCAGGCTCCAGCCTCCAAGTGAGACGATCTACAGTCTTCTGAAGATGCCCATTCATTGATTTTTTAAAATGGAATTCAGTGCCTTTGATTGATTTCATCTTCCTCTTCATAGTAACCACTGGTAGAGCAAAGGTCCGAAGGAGAAATGACGAGTGATCATAGGTCTTTGGTAACCCGAGGGGTAGTTGCCTAGTAGCCAGCTGACTTATGAGTACCAGCAGCACGCTTTCTTATGCTGCAGCACTGATAGTTATGCTTTCTTATGCCGATTCCTATTTCGAACAGGATAAGGCTCTGCAATTCCTATGAATTGCCTGCTCCTTTGACACCCGTTCCTATCCCTATTGTGACGTTTGCTATTCTACCTATTACTATAGCTTGCTATATCATTCTGAAGCCTGTAGCAATTCTTAATACCAGCTGGATTGCTTTACCATAATCCATTTGAGAGTAAGAAAGCTGACCAGGAACTCCAATCCACCTTAGTCCACCTTTACAGCCTCCTCTTCGAGTAGAACTAAGGGAGATTTTTTTTATGATAATTGGCAATATCTCACATAGTTGACATAACTGCCTTTCCTTTTGCCCACAAAGCTTTTGAAAGTATCATTTCTTTTTAAGTCGTTTTGATCCTGACCCATAGCTATAAAGAATAAAGTAGGACGAGAGAACTTCAATATGATGTGTGTTGGTTTTTCCAACGAAACTAAACACTTATTTATCATTTTCATTCAAAAGGTTGGGCCACCCCTATCGAGTAAGTTTCTTGCTTCTTTCGGAATGCACTGAAAAGCTCAATGCGCTCCTATCTAGGTCGAGAGAAATTCAACTGTATAAGCAAGGCTCGAGATATGAGGAGAGGATATGGATTTCACCTTATGGGGAATAGGCTGCTAAATCAGCAACATACGACCAAGCAAGACTTATGAAGTGTCTTAAGGCTCACTTAACACTTAAAAAAATGGGAACCTTCGAAATATGAAAAGAGTTTGCAACAGGAGAGTACGCGAAGAGATTAACAGTTTTCCTTCAGTGAAGGCTCGGATATCTTCGCTCACCTTTATATGTGTTGCTCGACCAGGCTGCCCATATATAGCTATAAAAAAGCTAGAAATAGAATGAAACTTAGTTTCTCACTCTAGGAATTCCTAAACATTAGCGTAGAAAGAATCCTACTTGAAAAAGGTTGCCAAGAGGAGAGCAAGCTTACATCGAGCAAGTTGACATTGAGAAATTGTGTGAAATAAATTGAAGATGGTTTTTATCACGCCTGATTCGAAATGCTTCTTTAAGTGCCTTAGATTATTGCAAAGAGTATTGGTCATTGGAAGTGATTCATCTAGTGCATGAAGGGCAAGGCTTGATCTGCTTTTCCCCCGCTTTCTATCCGTTAAGACAACATCTTCTCATGTCGGAGTCCTTTTGTCTTAATAGAAATATGGTCACCCCTTGTTTTTTGTATAGAGGATAAAGGCCACCAAAGTATTGGGATCTTGGTCTTTCTTTAGAGACTTTTGCTATTTTCCTTCGTCCTTTCTTTCCCTTTCAATCTAGGGCACTTCCTTGAAGGTCTCCTAAAGTCAAGTAAACTATAGTTGCTAACTGCGCGACCCCTTCCTACAAGTAGCTTCCTCTTGCGGCTGGCTAGCTTTGGATCAATGGTCTCGGAAGCTAAGTAGTATGCTAGGCTCTGTCCTCCCCTAATATAGTGATAATTTCGTTTTTCTTATGAGAAGGTTAAACAAGATGCGATCTCAACCTCAACCAGACTTAAAGCACTTGGTAACTCAATCTTTAGAGAAGGGCGAATCTACAGGGTATGAGCATAGGTATCATGCTTCAACACAAAGACAAAGACAGGAAAAATAGCTACAAAGTGAATGTGATAGCTATTGAAAGACATGATGAATTGCTTTTAGTTTTGTCTGTCGATTCCAGTGAATATATCTTAGGGTTACTCTCAAATATGCGAGGTTTAGGTCTTTTTTGAGCGTTGTAAAGGGTTAAGGCCTACTTGTTAGAGAGAAGGGTCTTGTTGACAACAAAAATTTGGGGTTTTGAATGTGTATCAATCCAAATGCCACTTTAGGGCGGAATTTGACCTCCATTCAAAAGGGGAAGATGACATGGAAATAGATAGCTTAGGCAGTCGATCAAATGTTTATAGGGGAGTCCGCCTTAGATCTCAGTCTATGTTGCATTTCATATACACCCAAGTAGGTAGATTTATTCAATCCCTGTACGGTGAACTCTGTTTGGTTGAAAGAGTCACTCCAACTTTGCCTTAGGTCTCAGTCTATTTTGTCTTAGGTGTAAGTAGATTAGGAGCACTTTAATGATGCTTATTCAGTGTATTCCCCTGCATTTTTACGAGAAGGAAGACAGAAGAATGTAATGGGCTTCTGCAAGGAAATCAGAATAGGTGACAAATGCCGCAGAAGGAACATGAAAGGCATCAAGCATGAATGATGGCACAAGCACATTCATTGATGCATCGAATGCTAGTATTTTTTCCTTACTGCAGTTATTAGAATCTTCTGCCGGCGTAAAGGTTCTCTTCTCGTTCCGAACAAAAATTGACCTGACTGCTGGAGTGAAGCCCACTGAGATTCCCGGATCGAATCGAGTTATGTCCAACAGCAAGTAGGAATAAAATCGTAGAAAAGAGTTGCTAGAAGGAATCATTGGACAAAAGGAGGGGACGAAGATCGTCCGGCCGCATCAATATCCCAATAGTAAGATAAGGGGTGAGTGCAGTAATCTATTAATAGCCATAGCCAGTGCCATTATACCCATTCCCGTTTCCTTGGAAGGATAGGGGTCATGTCTGAATATCTTTTGGTTTCATGCGAAGTGAGATTTTTGAAGGTTGAGACATTATGCTTTAGGAATGCAAAAACACAGAGTGGTAAATGAGATCATAACAGGAAATTTTCGCTTATTCTTTTGGTGGAATAGGTCTTCAAAGATAGAGTGGACAAAGTCCGCAATATGCTTGATTTCTTCGCGTTTGGATGCGAACTAATAAGAAATAAAATGCTTAGATCTGAAAGTTACTAGACAAGCATGGATTGGAACTGGGAAAAGCCTTCCAAGTGAGAATTTTTATTTATTTATTTATGCAGTAAGAGATTAATGGTTTCAAAGCGTTTCTCGTTTGAAATCGTCAAAAGTGTTTGGTTTGAAGCATAGTAAGGCAACATTTTAAATGATGCATCTCAGTTGAGTAGTTCAGAATGTTTTGTGATAACTTTGCCTGGAATTTGAAGATCCATAAACTGGTACATGCTGTCTCACTAGTCTGTAGTGTAGGCCCTGAATTAAGCAAAGTTAGTAGATAGGTCTCACAGATACCCTGTATTTGCTTAAAAGCTCAAATTGTTTCTGGCGTTTTGACATGACTGGATAAATTGCTTCATTTGATTTTAGTTGGGAATGTCTTTGGATTGTAGGTTAATTTGGGGCATAAACTTTATATGTGCTTTGCATCTGCATTAAACATTTCCTAGTATTGGTTCCCTTTTATGCATACATGTCATGTCTATGTTTAACTTCTTGCTCATTTTGATGTATATCTCTCTCTTCAAGTTGTTTATTTAAGTACGCATATTCCTTGTTATTCTCTACAGGGGATACAAGCGCTTCTTCCGAAGAGCTATGCTAGAAACATCTGATTTTCTGAAGGACGATTGTCTGAAAATTAATTGCACTGTGGGAGTTGTGGTGTCAGAAATAGATTGTCCAAGATTACATTCAATCCATGTCCCTGCATCTGATATTGGATCTCATTTTGGGATGCTGCTGGAGAATGAGGAAGGTTCAGACATAACATTTAACGTGGCTGGAGAGAAGTTTCGAGCTCACAGGTTGGTGCTGGCTGCTCGATCACCTGTCTTTGAAAATGAGCTGCTAGAGGGGACTGGGGATGAAGACCAAGAAATTGAAGTTACTGACATGGAACCTAGGGTTTTTAAGGTACGTGTCTTCAACTTCGGACAATCGATAAACATGTTGAATCACAAGCACATTGCATTTTTCTCAAGTTCGTATTTTGTTCTTGATGCATTTGTTTTGAAGGCTTTGTTGCACTATATCTACAAGGATGCTCTTATCAAAGAAGTCGAGTTGTCAGCTACTGGTTCATCTGCTGGGCCATCAGCATCAGACACGTTAGTGGCCAAGTTGCTGGCGGCTGCTGACAAATATAGGTTGCCTAGACTCAGTCTGATGTGTGAAGCTGTGCTCTGCAAGGATATGTCAGTCAATTCTGTTGCAAATATTCTGGCACTTGCTGACCGCTACAATGCTTCAGCCTTAAAATCTGTTTGTCTCAAATTTGCGGCAGAAAATCTTGTGGGTATGATCCTATGACTCGTCACTGGCTTTGACATTCTTTCCTCTTTACTTGGGATTTGCTGAAACCGAATTTTGGCAATTCACCCAATTTGTTTTCCAGATGTTCTAACTAGAAGTATGGTTGTGTCTACATTCACTGCAGCTGTAATGCGGTCAGATGGGTTTGAGTATCTCAGAGAACATTGCCCTTCACTGCAGTCGGAGCTTCTAAAAACAGTGGCAGGATGTGAAGAGGAATTCAGTGGAGGGAAAACAAGAAGCGTGTGGGCGCAGTTCTCAGACAGAGGAGCTGACACAAACGACAGAAGCATAAGGCAACAAACCTGGGAGATCAATAGAGGAGCAGAGAGAAGCCAGAGTGTTTGGGTTCAAGTTGTCAATGGCAATCCTAGCGACAACAACAACAACCTCATGCCAGAAGATTGAGCGAATCAAGTAAATGTAAGAAACAACTAACAAGCTCAAAACAAAGAGGGAAGAGGAAACAGAATGACCTTATCTTGTATCAAAGAGATGGTAGAATCCCGGTTAAGAAGAAAAGTAGGAGCAGATGGGGATTTTCCATGTGATTCTGAGTTCTGAAAAATTATAATTTCAGGGGATTGTGGCTGAGCAGACCAAATAGGGTTTGGGAACAATCATATTGTATTGCTGACGAGAGAGTTCGCATGCTTAAATGCATGTCTGTGTGTAATAACATTCTATGACTAACAACAACAGAGTGGTTCTGAAACTTGTTAACTCTTATGCTTCTTTAACTACTGGTCTCTGTTTTGAACACGAAATCTCCAGTCTCGTACAAATGTACACATGCTTCAATACATGTCTTCAATACATGTCTCTCAGCCCTGCCATTACAGGCGCCAGCTTCACAAGCCCACACACAGCTACATATTTGTACGTTGTAGCAGTTGTAGTACTTGTGAAATACAAAACAACGGCTCCATTTTTCATCATTTGAGGACGACTTTGATAAATAATGGTTTTAGCAGACCAAACATAACTTGATTACGGAGGGATCCGACTGAGTTTAGCAACATGACCAGATTTGGACAGATTCTTGGTTTCTGAGACAGAAAGTAATACATAGATCATAAAAACTGAACAACTCTGAGAATGAAATCTATCCCGCAAAGCATATCGTAACCCGAGCTGATAAGTTGGCCCTCGTGACTGGGGATTTTCTCGAACTATCCATGCCTGACCTTTAGAACACCAAGAGGATCTGGCAGTGTAAGATCAAAGAATCACTTAGCTTGTCCTCGGCAACTGTTCCAATTTGATTTTACTTGTAAAAGATATAGGTAGAAGAAGAAAACCGTCTACCAACGATGTTATATAATAAGAGTAGATGCAGCACAAGGTTAGGGTACCATAGAAGTTAGGTCTCCCAATCCTTCATTTTCTTGCTTCCTTTTGGTTTAGATATAGGACCATTCATCCCTGCCATTTTTGCATTGTATTTTTCACGTAGAGGGTCATTTGAAGTCCACCTACAAAATCAGTGAATAAACGAATATCACATCTCAGCTCATCGAGTCAAGAACACCCACAAAATGAGAAACTGAGAAAGTATTCCTCAATTCCACATGAAGGTGCACTATCCTTAACATGAAGCAAGCGTAACTCTGCGGTTAGAGGGAACACATTCAACAGAAAGATATTTACTTCATCTTAGCTTCATGTTCAAACAAAAGGCCGTATTGGGATCTTAATTTGATTACTTTCGAACCAGAGGTCAAAACTAATGGAAAGAAACCAAAAAACGTACTGAACTACTAGAAAGGCAATTCAAAGAAGAGAAAGAATGAGCTTACGGGCTATTCCAATCTGTTGTGTCTTCATTGACAAGGTGGGTCCACTTAGTTCTCCCACTGCGACCAAAGTGTTTGACCTGCATGACTTTAGGCAATATTGACCTATCCAATTTATCATCTCCTGTTGGAGCAGAAAAGTCACGCTGGAAAATATCATCTGTTCCAACGGATGCGGCCTGGTCATCAGCATCTGACTGAAAGAATGCACCCTTGTGGAAGTATTTCTGCATGAATTTCCATTTCTGCTTTGGCCGCCCTGATGGTTTTGGATTCTTTCTCTCCCACTCTCTCCTTTCTTGCTCTGTCATGTTCCTTAACTTTTCTATCTCTTCCCTCTCCTTTACCATGGCTTCCCGAGCATCTCTTTCTCTCTTGATTCTGGCGATCTCTCTTGTCTTCCAAACTTCATACTCTTCAGCTTCATTCATTTCATCATCAGTATCCACATCAGCGATATTTGCTTCTTCCATCTCCATGTTCTTCCGAATCTCTTCATCCTTCCTTACTTCTTCAACCACTATTTGTTTTGTCTCTCTTTTCCTTATCTCCAACCTTCTCTTGGCTAATTCCTCAAGGGCTTGTTCTTCAGCCTCGAGCCGTTCACGTTCAGCTATTGTATCTCTCTCAGCTTTGGGTACAAAGACAGGCTTTACCATGGCCATACCCGGCATCTCTTCTTCTGAATCAGTCTCATACTCTGACTCTTCCTCCTCCTCTTCTTCATCCTCTGCTTCTTCCTCTTCTTCCACAGGAAGTAGTGCAGCTTCTTCTTGTGCTCTCTTAAGATTTTTTTCTCGGATTCTTCTCCTTCTTTCTTCCAAGGCATCTTCATCCTCTTCCTCATCTCTCGTCTCTTGTTTCCTGAACTCTTCTTCTTCTGTAGAAATAATCTCAGCCTGTCTGATCCGCCTATGATCAGCTCTAAGCTCTTCACGATTTTCTATTCTGCTCTCTGCTAGACGACGCAGCCTCGGATCATCCTTCTTAGCAACCTCTGAATTATCCAGCTTTGGGAAAGCTCTCTCCACGGCAGCTGCCCTCTGCATCCTAACATCCTCATCATCATCAGCTTCATCAGCCCACTCGGGAGCTTTTCCAGGCCAATATCTTTTCACCTTTGTCTGGCCAATCTTACCTCTTAGCTTTTCCCTAACAGCAATTACTGTATCACTGACTCCCGCTGTGACAGACATTTTTTATATCTGCGAGCAAAACTCATTATTTCAGAATTTTATACCATTTTAGAAAACCTAAAACAAAGCCAAGCCAAATCTCAGCTTTCATCTGATAACCAAAGAAATATATCAGAAGTGATCCCTAGCAGCTAAATTATGTTGACAACTTTTTATTGCAAAATGTAATGGGAGAGAACAACAAATTACGATTACAACACATTCTACTCATTACAACCAACAAAGTTCCATAAATCCTCTAAGAAACCCAACATATAACAATATCCTTTACTTCAACCAACAATACCATCAAATTTTCAATAAAATCACCGCTTTACCAAAGAACCCAAAAAAAACATGAAGATCTCGGAACCCTAGTGAAGTTGCGAAAAGGTCATCTAAAGAAAAGTTGTGAGCAGATTTACAATCGTGTAAAAGCACAACGTCGTAAGATCATTACTTCTCCAAGATAAACCCTAAAAATTCATCACTGACAATTTTTTGTTCTCAAAATTTCAAGTTCAGCTACCAAAAAAAAAATTGAAAATCTAGAATTCAGCAAAGACAAAGACCGAAAACAATCATGTCAATGAAAGAAAAACTGAATTCTATGAACTCCTAACACCCAAAAACAACATGAGTTTACCAGAAGATGCGAGAAAGCGAACTCCTCTCACTTAAAATTCCGCAAGGAAATTAAGTGCTCGTAAGAATCTCAGATTCAAACGACTACAAAAATGCCTCATAAACTCCCAAAAATATGACCGGCAGGAAACGAAGACGACGGTTGTGGAGGAGGTGATGGTCGGAGAAAAGTTAGCTCCGCCGCACGAAACCGTTAAACGAAATAGCCACGATACGTGAAGCTCGTGTATATATATGCTTGAGATATTTTCTGATGCGTTTGCGATAAATAAAAAGAAATATCATCACTGGGCTTAATGGGCTTTTCATGGGCATTGGGAATATTAATTAATAATTGTCATATAGAAAGGTGAAACCCTATGAATGAATGGGGAGTGTTTTTTTACCGTCTCTCTCCATTAAAATAGCTTGAAAGTACATTGCTCAGAAAAACAAAACAAAAAACTAAACAAGAACAGAAGAACAGTAAGAGACACGAAGACAGAATAATACAAGTAATAATAGAATGTCTGAATGGTGCAAAATCCCAACTCAAGAAATGTTGTTAATATTCATGCTTTCTCCTTCTAGAGCTTCTGGGCAATATACTAAGGATGGACCCTGTCAGTCCTCCAAACCCATCTCTGCAATAGACGCATAGCTTGAGTCTGCTTGAACTGCAAAGAAAACCAAAGCCATGTTACCAAAGCTTCCAAATCTCAATGCAGATGGTACCATACTATAAAACACTGTTATGACCAAAGGATACCAGTAGCTCAAAGTGTTTAAGGTTATGGTGTTGTCTTTTCACACCCTCTCATGAATTCAAGTTTAGTTAGAACATGTGATTGTGCTGGTGCTTTAAGAAATGTCTTAATGATTGGAAGATCAACCACACAAATTGCTGTTGAGCGAGATGAAATTACACTCATTAACAAAATTGAAAGATGAAAATAAGCGCACCTACGTTTGCGTTGGCTGAGATTCTCCTCCATTGATTCCGTCATCAGAATATATAAACCCTTGTTACTGAATTATGGAAGCCAGTTGCTAGCTAATTGTAGCCTCTCCATTGACAAAATTGCTATCATCTTCGCTGGAAACGGTTGTTACTGTGCTACTGCTTCTCTTCTTGGGCTTGTCCTTTTCATCTGACTGAACATCTTTGGCACCACTGGTTGGTCTCCTAATAGCTCTCTTCTTCAGAACAAGGTTTTCCATAGACGCAGCTTTTGGGGATCCCATGACTTTGGCAGCACTAACTTTGACATTGACTTGTCCAGTCTTCCCATCAGCTGCTCCATCCTTTGATGCATTTACATATTTCTTCGGGGAGCCCTTTTCTTTGGAAGGATCACTCTGCTGTTGCTTCTCACCATCTTCCTTTGTTTCTGGCTCGGGAAGTAGTGCGCGGACACTTAGCCGCAGCTGTCCTTTTTCATTCACCTCTATAAGCTTCACATCAACACGATCACCTACTTTAAAGGCCTGTAAGGACAAGAATTTCAGTGATCAGCATTAAGTGAAGCCCAAACAAAAACATTGAGACAAAGAAGAGTATCGAGCTTTACTCACATCTTCAGGCTTTGCCAGCCATTCATAACTCAACTCACTGATATGGCAAAGTCCCTACAAAAGAAATCGCCAAACATGTAATGCATGTTTCACTGTATATACACCTCCGAGGTCTATGTGAGGTAAATAACTAATATTCTCTGAAAAACTCATCTCACATCCATCGTGAAACAAAGAGGCAATAAATTTGGATGCTTAAAACCATTGATGCATTGATTCTTGGCAGATATAGATGAAGAACAGCAAAACTACTATGGTTTTCAGGAATCACGCATATTATAGCCCAAGTGGGCAAAACCATTCAGACGAAAAGAATGTGTAATATGGATTGAAATACAAATACATACCTCTCGCCCAGGTGCAATTTCTACAAAGGCACCATAAGGAGCTATTGATTTGATTTCACAGTTCCTGACAAGAGAAACAAATCCATGTATAAGGTCCAAGTTAATAAGAGATATAAGATGTAAAAGCTCGACAGAAGTGACTCGGGTAGATAGGTAGCTTGGGAGATATTAAATGAGAAGTTCCAAAAGAGCACTTGGTTCAAGTCATTGTATGATAGGTAGAGAAAACAAATAGGATCAGAATATGAATAACTATATTCCGTTTTGATCTCGAGGATTAGTGAGACTCTTTACCACTACATGTGACCTTACTTCAGGCATACAAGTTTGAGACGAAAAATTTGTAACCAGACACAAACCTGTAGACATCACCAACAGTTGGAACCATCGTCAGCCCGCTGATAATTGACTTCGACCTTTCAAGACTTGCAGAATCTTTTGCCGTGATTTTAACCTTAGCAAAATGAAGATGTTAAAGGTTATGATGATGAACACCCTTCTCCAGTACATTGATGAATAATAAGAAAAGTATAATCTCACAATTCCATCATCTTGCATATCTATTGCTTCAACTCCAGATTCTTCAATGATGCTCTTTACTTTCTTCCCACCAGAACCAATAAGAAAGTACACTTTATCTGGATTTACCTGTATCGTCATTATAATAGAGTTCACGAGGTATCTCAAGGATTTAGTTTAGGCAATAAGGAACAGGACTGTAGATCTTTCTTAGCTTGGAATCTAAGGCCAAACCTTCATAATATGTATCAATGGAGCATACTTTGAGAGGCTCTTTGAAGGAGGCGGTGAACACTTAGACATTTCAGCTATACCAAAAAAAGATGTGAAAATTTAATCTCAAAAAGCAGGAAGGAGTACTATGAGCTTTTCAAGTGTTAAGATATGCTTGATTATCCTCATATTAACCCAAAATTACAGATAATTCTAGGTAGATGATCACAGAAAAACAGGAGCTCGAAATGATTTCCATGGAAAGTGAAATTTAACAGAGCACAACAAGAAACATGAAAGAAATTAAATCTAGTCCCAGGATATCCCAAAACTTCTTACCAAGAATATGTCTACGTCCGGCTCTTGCCTGTAAGAGTGCCTTTTCCATAATGGGTAAAGTGATTCCTCCCACCTAGTCCACCGGAAAAAATATCATGGTTTAATTATTATCACCTTTGTCTATTGCTATGTAAACCATTTAGGCAACTAGAAAGAACGTAGAGACTACTAAACCGGGTCGGAGCATCCAGGACTTCGAGAATCATAAAAGAATATAATCATCTAGGACAAAAAATTCCGTGGAAAAATGTATACCTACCTTTATGTCCAGCTGAAAAGCTGTAACACCATTTTCATTCCCAGCAACCTATAAATTTTGACAGACAAAACAATTAAACCAATAGTTAATCAAGCGCGCTACAATGTTGAAAAATGCATCTTTTTTTACCAATGGAAAATTCACCACAATATAAAATAACCGATCTTCAAAAGATACATAAAAGTTCCAAGTGGTACGACCTTAAAGTCCATATCTCCGGATGCATCTTCAGCTCCAGTAATGTCAGAAAGGATAAGAGGAGTTCCATCACCCCCAAATTCTTCCAAAACCAAAACCAGCCCCATTGCTATACCAGCAACAGAAGATTTGACTGGAACTCCAGCGTCTTGCAAAGCCAAGCAACCGCCACATGCCATGCTGATGCTGTTATGTTACCATATCAACATTAAGAAACGAGCATCATATCGAACATTCAAACAAAATGGAACGTGTGATACTGGTCATAAAGTGGAAGAAACAAGTCTTGCATTTGAAATTTGTACATATCATTGCAAATCAGATGATGACAAGAGCTAAATGTCTCCTTATATAAACGCAAAATAAAATTAATAAGTTACTAAAAGCAGGTCAACCTTGAGGAACCATTGCTCTCAGTGATGGTACTTTCAACGCGTATTGTATACGGAAAATCATCTTCACCAGGTAATATGGATTCCAATGCTCGCTCTGCTAGTGTCCCATGACCTATTTCTCTTCTACTGGGTGCTCCAATTCGCCCAACTTCACCAACAGATGATGGAGGAAACGTGTACTGAAACATCACAAGGAATTTCTAAAGCTCTCCAGCCGCAGCAAAGAAACAAAGCTTAAAACCTATCCTTGGACCACAAAATTGCATGATATGTTCAACTAATAGAACCAATAAATTTTTAACCGAACTTCAGAGGTGAGGATATTGAATTAAATGAGAGGAAGGTCGTATAGTATGACTGCAAATATTATTGTGAAATGATATTTTCATCCATTAACCGCATATTTTAGCAAAATTTCCGGCTCCCAATGTGTAAGCTATCATGTAAAACTAACAGAGTGAAAGGAAGACTAGATAGAGACCTGAAGATAAAACCTCTTAAACTCATCGGTACCCTCAAGATTATCTATTCTCTGTGCCATTTGTTTATCACCAAGAGTAGCGACTGCCAGAGCCTGTAAGTACAATATCGATAACATTTTTTTAGAAGCAGAATGCACCACTCTTTTAGCATACGTTACTTATAATAAGTACAGAAGATCTAATTATGACATAGTCGCAAAGGAATGCTTCAAAAGACACATTCCGCATACCTGAGTATAATATTTTTAACAGGAGAATGCACCACTTTTTTTAGCATACAGTACATATTATAAGTACAGAATATCTAAATATGACTTAGTCACAAAGGAATGCTTCAAAAGACGACATTCCCCATTACCTGAGTTTCACCACGTGTGAAAAGAGAACTACCATGTGCTCTTGGTAGAAGTCCACATCTTGAGCTAATCGGACGAATCTCATCCACAGTTCGGCCATCACTTCTTTTACCACCCTGTGCATGGGGTAAAATAAGGACGCATGAGATGCAAATCAAGTAACTAAGTTTTGTTTCTCAACCTCACGCAAGGCAAAAATGTGGAGTAGAAGTGTGCAGACAGAGAAAAAATGTATGGTCTTGTGTTCTTTCTCACGAAACTTTACTCAGTCAGTCATCTTTCCAAATCTATCAAGAAAACAGTATCATACCTCTACAATACGCCTCCGCAGGAATTTGGAGGATACTTCTTTGAATACGAGCTTCACATCTACTTCAGAAAACAGCTAGACATTGAAAGAAAACAAAAAAGTTAAGCACTACTCCAACAAGATCTACTGCATAGGCAAGGATTCATAAATAGGTTGAGAAAACATCATTTACAGGCTAATCATGTGGGATAAGTTGAGAGACTCACTAAAGGGGTGGGCTTCCGTGGGATAGGCCTTATGTGAACATCACCTTGATCTACCTCACCCTCTGGAACAACTTCCTCGTCTTCGTCCTCATCCTCCAGAAGATCTAGTGGCGCTTCTGTGGTTCCAAATGTTACATCATTACTGACGTATCCTTTCTCTGTAAGTATGGTCAAGACTTTTTCTTCCAGAGACGAGATGGCCTTTCTTCTCGGAATTTTGCTCTTAATCTGTAGTGCTTTGCTCAATTCTTCACCAGCAATTTCCTGTTAGTATCATTGATTTACAAGTTAACATCATTAGAACTTCGTTCATGCTATGAAGATGATCATAGTATTAGCCCGACTGCCCATCCTTATTTTTAGACAGAGATGGAACTCAGGCTTCTTTTGCAATAAATAAGTACAGCACAGTAAACAAACCAACCTACTGCAATACAGGGAAAAAGTACATAAGTAATTAAAAATATATTTGCGCAAAAATAATTTTTGGGAAGAGAAAACAGGAAAAAAAGTTAATGGATAAGCATAACATACTTCAACATGCTTGTATAATTCAGAAGGTGGTACTCTGATTGCATCAAACATTTTGGGCTTGCCATGTTTCTTTGCTAAGGCCTCGATAGCATTACATGTAGCCCGAACAGCACTCTGGAAAAAATGGAAAAGCTTTTCAATATTCAATTCTATGTATCTCAAGGATTATGGCAGTTGAAATCTTCGAACAGATGAAACTATAACATGATAAAAACCCCTATAAACATTCAAGAGAAGGAAATAAGCAGCCATAATATATGATCTGACGGGAAAAAGAAATCCGTTGAAAAAGAGAACCATGTAACTTGAAAGATTGTACTAACAGGTGTAGATTTCTAGCTTCCCTTGGTAAAAAGAGAAGATAATCGTCATAAAATCTATTGTTTTGGTCTTACATCTATTTTTCTAGGGAAATAAAACTTGAAACAACAAAGAAACATAAAGCCAAGCATGCGAACAGTTTCCTCAGTGAGTAAGGAAACCAAATTACTAAAACTTCTAGCAAAACCCCGAGTTATTAGAGAAACAAGACAAGGACCAGAAGATGGATGATAAATAACATATTAGAAAAAAACCACCTGTCCAACTTCCACGGCTTGGAGCAACATTTCCTCAGGAAGAAAATTACTGTACCCCTACAATTTGGGATGTCCATGATGAGCCAGGAGAAAATCTGCAGATCTGTTCATTTGTTTTAAAAAATTTAAATCTTGCAATTGCATTAAGGAATTAAGTTAACCTCTATCATTAATATTGCAGTATCGGTGCCAGCAAGAAACAAATCAAGCTGTGATTCTTCCATCTCCTTTGTGGTTGGGTTGACAACAAATTTTCCCTCAATTAAACCAACCCGAACTCCGGCAATAGCTTTTGAATTTGGCACTTCTGAAAAAGCTCTGTGATTTTCAGTCATTACATGAAAGATTAATGCCCAGAACAAATGCTTCATTACGAAAACTGAAAAGGAATGACTCTACGTACACTGCTATTCCAGCAGATGTAACAGCTAAAGCATCAGGGGAGTGCAACCCATCATAACTCAAGACCTGTAATTACAAGCAGAGATTAAATGCAACATCATCCTCGAAGCAAAGAAAAAAACAGAACCATTTTCAAACATATTCATGCAGTTAAGAGAAGGCAAGTCATTGTGAAGAAAAAATAGCAGATAAACAAAACAAGATACATCACCACACAGGTGAAACAGAACAAAAATACTAGTCAGATGATCTTATGTTTCTACTTTACACCAGACGGTGAAGAGTTAATGATAGAACAAGAGGCTCAAAGAACAAAATATCCTTTGAAAAATAATCATAGGCTGGAAATGAAATGGCCTTTTTCCCCATATACTCGCAAATAATTCAATAGCTAACTAAGAAAGATCCAGCAATATCATGAACACATGTGTGGATAAGGAGCATACCCAGGATAATATCTGAGTTTCATGGTAGAAACCTCTGGGCATAGTGGGGCGTAAAGGGCGATCAATCAACCTACAAATCAGAACCTGTGTAATAATCAAAAGAAAACGAAGCAAATTAAGAAAAGGTAAAACAAATGAAAGAGACGAGACATCATAGATCACTACTAAATACCTCATGGTCTTTGGTTTTCCCTTCTCGTTTGAAAAATCCCCCACTAAACCAAAAGAGGTTGGATTTAGGGCATCATTGAAATCAGGATTTGACAGCATGCATCATACCATTTAACTGAAAGAATAAAATGCATACCTAGTCCGACCTACAGCAGAGAATCGCTCCTGATAGTGAACATAAAGAGGAAGAAAATCGGATGGCTCGCTAGGGACATCAGCCAGACAAACGGATGTGTACACAATCTAGACAGAAAAAAGTATAAACAGTCAAACATATGTCAGCCAAAAGCTTCAGCTCTTAAAAGAACATCAAACTCAATGTTCCTACAAACAAAAAAAGCCTGGGCACTCAAAACTCAAGAGAAAAATGAGTTAGCAATATAGAAATCAAAGACTAGCAAAAATTGATAAACAACTAGCAGAAACTAATCTGAGGATTACAAAATGATGCATCAACTTAAAGCAAAGTTTATCGTCCAGAAGACCCAGCAAATACCGTTTCTCCATCTGTCACCGTAACAGCAGCGCTTGCTTGTCTGCCCATATGACCAGTCTCAACTACAATCTACGCAGGAAAAAGGAGAAGAACATTTAAGGTTTCGCCAAACAAGAAGAATTTGTCAAAACCTACAAGAGAAGATACTGCCAGATAAAAAGAACCCAAATTTACTAACTATTCAGTGCACGGAATTAACAGAGCAGGTTTGATCAAACACGTCTTTCTCTACCACATAGTTGGAGGGTCTCGACTTCGAATTGAAAGCAAGCTCAAGAACAAATGGGTCTTGAACTCACATTTCTATCTAGCCCAACAATCTCTAGAATGTGTAAATGAGAACTGCAAGAGATAAATCGAACAAAAAAAAGGGATGAAAAATGGCAAGAAAATACAGTTTTGGAACAATCACCTCTCTATTTCCGAAAGGAATTTTGACAGAAACGTGATTAGGGAAGAAGCCAGGAGACCCATCACCGGCGTCTTCAACAGTCTCAGAAACGTTGGACTCTGATAGAGCTCTGATAACAAACTTCTTCACCCCACTCGCGGAGAGGAGAGAGAGAGAGCACGGCTTCGACGCAGACAATTTCCCTCCTCCTCCGTCGCCGCCTGCGAGGAATCGACGGAAATTCCGGGAGATAACAAGTCTGCTCCGGTGAAACGGAGAGAAGCGTGGACTGCTATGAAGCACGTTGCTCGGGCTAGTCAGCATCTTTCACTGAAGGAGATAGAGGGAGAGAAAGAGAGGGAGAGAGAGAGAGAGACAGAGAGAGACTTTATCCGTTCGCCAGGCGCGGGAGCGTCTCTCTCAGTTCAGCCATTGCGAGTATCGTTTCAGGGGTTCAAACCGAACCGGGTTTAAACGCCAATTCTTATACCGGATTAAACCGATTCGGATTGATTTATTACATTACCGATAAGAAACAAATTAAAACTCAATAAAATATTGGGTCAAGTAATAAAAATTTGAAGAACTTTATATGATTTTATTTAATCAACCCAAGTTAAAAGCCAATTAAACCGAATGATTTGCGGGTCGAATACTTATTCGGTTTGGCTTTTCGCAACAAATAAGAGTGTCATTTGAGCCGGTCTGGCCCGAGCGAGTATTGGCCCAATGAAAACGGGTTTGTGCATGGTCCTGTCTGGCCCGATTTAAATGGGCCTCCAAATCTCAGTATGCGGTCTGAGCCAGATGGGTTTCGGGCAGCTCACAGAGAAGATGCAGACGCACGGGCACTGGAGAAGATCGAAGGGAAGACGCATACGCATGCATGCAAGAGAAGACCGAAGTAAAGACGCATATGCACGATGCACGGGCACTGGCGCACGAACGATACTGAAAGACAAAGATCGAACGGAAGTCAGACATAAAAATGAAGGAAAGACGCATGCAGCAGACCGTAGACCAACGCACGGGCAGAGACACGACAGACCGAAGACAGACACACAGATACGGATGTAGCAGATCGAAGACAGACGTACGGATACGGACGCAGCAGACCGAAGACAGACGCACCAGTGGCATGAACGCTTCAATTAGACCTGTGGATCGCGTTCAATTTTGACAACCAGAGAAAAGAGGGAGGCCCGCGATTGGAAGGCCCATCACTAAACGACAGCGTTTCACGGCATGAATTCTGATAGCTCAAATGTCCTTGCATGAGAAATAAATAAAGGGTCAAATCGGCCCATATCAATCCTGAAGCCCAATCAGCCTTTTAAAAAGGTTTAAAGGATGAAATTTTCAAAACATAGCCCATCATCACAACTATATATAGCTTCTCTTTTGTCGGACCAAATAAACTTATAGTTATCGTTATAATCGTGTTGCACTAACACGTGGTTAATCTTAAATAGAGAACATTTTATTACTGTTATTATTGTTGAACGATACTGAAAGACAAAGATCGAACGGAAGTCAGACATAAAAATGAAGGAAAGACGCATGCAGCAGACCGTAGACCAACGCACGGGCAGAGACACGACAGACCGAAGACAGACACACAGATACGGATGTAGCAGACCGAAGACAGACGTACGGATACGGACGCAGCAGACCGAAGACAGACGCACCAGTGGCATGAACGCTTCAATTAGACCTGTGGATCGCGTTCAATTTTGACAACCAGAGAAAAGAGGGAGGCCCGCGATTGGAAGGCCCATCACTAAACGACAGCGTTTCACGGCATGAATTCTGATAGCTCAAATGTCCTTGCATGAGAAATAAATAAAGGGTCAAATCGGCCCATATCAATTCTGAAGCCCAATCAGCCTTTTAAAAAGGTTTAAAGGATGAAATTTTCAAAACATAGCCCATCATCACAACTATATATAGCTTCTCTTTTGTCGGACCACAATAAACTTATAGTTATCGTTATAATCGTGTTGCACTAACACGTGGTTAATCTTAAATAGAGAACATTTTATTAGTGTTATTACTATTATTGTTGTTTGATAAAATTATACAAAGATAAAGGGACCGTATAAGTACATTTCCCTTGGCATTTAGAAAGCTGCCAATGAAACCATATTATGTGGCAAAACATTGTCTAATCATATTAACTCGCACCTAAATTAGGCTACTCGTTCGCTTTGTAACTTGCAATATAAATCAACGTAATCCATTTTGATATTTTCATTTTAAGGTTAATATAAATTATTATAGTTTGTTTTATATTAAAGTATACATTTTGATTGTCATAAAGATATTTTTCCATATTAAATAATTTTAAGATATATTCAATATATTTTCCAATGTATCAATTAATATTCAAATATACTCCAGATATATATTAAGATCATATTTCATTAGAGTAATCAATGATATAAAAGAAAATATTCTTAATATCTTCAATACCATTACGAAAATAGAATAGGTTGAAGAAAAAATTGATTTTGAAGGTTGTGGATAAAAAATCAAAATAGAAGTCTTCAGAGATGCTCTGATATCATGAAAAATTATGAGACTCAAAAGATTTTTTTATATACATATAAAAAGTATAAAACAGAAAAAGAAATATAATTTTAGAGCATATTTTTAAAGTAGTTAATGAGATATCGGAGAATACCCTTATAATGTCTTGGAGAATATATTCCTAAAATTATAGAATTGTATCGCTTAATATTTAAAAAACTTTAACATCTAAACTATATATTAATATAAAATATGAGTTTGGATCTAACTATATTCACAAATTAATTTAAAAATTTAGAATTGTCAATATGATTTATATAAAAACTTGTGATTTGTGTCCTACTCAATATGGAATAACGTATCAATCTTAAAGTATGGATGAAGCATAATCTAATAGCATATCAAATATGAATTTTAGTTTAAAAGAACCCAAAAATTAATTTTATAGTTTAGGATTGTCTAATGATATCATATATGGATTTTATAATTCATGTTTTAATCGATTTGAAATAACAACATAACAAATTAACAAATTGTTTCTAAAATAATCATTTTACAAAATTATATATTTTTTATAAACAACAAAAATAATTTGGATATTTGTCTCATCATACATTTCATTGGTCTATCACTTGGCATATAAATAGTACATCTCTAACGTTGGATTCGAATTGAGGACCGATATAATCATGTCTCTAACCATTAAAAAAAATACTATGTTTGAAATCAATGAGGAAGTTAATAGTATTTGCATGTGTTAATTGGCCACTACACTATGGTATTTATTGCTGTAAGCACAAATGGGAAAAAAAATAAGCGAGAGATTATGTAAATAATTGTGAAGTACAAGATCATACAATATCAAGATATGGGTGAGTCACAAGTCCATGTGCATGGAATCGCCCTACCTTTAAAAATCCATATCACGGCCACGCTATCGTCATTTTCAATTATTAATATTTTCATAATATTTATCAATATCGTAACCATTTAATCACTATATAAGAAAAGATTCGTTTGGTTCGCCCAAATTAGGCACTAGACCCTATTGTGCTCATCAAATTTATATTTTCCCACCTATTATCCATATATATGATAGGTAAAATGTCACTTGCAAATGCCTAATTTAAGATAATTTCGTCACGTGATTATTATTATCCTTATTCTAAATTTGGTACAATGAGAACCACATTACAATGGCTCCATGTCTCTTTGCATTATTGCACTATTTCATTATTTATTTTTAGATTTTTCCTTTTTTTCTCGACACAATACAATCGCTGACAGCTAGAATTTACTGGAATATTGCATTTCCCATTTTAAAATTTACTAAATTCTGAATATTGAAATTATCACTTTTATTACAAATAGTTTGTATGAAATATTTTCTCGATTGTTTTTATGAAAGTTACTTTGTTTAAGGCGATATGTGGTTTATAAAGGGCAAACTAATGTTCAATGTGTTTTAAAATTATCTAAGACATGTTAATCCAATGACAGGTTCAAACCTTTAATATAGATATATATATTATTTATGTTAACCTTATATATTTTTATATATTAAAAGTTAGATCTGTTGAATTTTGATATCGTCATGTCGATAACGACGTGGTAGTCCAATTAACGAACCTAACATTATAATATTTTACATAAATTATTTCAAATATATTTTAATATTATAATTTTTTATATTTGTTCAAAAATTAAAATATTACTTATATTAATTAATATTTTTAGAAATAGTTGTATATATTTAAAAATATTTTTTTTCTGTTTATTTTTTGAAAAAGTTTCTATATTCAAAAAATATTAATATTGAATTCTAAATATAATTTAAAAATTAAATATATTTATTATTCAAATCATAAAACTTAAAACTCCCCTCTAAAATCTTCTAATCTCTAAGTCAGCCAATAAAATATAAAATATCAGAATAAAGTAAACCGAATTTGAGAATCAATAAATCCTACAAATAGAAAGATACTGAGAGATATGAGATTCAGACGATCATATACACAAATATAGATTTTCCTCTTTTTACATAATTATTTAGTTATTGTATTTTTTAAAAATATTTTAAAATTGAAATGTATTTATTTTTCAATTTATTAAAATAAGGAGAGATAATTTTTTGGATATATAATATTGATTCTCTAAAAATTCTTGGAGAAGGTGCCTTCTTAGCGTGTCGCCTCAATAAGAAAATTTAAAAAACAAATTATGATTTTTTATAAAATAAATTATGATTTAATTTTATGTTTAATGGTCTTTCTTCATAAGTTTACACGTTCTCTATCACCAAAAGATGTCTTTTCGTCTTCACACCTTCCCCATTATCACCTAAATATAAATGTTTATCTAAGTGAATGTAATTGAAACAAGCATAGACACTACAACCCATCTTTCTTCCTCAATGCACTCTCCTTGCTTTATATCACAAATACGTTGGTCTCATGCTTCTGCAACTTAGGAGCCTCCATCGATGAGATCTTCTGGATACGGGGTGTTAATATTTGAAATATCATTTAATTAGGAAGGTTGTTGTGCATTTGTTTCAGGTTGTTGAGAGTTTTGAGGAATAGATTTAATCAAAGGTTGTTGAGAGTCTTGGGGAGTGGACTTGATCAAATGTTGCTGAGAGTTTATTGGATTTGACTTGGTCATGAAACAACGTGGTGAGCTGAAAATTCGGATAATGTGTATCTGTAATTTCGGCAAGTGAAGTTAAAAACAACTTCTATAAAAAGAGGATGGTGAATGGTTGGAAAAATAACCAAACATTGAGTAAATTGTGAGATATACTCTTATGGATATAAAAAATCCTTAGAGAGTTGCTTGAGTGTGTGGCGGGGATTGCTAGTACTGGTAAAGTGTGTGTTTTTTGAACTTAGATTTTCATATTCATGGTCAAACTCGGGGGAGTTAACTGATGTATTCTCGAGTGTATTGTAAGACGAAACAAGTGTACTTAGAGATTGATACATGAATAAAAACAATTTTTCGGTGAAACACATTTTTTTATTTTATATTTCCGCTATATGTGTTGTCTTTAACATTTTCAATTGGTATCAGAGCAGGTCACGAAAGCTAGATATTCTATATATTGTTTGGGTGTGAGATACTAAAATTCAACATGAAAATTCCAAGAGATATGTATTTTATGGAAGGTCGATTATGCTCAATGAATCCAATTATGGATATCGAAAAATGAAAAGCATTCAAATATCAGAGGGATTCATGAGGATGCGTGGAGTGCTATGAAGAATGGATGGAGTCCACCCATGGTGACCGATGAACATGGAAATTCGAAGGAGAAACCATCTAATCAGTGGAGAGAAACTAAATTCAACTTACAACGTTAAAGCAATTGGAACAATTTTTGCATCCGTAGACATCAATGAGGTCAAACAAATTCAAGAATGTGAATCTGCAAAAGAAGCATGAGACACGTTGGAGACCATTCATGAAGGTACCTCAAATGTTAAAAGAATTCGTCTTCATATCTTAGAACATGATGTTTGAAAAATTAGAGATAAATGAATATGAAAGTGTAAAAGAATTTAGTGGGAAGATGAATGCACTTACAAATGAGGCAAGTGTACTTGGTCAAGCGTGCAAAGATAAAAAGCTGGTCCAAAAAATTTTGAGGTGTTTACCGAAAAAGTTTCATGCTCAGAAGGCCGCAATGAATATGTCTCTAAATACTTATACAACGAGTTTCAAGGAAATTGTTGGAATTCTTGCTGCTTATGAATGGAGCTTGAACTTGAACAAGATTCAACAAACAAGGATATGGACAAAGGAATGTTTCTCAAAGCAACAAAAGAAAGTTTGAGGATGAATAACTTAGAAGAAAATGTGATATTGTCAGCCAAGAAATTTGGAAAATTCATGAAGAAGCGAACTAGAATAAAACACACAAATATTGAAGAGAAAGTGCAAATGAAAAAAGGAAAATCAGAGGTATAATGTCACGAATGCAAGGGATTTGGACATATCAAATCTGAGTGTCCAAGCATTCTAAAAAGAGAAAGTTTGTTGAAGAATTCATGTGAAATTCAATGTTACAAGTGTAAAGGATTTGTACACTTTAGAAATGAATGTGTAGATTCAAGTTCAGAATCTGAAGAAAGCAGTGAAGAAGAAAATGCAAATTTTGTGGCATTCATTGAAATAATTGATCAAGACGAAAAAGAAGGTGATAGCGATGATGAGGATGTAAATGTGGAAACCATTTACAACGAATGTAAATGTGAAAACCATTTACAACGAATGGCTAAACATAAGCAAACTCAACATAGACTTGGTCAAATCTAATGAAACTTCAAGAAACCCAAAAGATCTTAATTCAGATAGAAGAAGAAGTTGTAATGACTAAGAGACAACTTGAAGAAACACACAAGCAATTGAAGATGTTCATGAATGGAGCAAAAAATCCCGATCATTTGTTGCCCATGGGAAAGAAAGATACCAATAATCATGGAATTGGATACGTTAGAAGCAAGGAAAACTCACAAACGATGTTTGTTTCGAGTGGTAATCTTACAGATATTGCAAATACAATTTACTCGTCTTCAAGCGTACATGGTTTATTTAGAAGAACGCCTCGAATTAAAGTTGATCTTAACCAAAATAACAATGTCAGATTTTATTATTGCGAAATCTGTGGACATAAGCAATACAAGTGTTTTCAAAAATTGAGAGATGGTCCAAGTAAGTATTCTAAACTCAAATTTAAAAAGATTTGGATAAGAAAAAGTGATCTTTAATGCAAAGTTTCCTATATTTCAACTCAATATGATAAATCTCATATTTGGTACTTTGATAGTAATAACTTCTATCAAATTTTAGTGAAAGAGTGAATGTTGGAAGTGTTACATTTGGTGATGGAAACAAAGGGAAAATCAATGGACAAAGAGATCTACAAATTCTCGGATAACCCATGTTAAACAACATTAATTATGTGAAGGGCTTGACTGCTAATTTTATTAGCATTAGTCAATTGTGTGACAGTGGTTACAAAATACAATTTACACAAAAGGAATGTTGTATCATGAATTCTAACGGAAAGTGTATTCTTTCAGGTTTGCGATCATCAAACAATTTCTATGTGTGGAGAGATTGAACAAAGGAGTTTGGAAGTGATGAAAGATGATTAAATTTTGGTAACATTTGCAGATTTAAATTTCATTCGAGGTATTCCTAAACTAAATCTTGATGTGTGTAAACCATTTCAGGTAGGTAAACAAGTTAGAATGAATCATTTGTTTTTGGAAAGGTTAAAAGAAAATAAACGAAAATTGAATATGTGTCAATCGATCTTCAATTAATTGACATCTTCATAAAACCCCCCAGGATCATTATGCATGTTTTGGAATAATCACTTAGAGTTTGTGAACCCTGGACAATTATGTTTATTAGTGCTGACCCTTGAAACTGACTTGAGATAAAATTAGGACTATGTATGTAAGAAAGTGAGAATAATTTTTGGAACTAATGATATGTTTATTTGTACTCGGTTTATCAAGGTCATTTAAGCTTTACTGAAGTCCACATATGCTAGCAAACTTATCATTTCTTTGAGATTCAATGTTTGACGTATAAAAAAGTTTTGGTTCTCTTACTCCTCTAATGACTCAATGGTTTATAAAAGGATTATATGAGTATTTTGCTCGGGTCTAAGTTGAGAGACATTCAAGTGTGTTATCTGAAGAAACTTTTGTCTAAACAACGTCCTAGAAGTAGAGAAAAGAAAAAAAAAGATAAAGAAAAGAAAAGGAAGAGAAAAACAATGATAAAAAGTTGGCTCATAAGTGTACTAAAGACTGCTGAGTGAATCGAGTGATAGGTTAAATACACTTAAACGAAAAAAGATAACTCTAAAACTTATTCTTGTTTCTCTTATTGGCTTTGATTTTATTAAATATGATTTAAAAAAGAACAAATTGCTAAATATTTTTAAAGACAAAAGAAATAAAAATGAGGGAAAGATATGGAAGAACATCAAGTTGTAGAACCTTGTACAAGAAAAATAATTGATCGATATTTCAATTGGTTCGTTTTATATGTGTGAATAATCTTTATTGATTTTGAATATCTGATCACACGAATAGGAGAAAATAAAGGTTCTACCATTGGATATATGGTGATCAAAGCATGACGAAATGAATGAATTAAGGACCTGTGATGATTGTGCTTAACTATGATTTTGTTTGACGAATGTTTCTATGCACAAGTTTGAGTTTGAGTGATCAGAAATTCAAAGGGTGAGATTGTTAATCTTTGAAATATCACTTAATTAGGAAGGTTGTTGTGTGTTTATTTCAGGTTGTTGAGAGTCTTGAAGAATGAACTTAATCAAAGGTTGTTGAGAGTGTTGGGGAATGGACTTGATCAAATGTTGTTGAGAGTTTATTGGATTTTACTTGGTCATTAAACAACTTGGTGAGCTGAAAATTCGGATAAGGTGTATCTGTATTTTCGACAAGTGTAGTTAAAAACGAACTCTATAAGCAGAGGATGGTGGAAGCTTGGAAAAGTAACCAAGTATTGATTAAATTGTGAGATATACTCTTAGGGATAAAAAAAGATCCTTGGAGAGTTGTTTGAGTGTGTTTCTGGGATTGCTAGCACTGGTAAAGCATGTGTTTTTTTAACTTAGATTTTCATATTCATATTCTAACTCAGGGAGAGTTAACTGCGGTATTCTCGAGTGCATTGTAAGATGAAACAAGTGTACTTGGAGATTGATACATGAATAAAAAAATAGTTTGGTAAAACACTAATTTCTTATTTTATATTTTGCTATATGTGTTGTCTTTAACATTTTCACGTGGATTTACGGAATTCATCCTCCGTTGACGCATAGGGGTTACGGGCTTATCTTTGTCAGTTCGGGTTAGGGTTGTTGTTATTCATTTATGGAATTTTTGGGGTATATTCGTTGATATATATAGTTTCGTGGCTCGATGCAAGATGATCATAGCAGAGTACATACAGTTCACTGAAAACTTCACCAGTTTTGCAGTGCGGTGTCTTCAGAAGCCTCCTTCCTCTAACGAGTTTACCTTAAATTGTAGGGACCACACTTTCAGTTATGTCCGTCGATGACATTTTAATTATTTTCATATATATGTATATATATCATCCTCTATGTATTTGATGAGTCAATCTTTGGGCATGTTGACACTGATTTGCCAGTAATTTTTGTTGTATGTGATCTGTTGTTATCTTTTTTATTTAATTGATTTGGATGTAATTATTATAGACATTATGGTTGCCCTTGATTGGAAGTCTTGATGTAGAGTAGTGATAAGAATGCAACGTTTGTCTTTTTTATCTAATTGATATTGTTATGTGCTTGGTTTCCCAAATGGAAGTTTTGTATAGAAACTGTGATGAGATGTGGTTTTCTTTGATGTGGAAGTCTTTATGCAAAGTAGTGATAAGAATGTATCGTTTATTTCCAGTTTAGATTCGTTTGGAGATTTTTACAGTAGTGCTGTTAATGAAGATGCTAACGATATGGTACAAATATTTAATTTCTAAATGTTATTCTCTCTATCGAGGTCTAGTGGGCATAAACAGATCATTGGGGTTCAAACTTTCAAATTTACTTTGTATGGTAAGAAGACTATTATAGTTGTTGTTGGTTGTTGGAGAAAATATGTGATGCATGAATTGCTTAAAGACTCAAATATCTTAGTGGATATTCCTGTGAAGTCTGCAAAAGGTTGGATTGCTTATCTTATCTTTACACTAGTATATTTTTCGAAATTATAACCTTTCATTTTCAGAATCCGTAATTATTATTTCTAGTGTACAACACGGATTTTCTACATCTTTACAAATACTTAACATTGTTATCTGGAAACATGAAAGGTTTAGGCAAAACAAGTTCTATGTAATATATTTTGCATATCTTTCTTTGATGCCTTGAATCCTTACAACTAGAGGTGACCAATCCGGGTTATCCCGATCGACCTGAACAACCCGAATTGTTTTGAATATGAGTTATGCTAAGAATCCATATGGGTTCAAATTTCAAAATACTTTCGGGTTCGGATCGATCTAGTTCGGATTCGGGTAAAACCCGAGAAATCTAAACAACCCAATTTAAAAAAAATAAAAATAAAATAAAATAATTTAAAATTTTTTAAATATATAAACACTAAAAATACTAGTAGATTTTCTTATATATATATATATATGTTATATATGATATTTTTATTTTTGTTTTATATTAAAATAACGAATTGTCCAAAGAATCCTAGAACGTAATAACCAAATTACATATAATACTCGAACCCGAATAACCTGGAAAACCCAAACTACCCAAAGAATCCAAATATCCAAATGTAATTCGGATTATTTCGGGTCCAATTCTTTTAAACCCGAATAAGTTGAACCTGAATCAAACCCGAACCGTAAATATTCGGATTCAATTCGGGTCCAATTCTTCAAAACCCGAGGAACCCGAATCCGAACCGAAACTCGAGAAACCCGAACCTAATCCGGATTGGCCACCCCTACCTATAACATATGTGATGTGCAAAATCTGGAATCTGATTTGGTACCTCCAAATGATCGACCCATCGACATGTCTTCTTTTCTCTTGTAGGGTCATCTGCTTTTAGTTGAAGATTTTGATCTGTTTTATTTGAACTATGGATTGCTGGAGACTGGTTATGTGGGATTACATTGCAGAAAAATCAGTCCATGTTACACTTGCAAAAATGTGGGGATCAATGGAAGTACAAACATTGAAGATTTAAAGCAATAGTCCATCTGGTCACCAATCACGACATGGAACCGGCGGAATATCAGATATACCCTCGTAGGGCAAAACATTTCAAAAATACCCTTCCCTAAAATAATTATTTAATCGGAAAAAAAACTGGAGAAAAGACAAATTTACCCTTAGTTTTCGAACGTGAGAAAACCCGCATTCTGGGAGAGTAAAAGCCAAACCCGCATTCTGGGAGAGTAAAAGCCAAGAAAGAACAAGTGATTTCGAACTTTAGAGGTTCGAAGTTGGCAAGAAGGAAATTCGAAGTTGGCAAGAAGGAAATGGCTAGAATCAGCAGCGGTGGAGAAGAGAGCACGAGTCAATCTTCAATGGCGTCAATAAGTGTAAGTAGATCGATTTCTAGGGTTTTGGAGGATGTCGTGTCCCAAAATGGTTTATTGATTTGAAATGGTGTGAGTTTCAATGAGTCGGTTGAGTCTCAGTGAGTCGGTTGAGTTGCAAGAGTCGGTTGTCTCAGTGGGT
>CM071871.1:8382765-8396168 GCA_036759665.1 Gynandropsis gynandra
TTTTTTTTTCGATTTAATAATTATTTTAGGAAAATGTATTTTTGAAGCGGTTTAGTCCTATGAGGGTATATCTGATATTCCGCCTTATACAAATGTACGTCGACAAATTAAAATGTGATGACATATAAACATTCCAATTTATGAAATGAGTTTTATAATTGGAAGTACTATTATACCAATTATGGCCCAACTCTGGCTTATATTTATCAATGTCTAAAATATTTGATCAAAATAAAATGATGGGAATTATGTATATGGCTAAAAAATTTAAATAAAAAGATGAATATATATATATATATATATTGTATGTCCATTGTATCTTTTCTTTGGTACCTGAACTAATATAAATACGAAAAAGAAATCGAATGTAAAGTTATATAGATATTTTGTAAATTTCATTTTTGAGATAAATTAATTAAGTTTTGTTGAAAAAATATAAGGTTTTATTTTAAATTTAGGTCAAAAAGATTTAAATTGTTAAAAATGTGATAATATATATATATATATATATATTGATGAATTTGGTAGAGACAAGATCAATTAACATAAGAAGATAAAAAGAGAATAAAGATTTTCATTTTATTTCTCACAGTATATGGGAAAAACATTATATAGAAAAGATTGCAACGTTCAGAAGATAGAAGAGAAAGAAAATTTACAATTATATGAAAAGATAAGAATACATGCACACAAAAAGGACAAAGAGAATAAGAAATGAGTGGAAAGGATTAGTTAACGATACTCAAGATCAGAGGATCTACTTACCAAAGAAGGATCAATTGTAATAATCATTATTGAATCATAAGATATTCTTGTCAAATATATGATCAATTGTAATCATCGTGATTGAATCACGAGATCAGATGTTAACATTCCCCCTAAAATTTGTAATTATAAAGGACTAAAAAGTGTAGACTCGTTAAAACCTTTGCCAAAAAAATTCAATGGGACAAAAGTTGGTGAAGGAAAAAGAGTACTATCACAAAATAGTCTATGTGTTTGCATCATTGTAACTTGGTAATCTCGACGACTTTAGGATATCGATCAGACTCATCATCTTCTCAAGAATTTTACTACTTCTCTAGTTGAGAGCTTTGGTAAATAGATACGGTAGTTGGTCTGAACTCCTTGTGTAGGTAGTTGAGATGATTCATTTTTTTCCACGAATGAAGTGGCAGTCGACCTCGATGTGCTTCTTTTTTTTCATGAAAGACTGTGTTTTTGGCTATGTGGATAGAACTTTGATTATCGCAATGCATTGTAGTAGGCTCCTTTATGGCGCTGCCAAGGTCTCGAAGAATGTCTCTAACCAATGAGCTCGCAGGTAGTGTTAGTCATGCTTCTGTATTCGGCTTCAGCACTCGAGCGAGCGACCACACTCTATTTCTTTTTTACTCCTCCAGGTGAATAGGTTTTCTCAACAAAGGTGTAGTACCGAGTTGTAGACTTTCGTTCAGTTTTATCTCCTGTCCAATCAACATCGCAGTATGATAAGAACCCATCCCTTTAGCTTGTCCAAAGAAGTCAACATAAGATGTTATAATTATTACCTAACTTATCCAAGGACAAGGAGCCGGCACACACAAAAAAGAAGAAAGATTCAAGAAGAACATTAAGTAGGCAAGAAGAAAGAATGTTAAAGGTTGGATCGGCCAAAGCAAGAATCCATGTTCTTGAACAAGTCTTGAAGTTCTTATAATTAGTTGTAGTCTTGAGTCTTGAGTTGGTTTGGCTATATAAGGCCTAGGACCATCCACCTTTTGGAGATGCCAATCAAAATCAATCCAAAAAATATATTGACTTAGCCATTCGAGATTGGTGATCTCAAATACATCATAGAAGATTGGTGATCTATAACACACTACAAACACATGCTTATACTCTTTCATTCTATTCGATTCATTCTTAGTTTCAAGACCGATTGAAGTCCTATCAAATTGGTATCAGAGCGTAAGGCTACGAAGATGACTCGAAGAGGAGAAGTGGCTGCAAGAACAATAACAGAACAAGATGCGACCGCACTCATTTCTATATCCAACGAGCAATTTACAACCTTGTTCAACGAGATTGCATTCATCAAGTAAGAATTGGAGGCAGTGTCAAGGACATTCCTTGAGAATTTCCATGAGGAAAAACAAGGTAGTCGAGGTCACGTTCAAGAACCAAGATGGTCGAACGTCTTTCAACAAATAATTAAGAAATTCGAGATTCCAATATTCTCCGGTGAGCATTCGGATGATTGGTTTTATCGTGCAAAAAAGTTCTTGGGTTAAATAACACTCAAGAATGAGAGAAGGTAAATATAGCCTTGTCTCACATGGAGGGGAAAGCTCTCACTTGATCAAGATGGATGCAATATCAGATTGTCTTGAGAGGTTAGCAGACCTTAAGAACAAAATATATAAAAGGTTTAGATACACGGTTGATGGTTGAGTTCTAAGACAAATGATGAGGATGAGACAAACGGGCCCAATAGAGGAGTATCGCCAAAAGTTCAAAGAGTTGGTAGTAGCAGCACCTCAATTGGTCGAAGACGTAATGGAGGACGCGTTCTTGAATGGACTGAAACAGAGTATTGAAGATTAAGTCTTTCGATACAAACCTCTTAGACTAGAGCGAAATCTCACTAATCTCGATCATGATCAAGGCTCAAAAAGTTAAAGACAATTGTTCAAGAACTCATACGTATAGAGCAAACGGACCTACAACAAACACTGGACAATTCCTCAACAACGTTCCAAAGCCAGTGAAAAGAATCACGTTAGGACTAATTGAAATATCAGCCTTAGTGATAGTGGTAAGACGAGAGAAAGTATTGTGTTTCAAGTGTTCGGACAGATGATATCTGGGACACAAGTGCAAGTACAAGAAACTCAAATTCTTGGTAGTAAAAGATTAAGAAGAAATCGGGAATTATGTTAAGTGAAAGAAAATGAGGTAATGGATAGTATAGAAGGTAAATAAATCATAGAATTATCTCTCAATTCTATGGTGGGATTAACAGCCTCAAGAACACCTCAGATGAATGGATGTAATTGAGCCGAAGAAATCATAGTCTTGATTGATTCGGAAACTGCCAACGAAGTTCACTGCCGAGAAGGTGGTAAAAAAATTGCAATTAAAAATTATGGAGACCCGAGGTTTTGGAGTATCCATAGGCAATGGAACCATCATTTCAAGTTTGGGTAAGTGCCGAGATCTAATTATCATCATACAAGGATACAAGATCAAAGACGAATTCTTGCTATTTGATTTAGGAACTCCGAATTTGGTTCTTTGTTACAAATGAAATGATGGATATATTATTTGATAGGGTGCAAATTAATTATCAAGATCGATCAAAAGAGTCTCTAGCACTTGTTGAAACAAATTTACATCACTAAAGACCCACAAAGGTGGATAATTAAACTTTTGGATTAGATTTCAAAATCAAATACAATCCAAGAAAGAACAAGAAGGTGGCGGACGCTCTCTCAAGAAAAGAAGGTCTTAAAGAAGAGCTGAGTTTGAATGAAATTTTCTATAGGGAGATAAACCTATCTACGATCAAGAAAGAACAAGAAGAAGATAAGTACTGTTCAAGATTGAAGCAAGAAATTTAGAAAAAAAGGATAGACGCCAAAGAAAAGTATTCAATCAAGAATGGGTTGCTCTACAAAAATGGAAGAATGGTTATGTCTAGAAACTCTAGTTACAAACCAATATTGCAGAAAACTTTCCACGACAGCCTTGTTGGAGGATATAATGGACAACTTAAGACCATAAAGATGTTGGCGTCAGAATTTTATTGGAAATCAGAGAAAGATGTCAAGAATTATATCAAAGGTTGCAGGCAAATTTGGCTAGGAACCAACATGGATTTTATAGAAGATAAGGATGCCTTTGTTATGAAATTCTTAAAGAAATATTATGAAGAGAACAAGGTGGTGGCATATCCAAGTAGAGACACGGTGGAAAAAAATGAAAATATTTTTTTAGAAAAATGGAAACAACAACAATGTCATTCTTCATGGTGCAAGATTCATTACGGTCAAGGTATAATTCAAACTCTATAGCTAAAGAAAAGAGAAAAACTCATGCAAGAAAGGAGATACCAATTGGTATCACTTCCATTGCTTTGTCTTCGTTCTTAAAATCTAAACCATCGTGGACTCCTCCGTCCTCATTTCAACTGGAAAGGCTTACGAGTCTGCAATCGTTACTGCAACTCGTAAGAAAGAAAGAAAAAGAATTGATGATTAGTTTGGAAGCGGATTCCAAAAGAAAATGCTACTTGGAAGACAACGGATGGCCTTGCAATGAGATATCTAGACTTCCAACTTTATTACAATGTGAATGTTGAAGGGGATGTATTTGATAAGAACACATTCCTTCAGCTCGTCCAAAGAAGTCAACACAAGATGTTCTCCATATTACCTAACTCGTTCAAGAATAAGGAGCCAACACTCATAAACAAAAAGAAAGATTTAAGAGAACAACAAGAAGGCAACAAAAAAGAATGCTAAAGATTGGATCGGCCAAAGCAAGAATCCAAGTTCTTGAACAAGTCTTGAAGTTCTTATAATTAGTTGTAGTCTTCAGTCTTGAGTTTGTTTGGCTATATAAGGTCTAGGACCATCCACCTTTTGGAGATATCAATCAAATTCAATTCAAAGAATATATTGGTTTAGCCATTGGCATACACCACTTCGAGATTGGTGATCTTGAATACACCATAGGAGATTGGTGATATAATACACCACTTGAAGATTGGTGATCTTGAATATACCATAGAAGATTGGTAATTTATAATACACCACAAACACACGCTTATACTCTTTCATTCTATTCAATCCATTCTTAGTTTCAAAATCGATTGGAGTCCTATCACAGTTCCCCAAGATCGTTGTATGAGCATTGCACTCCATACCAAAAACAATATATGATATGCTTTTATTTGATTCACCAGGATGTCTGGACGACTCTATGTTATTATAAAGATAGGAAGACACATTTTGTTAGTTTTATCGATGAAAAATCCAAGTTTACATGTTTATTCCTCCTTAAATCTAAATTTGTTGTCTATGAGTGTTTTGTCAAGTTTTATCACCATGTTCTAGTTCAATATGAAACAAATATTAAGTGCATTTGTAGAGATAACGGTGTTGAATTTTTCAACCATAAACTCGAATCTTTTATCGACCATCATAGGATAGTTCACCAATCCTCATGTCCATACACTCTACAACAACATGGTGTATGGGAACAAAAGAACCGATATTTGATGGAAGTCTCTCGGACCATCATGTTCGATCCAAAGTTCCAAAAAATTTCTAAGGGATGTTTTTATCACACCTTGTGATATCATCAATTGTCTACTGACCAAATATCTTGGAGACAAATCTCCATATGAGGTACTAAAAAAACTAAAGTATGATATTGATTATTTTCTTGTATTCGAGTGCATTTTCTATGTATTTTTTACAGAACATCAATGAACTAAGTTCAATCCAAAAAGCATGAAGTGCATATTTGTAGGACATAGTTTGACCTCGAAAGGTTGCAAATGCTACCATCCGAACTCGAGACGAATTGTTGTATCTCATGAAGTCCATTTCTATGAGGAACATTAGTTCTATGAGAAACAAAGTTGAACTAATCTTAAAAACCTCTCAATATCAAAATATTTCAATCTTTTCAACGTTTTTTGTTACTCAACTGCAAAAACGACTTGATGCAAGATCACATCAAAAGACAATAGAACCTCGATCTACAGATGAACATGTTGAGTTTCCAACTAATCGCCCGTGTATAATACAAATGAGATTGTATTCACCAAGGCAGCGGAAGAGCCTCCCGCTGGTCTATCCGATGACACAGCAGACCAAACAGAAAATGCTATGAAAAGTCCTGACTACACGATCGGAAATGACCGGGTGACAGATTATTTTGATCATAGAACTAGTTAGATTTTTGATGTGATGATGTTTTCGTCCCTCGGCGTAGTAATAGGATTCGAAGACTTGTCCCAAAATGGTTGTACAAGAGAGAGTACTACACATTTCTTTCCATCTATCACCCGATACAAAATTATTGTGATATATCTCTCTTACCAACTCACCACTCCATCTTCTTAGGTAAAATCGATCAAGAATAGGAATCTAATTCCTTCACTGAGACCATCAATCATTAAGCGTGGGAGTCTACCAATAACGAATAAATATGTACCCTTGAGAAAAATCAGACGTGGGATCTTGTGGATCTACCAAAGAATAAAAAGATTCGTGAGTTGTAGGTTGATATTCAAAATCAAGTATAGAAGTGATGGGTCAATTGAACACCATAAAGTCTGGTTTGTTGCAAAAGGCTATACACAAACCTACAGAGAGGACTACACCAAGCCCATTTGCTTCCATAGCTATGGTTCACATCTTATTATCAGTGGTTGTTAATCTTAACTAGAACCTATGGCAGATGGACGTAAAGAATATGTTCCTCCAAAGAAATATTGATGAGGATATCTATATGCACTATCTACTGAGTTTACAAACTCAAGAAATCCATATACGGTCTAAAAAGATTTTCAAGAGGGTGGTACAATAAGCTACATGATGCACTCACATGTCATGGGTTCATTAAACGTGAAGCAGATAATTCTCTGTTTTCAACTTAGAGAAAATTAGGTACCATCATTCTTCTCGTGTACGTTGATGACATTATTATATCGAAAAATGATCGTATCGGAGTTCAAAACACAATAGTGTTCTTAAAACGAACGTTCGACATAAAAGATTTAGGAGAATTGAAATATTTTCTTGGGATTGAAGTTACTCGTTCTACTAAAAATTTGTTCTTATATCAAAGGAAATACATTCTTGATCTCCTAATTGAGACAGAGAAGCTCGGTGCTAAACCGGTTAAGACGTTCATTGAAGAGAAGCATAAGGATCATAAAGAGAGAGAAATTATATCAAATGTATTTCAATACCAACAGGCTGGGTCAAGCCAACCAACACATGCGTGCTCCGGGGAAGCTGAACTGGTTCCTTGTGGAAAAAATTCTTAGATATTTAAAGGAAACACCAAGAAAAAAAATATTTGGCCGAGTGATGGTGAGATAGATAAGCTTCCCCACAATCTGATGGTATTGAAACACAATTGATAAAATTTCTCCCTCTTGATGATCCTTATGCTTCTCTTCAGTGGGCGTCTTAACCGATTTGGCATCGAGCTTCCATGTCTCAATTAGCATATCAATAATATATTTCCTTTAGGATAAGAACAAATCATTAGTAGACTGAGTAACTTCAATCCTAAAGAAATATTTTAATTCTTCTATATCTTTCATATCGAATGTTTATATTTTAAGAAATGCTTTTGTTTTCAATTTTGATACGATCATTTCTTGAATAATAATGTCATCAACGTACATGATAAGAACAATGGTTATGACTCCCCCTGAATTGAAAATAGAGAGTTATCTGTTTCACTTTTAGTGAACCTGTGGCAGATGAGTGCATCATACAGTTTACTGTACCGTGCTCTTGGGGATTTTTCATCGCTAAAACTAACAAAATATTTCTTCATATCTCTAGAATAACATGGACCTCCATACATAAAAGTGAATCAAATAAAGCATTTATCATATATTGTTTTGAAACTGGAAAAATAGTTCTACAATCCTTGCCCAAGATGCAAGACCAACACTTTTCACGATCAAACGCAATATCACAAAACATATGCTTGAGAGCTTGAAAATGAGGGTGTTTTGGTCTAGCATGCCACAGTCTAAAGGAATAATTTTCTTATTATAATGAGGAGACAAAGCTTATAAGGCACAAGGCATATAATCTGAGGAAGCATGAAGCTCTTCGAGGACATAGAGGTCATTTCATAGAGTTTCACCTTTTATTATATTTTGGTCTCAATATCCTATAACCAGAATTTGTTAGAACCAAAACACACAATAAAATTACTGTAATGAATCAAATTATGAACCGAAAGTAGATTAGTTGTAAAATCTGGAACATATAAGGCAATTGAGTATTGTTCAAGTAAGTTCAAATTTCTGATTCCTTTTATCGGAACACTTTGCCTATCTACTCTAGTTACTTGCCCTATCATTTTTTGGATATGCACAACTAAAGTTTTATCCTTAATCATGTGCGACGTAGCTCCCGAGTCAATAAACACATGATATTTTATTCGAGATAGATAAGTAGAGTTACCATCCTCATTGGATTCTAGCTTTACGGTATCGATGGTGTTGAGAACTTTCTGATCATGTGTTTGAGGGCCTCCATTGTTACATAAGTTTGTTGGGCCATCGAAGATATCTCATGATGAAATGCAAGATATGCAATATCCCTCAAGAACGAGCCATGTTTGCCCCGAGTCTTGAGGTGATGATGAAGGATCACATATCTATTTTGAGTGACCTTTCTTCCTATAGTGATCACGAGAGTACATTTTTCGATCATTTTGGAGTTTAAAATTACTGTTGAAACTATTTTATTGCTCGTTGAGATGTGCTATCTCCGTGAACCATTTGAATAGTCGATATTCGACCTTTCTTCCTTCTTGATTAGCATGCACACATCATTAAGGATCAAAAACTCTGATTGGCGAAGGACATGGTTGATCAGGTCATGGTAAAAGGCGCCAAAGGTGGACAAGAGACAGAAAACTTTGTATTGATCATGAACGAGTTGCGATCTCTGTTGGATAAGTGGTTTCTTGATGCAGATAGCTCAAACCACAGATCTTTGAGCTGAGCTAATAGATCATTGAATGGACGCTCTTTCTGATGGATGGATTGAAGCGTCTTCTGAACCTCGTAGATTAGGTTGAAGTTGGAGACGTGGTCGTATATGGCTTTCAAGCGTCCCATAAGTTCTTAGACTTTCGAATGTGGCCATAGGCATAAAGAAGACGAACTTCCAGAGAATTCTGGATTGAGGACAAGGGTTGTGGATTCATCATGAGCCTTCTTTGTTTGACCCACGCTCGTTTTGGCTGGTTCTCTCTCTTCCGCATGGATTTAGTTCCACAAATAGCAGCTTCGAAAGTTCGAGTCGATATTTTTTTACCAGATGGTGTAGTTGTATCCATTGAGGAGAATTATACTGCGCTTTGGAGCGTTCATTAATATGTAAATAAGAACAAGACGAAGAGTAAGAAGAATCGAGTCCTTAGATTTCTTGTTTTGATACCATAAAGAATTTGGGTGGAGATGAGATCGATACAAAAAATCATAAGATAAGAGTTCTCGTCTTATTTCTCACAATAAATGGGAAGAATATTATATAGAAAAGATTATAACATTCAAAAAAAAGGTGAAAATTTTATAATTATACAAAAAGAAAGAATATATATTCACACAAAAAAAATAGAGAGAGAATAATGAGTTATGGGAAATGGTGAGCAAGTTTATATGAACTAACTATACTACATATCCGAAGATTTTTTTAATACAACCGATTGTAATAATTGTGATTAAATCATAAGATCTATTTGTGAAAGATATTATTGATTATAATTATTATAATTGAATCAGGAAATCGGATGTTAACAAATTACATATACGGAGTTTAAACTTTGGAAAATATAACATTTGGTAGTTGTAGGAATGCTTTGTGGCGTAAAGGTGGGGGATTTTTAGGCAAAATAATGTAATAGCCACCGATGTTGTTTACTCTCTCTCTCTCTCTACACGTCTTATGTTTCTGACAATTACATTTTGTTTTCCAATTACTTTTCTTCATTTTCATATTTTATTTTCCCAAATTTTCTACTTTTCATGTATTCAATTTTTTTATTTGATTTTAGTATCCTACTTTCGAGTATTTGTGGAAATTTGTGTATGTGCAGATAACCAAACTCAAATAAAAAAAAAATCTATATAATACATGAAAACAGGAGACATCCGAACTCAAATTCATACACTTTATTTTTTGGATAAAAGTTTTATCGACCAACTAATTATATAATATTTAAATCAATTCCTAAGTTTTAATTATATATATATTGTTGTTTCAAATATTATGGATGTGAAGAAACTCTCAGATTCAAATAAAATTGAAAATAATATTAAATAGTATACACTCAAATCACGATCGCTTTTAAACGATACACCAAATTGCTCTTAATTAAGTTTGGTAGAACCAGAATTGGACAACTAATTACGGTTTTCAATTGTACCATAATATCTTTACATAGATAAATATATATATATATATGTACATGCATATATGTGTATAGATAAATATATATATGTATGTACATGCATATATGTGTATTATAAATATTCGTTAAAATATTCTTCGTACATTCTGTAATATACCTATATGTATATTCTCGTAACAATCAATAACAGATAAGCCCTTTTTATTTTCTTCATTTTTTTCTCCTTTGTCCGAATAGATATTAAAAAACTTTGATTATTCTTCCTCGTGCACCATCAATGAATACAATATCACCTTCCCCACTTAATTTTATTGCACAAAACGACAAAACTCCTTCCACACACGAAGGAAAATAATTACATATTGTCAAAAAATAACACGTAGGAATCTGATTTCCTCATTATTATATCCAAAACACCATTATTATTATCACTCTCCTCCTCAACTTCAGTTTCCTTGAATGGCAAGTCTCTTCCTTTCACCTCTGAACTCTCGCACCATCTCTCTTCTCCTCAACTTCTTCTTTATCTTCCTCATCTATCTCCACTTCGCTCCCCTCTCTCTTTACCGCCTCAACCGCTCTGTTTTCGTCGTCAAAACCCAGAATTCTCTCTCCGGCGACGGCTGCGGCGGCGGACTCACCGGTCTTTCCGATCACCGGTCGAAGTGCTCTTATGTCAGAACTCAATCAGATTGTGGACCACAGGGTTACATTGACTATCTCCAGATCTTCTACTGTGTTTTCGGGAATTCAACAGTTTTGGGTCATCTTGTTCTTACACTCTGGTTGTTTGCTCTGTTTTACTTGCTCGGCGATACTGCTGCCAGTTACTTCTGCCCTTCTTTGCACAGTTTATCCAAGTTCTTGAAGCTCTCCCCGACAATCGCCGGCGTCACCCTTCTCTCTCTTGGAAACGGAGCTCCGGATTTTTTCTCCAGTATTGTCTCCTTCGCTAGGTCCAACAATGGCGATTTTGGGTTGAACTCTGTTTTGGGCGGCGCGTTTTTCGTATCTAGCTTCGTTGTTGGGACGATATGCGTGTTGATTGGGTCTCGAGATGTTTCGATAGACAAGAACTGCTTTATCCGCGACGTGGTTTTCCTTCTGATCTCTCTGGGTTGTCTCTGTTTGATCGTCTTCGTCGGTCAAATAACCATCTGGGTTGCTCTCTGTTACGTTTCGATTTACTTCATCTATGTAGGGTTCCTGTCGGCCTCACATTTCTTTAACCGCAAGAAACCTGATCTCGAGCCGATTCAGCGAAGCAAAGAGGAATTGGCTGAGATGGGCATTCCATTACTAGGCTATGTCGATGATGAGAAGCCGGATTCACCCACGAAAACATCTCAAGAGCCCATAGTTCAAGGACAAGAGTTCAATATACTGAATCTTAATCACCCGGCAAGGAAACCTAAATCTTGCCCCTCCGTGGTGCTACAAATTCTAGGGTTACCACTATATCTCCCAAGGAGACTTACGATTCCAGTCGTCTGTGAAGAAAGATGGTCCCGGCCTTGCACGGTGGTTTCCACTGCCCTAGCTCCGGTTATACTGACGGAACTATACAGTTCTCATAACGAGGGATCGAAAAGAAACATAAATCTATACATAATATCAGGCTCATTCGGATTGCTAATCGGAATTTTGGCATTCCTTACAACGAAAACTTCTCAGCCGCCGAAGAAATTCTCATTAGTTTGGCTTATAGGAGGGTTCGTAATGAGTGTGACATGGACTTACATAATAGCACAAGAGTTGGTATCTTTATTAGTCTCATTAGGGAATATATTTGGGATAAACCCTTCGGTGTTAGGGCTTACTGTCCTTGCTTGGGGTAACTCCCTAGGAGACCTAATAGCCAATGTAACAGTGGCGATGCACGGTGGAAGAGACGGTGCTCAGATAGCTCTCTCCGGTTGCTACGCCGGGCCATTGTTTAACACGGTGATCGGCCTGGGTGTGCCACTTGTCATGTCCTCATTGGCTGAATATCCAAGGGTTTATGTCATCCCTAAGGATGATTCTTTGCTTGAAACACTTGGTTTCTTAATGGTAGGCTTGCTTTGGGCACTTGTGATACTGCCAAAGAAGAATATGAGATTGGACAAGCTTGCCGGTGGGGGTTTGGTCGCTATCTACCTCTGTTTTCTTTTCTTGAGATTGGTTAGGGTTTTCGGAATCCTTGATAATATCGACTGATAAATTCATCAATCGATTTATCTTCTTGATTCCTGCATTTTTATTAATCGAAAAGATAATCGATATGAATGGTTCAAATCGAATTATATCTACTTGGTATAGAAATGATTTGATATGGAAATGAAACCGCATAGAGTTTCTCATGAATATGATACAAAAATTATGTAAATAAACATGTGAAGTCTTTCGATATGGTTTTTTTTTGTATGTATATTGAAAAATGTAATAGTCAAGTTGTGAGTATGATTGTCCTTTTGCAACATGTGTATAGATAGAGAGAGCTCTTGGGTATGATGAAATTTGTTGTCTTATGAATAAGTGTCAGTTTCCATCAAACTCAGCTACGTCTCCTTTTTTATATTTTAAAATAAAGTAAAATTCGAGTGCAGTTATATAAACAGGTTCATTGTTCATGGACCTATCTAATTAATGTCACGCTTCTTATATGCTAATTTTATTTCGAGACGGAATCTTCTAGAATTATATATCTCACCCTTTTTATTTATTTTTGTCCCACTAGAATAATCCAAGGTTCAAGAAAGCGTTAGGCGTTAGGCGAACGGACACCCAACGTCTAACGTCCAGAGCGTCTAGGCGGAGTCTAGATGGTGTTTAGGCGGATTAGACGGATATATGTATATTTTATTTTATTTAATATAATTATAAAATACTTAATTTTATAAAAACATATATAAATAAATAAAGTTTAGTATTTATAAAAAATATTTATAAGTATTAAATTCTATCAAACATACGACGATAAATAACATAAAACAAACAAAACATAAAAAATAGACGTCGAGTAAGGACGATGTTAGACCAAGACAAGGGCAAAGGCGAGAGGCGATGACGAATGCGAGAGATGAAGCCAATGGTGGAGACGAAACAAAGATGAAGATGAGAAATGAAGGCGATGACAAAAGATGAAGATGATGACAACATACGAGAGACGATAGAAGATAAGAAAACAAGGATGAATGCAAAGACGAGGATTAGATACAAATGCAAGGACAAGAGACTTAGATAAAGACAATAAACGA
>CM071871.1:8409312-8419340 GCA_036759665.1 Gynandropsis gynandra
TTTTTTTCACGTGATTAGATGACTACAACAATTAATTGTACGACGGGCTTTGAAATACCATAACTTTGCGTTCGAAGCTCCGAATTACATAATTTTTTTCACATTTTATTCCTCTTTTCGAGATAAACGATGTTGCGAATTGCTGAAGGCGGCCCGACCCAATTTTGAGCTCAAAATCCTTTATTTAGGTCGATACATTGGATTTTTAGAGCTGGGAGATGCCCTTTTCGAGTTTCTTAGGATAGAAATGTCATTTCTTGTCAATACGCCGCTTGCGTTTCGTTTGTCTCTCGGATATTCCTTTTGCTTCCTATTTCCTATTTGCAATTATCTCTCGTTTTGCACCCATTTTCCGCTTTTTGTTTTTGTTTTCACGTGTTTAGACGACAACTACAATGAATTGTAAGATGAGCTCTAAAATACCATAACTTTGCGTAAGAAAATCCGAATTACATTATTGTTTTCATATTTTACTCCTCTTTTCGAGATAAACGATGCCGCGGGTGCTTAAGGCAGCCTAACCCCGTTTTTGAGCTCAAAATCCTTTATTTATGTCGATATATTGTATTTTTAGAGTTGGAAGATGCCCTTTCCGAGTTTTTTTAGGATATTAATGTCATTTCTTGTCAATACGCCACTTGCGTTGCGTTTGTCTCTCGGATATGTCTTTTGCTTCTTATTTCTATTTGCGTTTGTCTCTCGTGTTACACCTGTTTTCCGCTTTTTGTTTTTTGTTTTCACGTGATTAGACGATGACAACAATTAATTGTACGACGGGCTTTGAAATGTCATAACTTTGTGTACGAAGCTCCGAATTACATGATTGTTTTCACATTTTATTCCTCTTTTCGAGCTAAATGATGCCGTGGGCTGCTAAAGGGACCCCGAATCCGTTTTCGAGCTCAAACTTCTTTATTTAGGTCGATACGTTGGATTTTTAGAGAGCTGGGAGATGCCCTTTTCGAGTTTCTTAGGATACGAATGTCATTTCTTGTCAATACGCCATTTGCGTTGCGGTTGTCTCTCGGATATTCCTTTTGCTTTCTTATTCCTATTTGCGTTTGTCTCTCGTGTTGCACCCCTTTTCCGCTTTTTGTTTTTATTTTCACGTGATTAGACGATTACAACAATGATTTGTACGATGGGCTTTGAAATACCATAACTTTGTGTACGAAGCTTCGAATTACATGATTTTTATCAAATTTTATTCCTATTTTTAGGATACGAATGTCATTTCTTGTCAATACGCCACTGGCGTTGCATTTGTCTCTCGGATATTCCTTTTGCTTTCTATTTCCCATTTTCGTTTGTCTCTCGTGTTCCACCCATTTTCCGCTTTTTGTTTTCTTTTTCGCGTGATTAGACGATTACAGCAATGAATTGTACGACGGTCTTTGAAAATCCATAACTTTGCGTACGAAGCAATGAATTACATGATTTTTTGCTTATTTTATTCCTCTTTTCGAGATATACGATGTCGCGGGATGCTGAAGGCAGTCCGACCCCATTTTCGAGCTCAAAACCTTTTATTTAAATCGATACGGTTGATGTTTAGAGCCGGGAGAGGCCCTTTTCGAGTTTCTTAGGATATGAATGTCATTTCTTGTCAATACGCCACTTGCGTTGCATTTGTCTCTCGGATATTCCTTTTGCTTCCTATTTTCTATTTGCGTTTGTCTCTCGTGTTGCACCCCTTTTCCGCTTTTTGTTTTTGTTTTCACGTGATTAGACGACTACAACAATGAATTGTACGACGGGCTTTGAAATACCATAACTTTGCGTATGAAGCTCCGAATTAAAGGATTTGTTTCACATTTTATTCCTCTTTTCGAGATTAACGCTGCTGCGGGTTGCTAGAGGCAGCCCAACCCTGGTTTTGAGCTCAAAATCCTTTATTTAGGTCGATACGTTGGATATTTAGAACCAGGAGATGTCCTTTTCGAGTTTCTTAGGATACAAATGTCATTTCTTGTCAATACGCCGCTTGCGTTGCGTTTGTCTCTCGGATATTCCTTTTGCTTCTTATTTCCTATTTGCGTTTGTCTCTCGCATTGCACCCCATTTCCTCTTTTTGTTTTTGTTTTCACGTGATTAGATGACTATAACAATGAATTGTACGATGGGATTTGAAATACCATACCTTTGCATACGAAGCTCCGAATTACATGATTTTTTTTCACATTTTACTCCTCTTTTCGAGATAAACGATGTCCCAGGATACTGAAGCAGCCCGACCCCGTTTTCCAGCTCAAAATCCTTTATTTAGGTCGATACGTTGGATTTTTAGAGTCGTGAGATGCCCTTTTCGATTTTCTTAGGATACGAATGTCATTTCATGTCAATACAGGCTAGCGTTGCATTTGTCTCTCGGATATTTTAACGGACGCATCCGTTGATCCATCTGTAGATATTTACATGTTTTTTAGTAGTGTATAAACTTCCTCCCTGATCTCCCCATTTAGAAATGCGGATTTCACATCCATTTGATTTAGGCTCAATCCCTTTTGAGCTGCAATTGCAATTAAAAACCTGATTGTATCGTGTCTAGATACAGGGCCAAAAGTTTCCCTATAATCTAATCCTGGAGTTTGAGTAAAACCCTCTTGCAACCGGCCTAGCCTTTAATCTCAAAATCTGTCCTTTTTCATCCTTTTTCACCTTGTAAATCCATTCTACGCTTATGACTTTCTATTTCTTTAGAGGTTGAGCAAGTTCCCAGGTCGCATTCTTGCTGATCATCTCCATTTCATCATCCGTATATAGCGTCTCTCCAACCATTTTCAACCATTGCTTCCTCAAACGTAGTTGGTTCTTCCATAGTTAAGTAACAACTCTCATATACATTGTTGGATGCTTCATTTTCTCCCCCTGAGTTCTGATACAACTCATTAAGTCTTCTCATTCTCTGTATTTTTCTTGATGAGTTGTTGATGCTTTCTCCAATGCTCCCTCTAGAGTCACTTAAGTTGAATGGTATATGAGAGAATGAAGGGGAATATTGTCTTCCACTCCCTCCTGAACTTATCTGCCGAGGTGTATTAGGATTCTGTAGTGTTTCTTCCTTCTGCAATATAGTTTTAGGGCTGTAATTAGAAATCTCGGATATTCTGTTAGTTTCTATCTAAGTCTCTCAATTCCAACCCTTATCCTCTTTAAACACAACATCTCTAGTCACCTCTACCCTGCCTGAACTCAATTTGTAAATTCTGAATCCTTTACTCATGCTACTGTATCCTACAAAAATCCCCTTCTCATATATATCATCCAACTTTTTCCTTTGTTACATTGGTATTAATGTATGAAATAAGCTGCCGAAAACTTTCAGATGCCCCACTGATGGTTTGTGATCACTCCAAACCTCTAGTGGTGTTTTATTTTCCAAGGCTCATGTAGGCAGCCTGTTTTGAAGATAACAGGATAAGAACACTACCTCTGCCAAGAATTTATTGGATATTCCTTTGTCCTTAATCATACTCCTTGCCATCTATAACAGTGTCCTATTTCTCCTCTCGACAACTCCATTTTGTTGAGGAGAATAGATCACTCTTAGCTGCCCTTGAATTCCATTGTCTTCCAAAAATTTTGTAAATTCCCTTGAGTTGAATTCCAAACCCCTATTGGACCTCAACTTCTTTAACTTCATCTCGGTCTACGTCTCAACCAAAGTCTTAAACTTCTCTTCTTTAACTCGGTCTACGTCTCAACCAAAGTCTTAAACTTCTTGAATGTAGCAAATATGTATAATTTCAACCTCAGAAAATACACCCACACCCATTGCGAATAAGCATCCGTGAAAGTCAGAAAATACACGCTGCTATCTAACGAATGGGTCTGCATTGTCCCATAGAGATCTGTGTGAACCAATTCCAGAATTCCCTTTGATTTAGCTTTTGAAACCTTAGGGAATTCATCCCTGTTCTGTTTTGCCGTCAAACAGGCTTCGCAAACCTGTTTACTCACTGTGAATTTTAGCAGCCCCTTAACCATTTCCTTGATGTGTAAATTGTGCAACACGGAATGACCGTATCTTCTATGCCTCTGATAACTCATCTTCCTTAGTTTCCTTTGCCTTTTCTTTAGCCTGTTTCCATTTCAAAGAATAGGTTTTGTTGATCATAGTAACCTCAACTACTTTGCTCTCATTCTTTTCTCTGATCTCACACATAGTTTCGGTGAACATCACATCCCGTTTCGTACCATTTGTGGTACACTCAACAAATTTTTACTAAGACCAGGAACTAAAAATACATCTCAAATGGTTCTTTTGCCTTTTTTAGTTATTACCTCAATGGTTCCTTTTCTAGCCGTGTCCAATGTAGCCTCATTACCAACTCTGATAGGTATTTTAAAATCTCTATTCAGAGTGGTAAAGAAACCTCATGTCGAGTCATATGATTTGTTGCACCACTATCGAGTAACCAAATATCATCCTCCACTATTTGGCTCATTACATGAGCTGTTGTAAACAGTGTATTGTCTTCATCTTCTTTACTGGTTATTTGTGCTTAATTTTATGGATATTTCTTAAACCTGCATTATCTAGAACAATGTCTAGGTTTACCACAATTAAATTACTCTTTTGTTGTTTTGAATGCTTTAGATCCTTCGGATTTTTCAGCTTTGTTTGTGAAGTAGCATTGTGTTTCGACGTGGTTGTCCTTTTTGCAAATATTGCACCACTTTTTGTTCTTAGGTTTGCAATCTGTGCTGCCGAATGGTTTCTTCGCCAAGTCTATTCTCTGTCCAATCCGGGTACCCTTATACTTTGTGTAGAATGTTCCCTCTAGACCAGTACCGTCTCGGTTGTCCAGCCTAGACTCTTATTATTCTAGTGCAATCACAAGCTTACCCACGGTTAGGGTTTCCAGATCTTTCGTCTGCTCTAGAACCCCCACATATGGGTCAAACCTCACTTGTAGGGATCACAATATTTTAGAAACCAACTCATCTTCTTCCATTCTAGCTCCATAAGCCCTGATCTCATTCCCAAGTTCAGTAATCTTGTTTGCGGAGTCTTTAATCCTCTTTTTTTTTAGGTTGTCTCATGTTGTAGAAGGAGGACCTTAGCATTTGCAGCTTGATTCGAGCTACCTTAGGGTCACCTTGAAACCTCTCCTTGAGCAGGTCCCATGCTGCCTTGGATGTTTCACAGATTGCAAATGGACAGTGAAAATTTCTTCAATGACCGCATGATATATATCAGCTCCAAGACCTTCTGATCCTTGGCTTCTAACTCCTCCCACTCAGTCATAGCCTTCTTCCTTTCTTCAGCAGGTAGTTCCTTAACATCAGGGCACTTTGGAATCCCTTCTATTATGATTCTCCAAAGCCCCTTACCCCTTATCGTGGGTTTAATCTTGATCACCCACAAACTGTAATTTTTCCCTTAAAATATTGGAATAGGTGGAGAGGTATGTGACCTATCCATCGTTAGCTAGTATCACATACTTGAGTATGTTTGTTACCTGCTGTTGGTTGTTATTTGTTCTCGGTTTGGTGCTTCTGGTGCTACTGCTTGATCCTTTGTATCGTTTGTGTTGGTTGTGCTACTACTTGATCCTTAATGTCGTTTTGTCCCAAAAAATTAGTGGTCTGATACCATTTGTTGTTTTAAAAGTTCACCATGAAGGTGATTTGTGCAAACAGGAAATGAAATGAAATGTTGAATGATCCCGTGCTGGTTAAGTCAAGTTTACTGGTATTTAGGTAGAAAAATGCAGAAAAGTTCTTACTTGTTTTTTTATAAAATGCTCTCATATGTTAGAGTTCTTTTCTTGATACATTTATATATGAATGTAATCTGAGTATAAGGTTACTTACAGCAATATATTGTACCAATCATATCCATGTTTTGGCATCTTATCTAACTAATTTGATTTTGTTTTAACGTGAACATATCATGCAAACACGTTTCTAGAATATTGCTAAGTTTCTGAAACAAATTTTGGGCTTCATCCTTTTGCTTCTAGGCTTCATCCACTGCTATTGGGTTCCCGCAACACATTTCTTCTCGGTCCAGTTCATTTGCTTCTCTAGTCTTCATTTACCACGTAGGCTCGATCTACTACTAAGGTTAACACCAGGTAAGTATTCGAACTCCATCTCATTTTCGGTCTTAACTTCAAACCCTAACTCAATGTCTTCTCTCCTCCGTTCTCCAGATCCTTCGATGTCGCGCCGGAGGAGACCAACAACTTCAATTCCCAGACTGTCGTCTTCACCGTTTTCTTGCCATTATCTTCATCCCCTGCTAGCCCTTAGTTCGTTTTGCTTTGTCATGTTTTGCTAGAATCTTTCTCATTGCGGCGCATCCAGACAGTTGCTCCATCGATGGTATGGTCTTCTCCAATTCTTTACCACCATTTTTGTCTTTTGCCATTCTTCAGTTAGTTCCACCTTATTCGGCGGTGACGAAAAAATTGACGAAGGATGCGACTATGCAAGGAAGAAGAAAGGGGAGGGAAGAAGAAGTGCGAGGGGGAAGAGGAAGGTTAAATGTCTTCTAAGAAGGTAAAAATTATGATTTTTTAGAGAAAATTGGTTAAAAAAATTTAAAAATATAAAATAAATTATTGGTCTATTTCTCAATAATTTATTTTTTAAAAACAATCGACATAAAAATTTTATGTAAAATACTAAACATCGATGATAACTTTAAAAATAAATTTGATAACGAAACAATTAAAATTTTCAAAAAAAAATCTATAACTGTTTACTGGTATTTCTACCAATAAATAAAATTTTAAACATTAAATACATGTTTTTTAAGAATTTAATGTTATTCATTTCTTTAAAGAAACGCATGTTTAATCTAGTATGTATATATATATATATATATATTATTATATAAATTTTAGATGAGATGAACCCGCTGCTACGGAAAGATATATAAAGAATGTTACGAATGTATTTACGAGAGATTACATTTAAAATGTTTATATTTTTGATATTTTATGTCATATTCGATAACTTTATATTCAATTTAATATTATGATATTCAATAATTTTGCATCCGAATGAATATTTTTATATTTTAAATATTTATTTAATTTGATGATTAACATATTTTAGAAATTTTGAAATTAAATGGTTTCGTGCGAATTGAACTGAACTAGAATTTTCTAATTTATTTAAAAGACGAGTTAAATTGAATCAACTCATTTTATAATGATCTGGGTTGAATAGACTATTTTTTTTTTTGAAGAAGTAAACTGAACCAATTCATTTTATATTCTATATATATCTTTGTTATATTAAAATCTCAAGTAGAAGTATTTTATGGACAAATGACCATTGGTAGATTTCGTTTGCTTTATTCCGATTTTTAATTTAAAATGGATATTCATTGTCTCTCGAAAAATTTAATCTAATCATAATATTTTTCATTGAATTCCTAGTAAGATTTCCATTTAAACGCACAAATAATTCTAACACATCATAGTTCTAAGATGGTAGAATAAGCGTTTGTCAATTAATAGTATACGAGTACCAAAATCAACGGATCAAAAAACAATTTCCACATATACATATATATTCACACACGTACATACAAGCCATTGATTCATCAATGTAACTCAAGTCATTAACCGTAAATAACAAAACTATATTAGTTACTGTAAAACGTATGCAGTTAGTAAGATGCCGTAAGATTTTGCAATTGTTTGAATAAGCCCGAGGGACATAGAGTCCAAGAAAATTACCAAAAGCCCAATGCCCATCACTCCACTGACCTTCATACGGTATTTCTTAAAGGTATTTCTTAAAGGCCAATTCTACAAGAATGACAAAAGAAGCGGAGCAAATGTGACCGAGGCAACAACTATTGGTTTAGACCATTTGGTTTCACTCACAAGAGGAATTGTCAATCTTCGACAAGTTCAGAGGTAACTCGATAGCTTGGATTAACAATCTACAATGATGCCTTCTTCTATCACCGTAGAGTTCTGATATGACATTCTCATCAAACACCATATCCTCAATTTGCACCAACATCTGTTTCTTCAAGATCGGCTCCTTCAGATCATCCATGTGAATCGATTCAAGATCAAATTCTAAGGCCTCTCTGCCAAACTTCCATGAGAGATACACAATACCCATAAACACAACATACATTGAACGAAACTCAATTGCACCCCAGACATTGATCTTTCCTTGGACCAAAATCACAACTAACGAACCAAGAACCAGAAGGAAGAAGCAAATATCCCTCTTAAAGACATTTCTTTCAACATGGACGTGTTCCTGATGCAAAAAATAAATGCTTATGATTCTAACTACGATGCAGGTAACAAAGGAGGAACCTCCCACAACCGTGTTCAGACCAACATCATAAGTTCCCTGGAATTTGACCATGAAAGAGACCAGACTGGCAACCACATCAGGTGCCCTATTGCCAAGTGACAACAAAGTCACACTAGCAATGGTTGGAGACAAATCAAGCAACTTTGAGAGATTCTCCATAGAACAACATAAGTACTCCGACGATGTGTCACCCAATAGATAGAACATGACAAAAAGCTATAGAAACATGAGAAACATACCCAACACATGGAATCCATCGATATTGCAGAACAAAAACGATAGATAGTCTATGAAACCTTGATCAATACATGGGTCAATTGATTTTAGGTAAAGTCACTTGGATTTGTAACGCAAGTCTTTCAAGGCATTATAATCATTCTTAGGGTTAGGGTCGAGGGCATTGTTTCTTTGGATAGAGAAATCAATAAGATTTGTACAAAACACCAAAATAACACAAGAGATGACAAGGAAATAGATGTTAAAGAAACAGACATATCTCAAAGAAAATAGAGTACCCATCAAAGGGAAATTCAACTATACCCAAGAACCCCCACAATAATCAAAATGATGAGATACCAGAAAAAAATCATGTATCTTTTATCAATGAACATGAAATAACATCAGGATTTTTTCCAACATCGACGAACATTTGACTGGGTTTCCTCCCAAAAGACATGCAAAATCAACTTGTTTCCATCCAACGATAACGAAATGTCAATCATGCCTCATATTGATCGACTACCAACCATAATGTGGGTGTTTGTTTATGCAAATTCGATCCGGAAGATGAAAAAACCTTTCTTTTCAGAAAACAACGGATTTTTTTGGAACAAAAAACTCCAACAACTATAGATCAAAGGGATGAGATCTCCGGTTGGCTCTGAGTGAAACGAAATGTGAAAGGGAGAAGAAAATACTCACCTTAACACCACATATGTAATGCCAAAGAGAATTAATCAAATGGTCAATTGCATTATTCTATTTTCAGTCTCTCTTTCTTTTTGTGACAAAGAAAATAACATATGTTGAGTTCGTGATCGACGAAGGGTCGCTCTCCATTTCCATGATCGTCTCCGAGAAAAGGAAAGGAAAATCGTGGGTGGGTCGTTATATAAATTTAATAAGGAGGTAAATCCTTCGTACATATTCTAAACAGTGCTGTAAAAGTACCTAGTCGTTCGTCAGCGCCTAGCGTCGGCAATTAATAGAGGATTGGACGTTTTTCGTTTTTAAAAATATTTTTAATATATTTCAATTTTTAAAATTATAAAACATAACATAAAAAATAAAAATAAAATAAATAAAATATTATATATAAAATATAAAATCATCAAAATCCATTAATCATATTATAAACATAACAAAATATTAATAAATATCTAAATATCTAATATTCACATTGTATTAGAAGAATTTCTATATTGGTGCCAAAATGATTTTATCTTCGAATCACTCATCTTGAGACATTGCTTTGTGGGATTGGTGAGATGAATGAACGGACAAATAGATGAAGATGACTTACATATGAAAGAAGACGAAAATGGTGAATAGACGAACGAAAATGAAGACATAAAACGAATGGAAAGATGGCTACGAACCAACGACGACCAACATTTAAAACTATATGAACGACGAACGAAGTCGACCAACGACGTTCAAAACTGAAAGAACCGCATAACAAAGAGAGAAACAACCAAACAAATATCATTTTGGTTCATTTTAAAAAA
>CM071871.1:8510540-8537689 GCA_036759665.1 Gynandropsis gynandra
TTCGAATTGAATTTAGTAATACAAATTTATGAATCAAAACCGATATATGAATTTTTATTCCTTTTATATATTCATTTGCAAATATATCCGTTATTTCAAAAATACATAAAATAAAATGAAATGATATTTTCAATATAATACGTAGATTTTTAAAAAGTTGATTTAATAGTACAACTGTCATTAACTTAATCAATTAAAACAAAATAAAAATGCATATATTATTACAACAATAAAATATGAATCCATTTATTATGTTGGATAACATATTAATTTACATAATATTATAAAATAATACATTAATCAATTAATAAATATTAAGAAATAATTCATGTTTTTTATCCGACATAATATCAAAAATACTCTCGTAGGACTAAAGTACTTCACATATACCCTCGTAAACTCTAATAAAAAAAATTGGAAAAAAGATATATGTGCCATTATATTTTATTAGTGAAAATACATACGGTTTTGACATTTTTGTTAGTGAAACGAAACCCATTTAAAACTTGAGAGGAGGAAAACAAAATTTTCGAGCAATTTCTTTCCATTTTCAAGCAATTTCCAGCAATTTTGAGCGTTTTCAGCAAATTTTGAGCAATTTCCAACGATTTTTCAGCCATTTTTCAGTGATTTCTAGCAATTTCCAGTGATTTCGAGCTATTTTCTGCGATTTTTGGAGATTTCCGGTGATTTCGAGCGATATTCGATGATTTGTGAGCAATTTCGAGCGATTTTTGGCGATTCGAGCGATATCCGGCGATTTCGAACAATTTTCGGTTATTTCCAACGATTTTCGAGCGATTTCTGGCGATTTTGAGCTATTTCCGACAATTTTGGGTCGCACTAGGTCACACTGGGTCGAACCAGATCGAATTGGGTCGCAATGGCTAACATTGGATCGTTGGGTCGTAGGGTCGCATGGTCCCATTGGATCGCTGGGTCGAATTAGATCGTATTGGGTCGCAAGGATATTTTGGAAGTATCAATATTTTAAAGATGTTTTTGAAGTTAAATTTTTTTTAAGGAGAAGATAGGTTTGGGGAATAGTCGCCTATAAACCTGAAAACCAACAAAACGGTTGTGTGAAGCTCAAAATAATATCGGAATAGGAAGTAGACGATGTAAGAATCATATGAAAATGATGTAAAAACCTATCCTAATAATGATACACTTTCAGTGTTATCAGGATGGTTTCCAAAATAATACACGGGAGAACATCATTCAAATTTCATGATTAAAACATGAATCATAATACTTCTCTAAAATTAAAATATAGTTTGTAATACATTTTACAAAATTAATACATGTGAAGAAAACCGATTTTAAAATTTAAAATGATATTTTATTTATAATTGTAATTAGATGTGACTATTTCAGATTTCGGTTCAGATATAATATATATAAATTATACTTTTTTTAAAAAAGATAATCAAATAATAGTTAAATTTAAATCGATTTGTTTGGTCTGATTGTACAACGAATCTGATCGATTATATCAATAAACTATTATAATCGAACTAAAATTCGAACTCTAACATATTTGGTTTTTATTTAATTATTTCGATTTTCATCATATAATTAAATGATAATATTTGATATATTTTAAATAATTAATATATTTTATACAATAAAATAAAATATATTATTTAATTGGATATTCAACTTTCAGTTATTAAAATATATTAATAAATATTTATTTAATAGATATGATTTATTTAAATTTTTAATATTTTTTATCGATTATCATGATTATTCGGTTAATAATTGAATTGAATCAAATCTGATCAATTATTTTATAGTTATTCGAACCGAATCGAATCACTATTGTTTAGTTCGTTTTTATTCGATTTTATATAATAATACTGAAATATGATTTTCTAATTCTAATTTCAATAATAATCTATATATTTAATCTGAAAAATCTTATATAATTAATACATAGAATAACAAGATTTGATGGTCTTGGAGCAGCGCTCCTGCAACGGTCATACTGCTTCGTACATAAGCCACCCATACATTATATTACATTAGAATTTATTTAATTATACAAAGATAAGTGTATAAGTCCCACAAACCCCTCAACGGTCACTTTCCCACTGTTTTTTTGGTTCTCCCATCGAGAACGATTACTTTTTCCCATACTTTAACCTCTCTAATCAAAAACTAAAATGCTTCAAAATATTACTATAATTAACGTATATGGTGTGGAAATTTAACAAAGGAAACAAAAGAAAAAGACCGTGGGTCATGGTCGGAATCACAGGATCTGATCGGACATGGGTGGGAGTCGCCGGAAAAAGTTCACCGGAGCGGAAGGCATGTCGTCCCTGAACCTCGGGTGTCGGAAGTAGTAAAAACCGAACCCCAACACGAACACCTTAAACGGGACAACATAGAACACAAAGGATGCCAACAGACAGAACACAACAAATATCCCCGTGGCACGTGGGTCCCTCCAGTTGAACAACGCCTCCAACCTCTCTCCCTGAGCCGCCACGTCACCCAATAGTGTCTGTGCCCGACCGCTTAACGCCCTTAACCGGTCATATCGGATCCTTACGATCTCTGGCGGTCGTGTTGTCGGGATCCCGTCGAACTCTTCGTCGAGCTCGTCGGAACCGACTGCGTCCACGCAGGAGAGACGCGGGTCCATGCTGAACAGGGCGCGTCCACGGTAACGGTACCGCAGTGCGAGGATTAAGAACGCGTACATGAAAACAGTCGGGAGGACAAGATGTGGACACAGGACAATGGCCAGGAGAAGTAGGTGAACTAATACGGTGGTCGGTGGGTGGGTCCATGTTCGGATCCCATGGATCCAACGGGCGAGAGTGGCCGCACGTGAGAGGAATGTGATGACTCGAAACCAGTTTGCTTTGCTACGCCTCATGCTCCAAACGTGCGTATCGGTGTCAATCATGAACTGGACTACCTCTTGGCCTAACGGTGGCTCGGAGCGCGTGAGCCGGGTTGTGACGATTCGCATCGCGGTGTGACGGAGGATGTCTTGTTGGGCGGGACCGAGTGGGCGTACATAGTGCATCCTGGGGAGCATTGGTGTTGAGTACGCTTGTATGAGGCTAAGCCAGGATGAGCATGAGAATCGGACCGCTAGTTCGATCTCTCCCATCTTCTTGGCTCCGCTCGATAGGAGTATGGTTAAAGCATAGCAGTTCAGGTAGACGCGGTTTATATCAAGCGTCGACAGACGGATACGTACTTTTCCGATCCGCAGGTCTTTGTCTTTCACTTGTTTCCCAGACTCATCCCGTTTGTATCTCCCATTGTCGAACACACCGACTGTTAGCACTGTGCACGGGTCGTAGACATCCCAGGTATATTGCTCGTTCCATCGCGGATTAAATCGATCTAGGATCGTGCGAGTGCGAACCCACTTTGATCCATATTTAGCCACGACATAAGCGTCGGTGGTTCCACGTGTACCGTCCTTTGTCTTCACGGGAAGTAAATTCGTAGCCCCTCGAATACCGACCTCAAGAAATCCAATGGGAGGCTTGGCCAACTGTTTAGCGGCGGCTTGGACATCGCTTGTCACGTGAGCTGCCTCGTCTAGCACGTGATACCCACCTTCCAAACAAACTTTCACGTGGATTCTACCGGCATAGGGCTTGTTCTCGTCTCCTACGAGGTTGAACCATCTTGATTTCGGATCGGTCCGGTCATCATTCCTCTTCTCAATGCTTCCCATATGTATCTTGGTGTGACCCACCGATTGACCATTCGTCACGTCTACCACTGACACGATCAAGAACGGCTCAAACGGCTCGACCGCTACAAAAACCAGATCCTCGTTCCAAGTTGGGTTACCTGAACCAGAAGACGAGCCCATGGATGTCCGAGCCGTTTTGAAGACTTGAACACCAAGCTGAGCCTTTACACAGAGCTCGGTGGCGTTGCCCCTCGGCTTAGCTTCGGGTTCTGAACCTAACTGCAAATCTTGGGTTTGGATGACCGTTAGACGCAAATACCACATCTTCGGGGACAAATAAACCTTGGATCGGGTCTCCGGGATCAATCCGCCGGAATCCGACTGCCACGCCTCCTGGAATGCTTCATCGGCTTGAGTACCAACCCAGACGGCGAGCATGACGTCATTTCCCGTCGAATTCTCCGACTCCAAACTGTACCATTGAGGAGCCAATGGACTATCAGGAGGGACTCTCTTTGGAACCTCCTGCAAATCAAACGACACCGTTCCTAAGCAGTTATCCGTCGTTGTATCGTTCTCGCCTTTCTCTTCGGTCCACACGGAAACTTCCAATGAGCTCGAATTCAGACTCTCCTTCTCGAATGCGAACACTTGGTCCCAGTCTCTTATCGTTTGTGTCTTTGTTTTCACGCTTTGGGTTCCGATCACGAGCTTCGAGTAGATCGCGTACAGAAACGGCATTCGATCCACAAGATCGTAACCGCCACGGTTTCGATCGTTGGCTAGACACTGTAGCTCGAGATCGCTTCCACTTAGATTCTGCCGGCTCACGATCTCCAGTTTGTTTCCATCTATCTGCTTCCCCTTCTCCGTCTGAGCCAGAGGAGGATTCTGCACCTCCGCCGGATGAGATGACGCCGAATCCGTCGCCGACGCTGGAGACTCCGCCGCGGTGTCAGGCGACTTGTCCGTGTTCTCCGCTGGAGCCTCGGTTTTATCCTTCGATTTGGGTTCCTCCTTCGGTTTCTCCTCCTCTTTCTTCTCTTCCTCCTTCTCCTCCTCTGTTTTCGTCTCTGCCGCCTTCTCCTCCTCTGCTTTCGGATTCTCCGGGGGCTTCTCTCTCTTCCCCCGCCTTCGGCCCGGATGGGGCTTCCGCCCCCTGTTTCTGATCTGTCTCTGGCGGAGGCGGCGGTGTCTCGTCGACGTAATACACTTTTAACCCGATCTCTCCCTTAATCTGAGAGAACACGCTCCTCTTCTCCAACGGGTAATACACAAGACTCTCGGACCCAGCCTTCGCGAAGGCGTTTCCGGCGATCTTCACCTTTCCTAGGAACGTGCTTCGCTTCCCTGTCTTCTTATCGTTGTATAGATTGACCTCCAGGATCTCTTCGGCCATGGAATCCAGATCGTGGACGAGGAACTCGAGCTTTTCGTCCCACTGTGGATTCAGATCACGGAGCTTCGTCTTTGTCCGCCGTCGTTGTCCGTCGAAATCAACGATAGCGTACGCGCTCGCCGTACCTTGTCCATCCTTCGGCATCAGATTCTTGGCGCTGTAAACCTCTACAATAAGCTTCCTCAGAGAAGTTTCCGCCATTTTTAACTCGTTTGGATTCTCTCAGATAGAAACGCAAGTAGAGGTTTTTTAGAGAGAGAGAGTATACCGTTGTGTTTACAAAGTAAAGAGGTGAGTGAAGGAGCTCCTGTTGTTGAGGGATTTAAAAAGAATGAAGCCGAGGAGTTCCGACACGTCAGCAAAAACACGTGATAAGATGTTGCCACGTGGCGTTTAGTTCTCCAATTTCATTGTAGATTTTTAATCTTAGAGCAGGTTGAGCTGCTCGGAGCTGAGCACCGCCCTCGTGCTGACGGAGACAACGGTGAATCCTACTTTCTCTTTTTCACTATTATATACAATTATTATTTTATTATTATGAGATTATACTCGCGTCGAAATTTTTTACAATTAAAAAATATTCATATAAGGTAAATTAAAATTTATTATAAAGAATAATTTATAACATTGGAAAGATAAAAATGAATTAACTGTAGTGATATAAATAAATTTATCATCCAATTATTTTAAAATTATATTACATCATAACAAAAAATGTAAACAAAATTGACAACAAAAAATGGTTACTACTTTACTTATATAATATAATTAATAAAAAGTTCAATAAGACAACATGGTCTATATATATTTAAAATAAATAAGACATAATCATTTTATTCATTTGTTTGTTAATATGTCTATAGAAATAAAATATTTATCTAACAGAATTATTTCAAATAAATATTTTATTAACAATTGTAGTGTTTTCAAAATAAATTCAATAATATATATATATATGTAGATGTCCGAAGGACCTGATATATATATATTCAACTCAATTTATTCAATAATAAAAATAATTATATAAATATTTAAAGGTCTTTTTTCATATTTTAAACAAAGTAAAAAATTATAAATACAAATATATTTTCAGTGTAAAATGATTTATCCAATTGTGAGTTAATTCTAATTTAGATCAAATTGAGTGAACTGAAATCAATATTTTTCAGTTTGTTTAAAACACGAGTTGATGAGTTGATCCGGAAATGAATCCGGGTTTAGACGAATTAGTTTACAAGTTGATGAATTAGCTCGCAAACTAAAAACAAAATAACATGCAAATCATATATTTTTATATTTCTACATATTATTTGTATTTGAAAAAAAATGATTGTTTACATATTATATTATTATTGTTTTCCATTTCTACAGAAAAAATATTTCTATTAAAATTTTATTTAATATTTTATGAATGGTCGAATTTAAATTGTTTGTATTCTGTATTTTATTTGATATCCGATAAATTGGTACTTAATTAGTATTTTGATAATCGTTAACTTTGTATTTAAATAATTGTTTCTATATTTTTAAATATTTTATTTGGTTTGATGATGATTATTAACATATCATATGTTATGACTTTTTAAAATTAAATGGTTTAGCTCGTGAATCAGGTCGTTTTTTTGGCGAACTAAAGGTGAGCTGAGATTTTTTTAGCTCGTTTAGAACGAGCTGAGTTGAGCCATCTCGTTTCTTGGCGAACTAAATCGAGCTAAACCGAATCAATTTATTTTATACACCTAATTATCCTCTTTATATATCTTGTGATACAATTATATTTTTGCATAAAAAAACGATCTATAATCTATTTTCATATGGCCGTTGTTTGTGATTTTTCCAAGAACCTTAGATCCTAACTTCGTTTTCATTATTTCCTTAGTGTTTACCGTCACCATTTTTTTCTCACAACACATCTGATTTGTCGTTTTCCCTTTCTTTAAAGCGTCATCGCCGATTCACATTTATCTTCTCCTCAAAGTGTCACACCGTCACCCACTTCTCTTTCTGCCGAAACTCGTTGTCTCTCTTCTTTTGAAAGTGTCATCACCACCTGCTCACTCTCCTTTCTTGCGAAGACTAGTATGGCATAGTAAATCCAACGTTGTGCTAGCAAATGACCACTGTGGATTTCCATAATCCAACTGCTTGAAACAAACGTTTGATAGTTAGCAATATTTAAGATCGAACGGAGGTTAGATTGTAGAGTTTTTTAAAAAAAGCAAGATTGATTATAACACCCTAGAAAAAAAGGAGAAATCCAACAATTAGGGTCGCAATAACGATGCTAGTGGAAAGATCGAATGACCATTAAACCGACACATTAACTTTTATACTATTCACTACATCTTCTCTTTTATTAGAATATATATATATATATATATATTTCATTTATCTAAAATTCAATTATAAGGGTTAACAAAATGATATCTTTTTTATTTTTATCATAATTATTAAGTTTAATTTAGTATTAATGGTTGAAATATTTTTTGTGTTCTTTGATATTTGAAAGCCAATCTTAGTCCGGGTGTTCTCTTCGTTCAAATATCGATCATTATTATATAACTTGATATGATTCAGATTGAAAAATTTTGTCCTATCACACGAATATCAATCACTAGTTGGATTATTTATCTCAATTCATCTCTCGTCTCTTGAAAATGAAAAATAGAATCGTACGACAAGTACCTTGATTCTAACATCTTCTCTCGATCATCCTTTGGATTTATTTATTTGTCAGATTAAATATGTTAAGAATATTCCAAACGATAAGGTTCTTTGTGATGTCGGGCCAAACAAACATGCTCTTTGTTTTTTGGTAGCAATAATACAACTTCATGAATCTTTGATCTTATTCATTGTGATATTTTGGGGATCTTGTAAATTGTCATCGTCATGTGATGCAATGTATTTTCTAGCCATCGTGGATTACTGCTCACACTTTGTTGGGTGTATTTGTTTTTTGCTAAGTTGGAAGTACATACAATCTTAATGAATTTTTGTTCCATGGTAGAACTAGCTCAGAAAATTGGTGAAGTCCATCCTCATCGACAATGGCACATAATTCTTAACTTTTGTTCATATTTTATTTCATGGGGAATTATTGATCAAACATCATGTTTATATACTCCTCGACGAAATGGAAAACTAGAATGCAAACCTAAATATATTGAATGTGGTGTGTGATTTGATGTTTCAATCTCCTTTTCCACGAATATTTTAGGAAAAAATGCATTATGGTAGCTCTATTTCTTATCAATCGAACGTCGTCCATTGTTCTCGGTGGAAAAAAACCATACAAGCTTCCTCACAAGAAGGCTATTAGCTATAATCGTCTTTGTCTTTTTGGGTGATCTTTTTTATGCCTATAAAGGACCACAAATGAGAGATTAATTGGGTCTCGTAGTTGTTGTTTCATCTTTAATGATTTTCCTTCACAACAAACAGGTTGATGAGTTTATATTTGACAACCAATGAGTTATTCATCTCTCGTGATGTTTCATTCATGAATCTTCTTTGTTGTTTGCAAATGCATCAGTTTCAGCTTCATCAGATGACATATTTTGCAATCTACGACTCTCCATCTGGTAGTATACAACTCCATCCATGCAAACTTATCATGTTCCGTGGATAGAGGGCATGTTATTTTGGGACATGATTCTCAACCCCTTCATTTTCGACATATGTAGTTCACGAGATGAAATCCCTATGGTTTCTGTGAGTGATCAACCATGTGAGGACACTACAAAAAATATGGTATTTCTAACTGCTAAATCCGTTGATGTTATGGTTATATCATCAACACACATTTGTCCATTTTATGACAAATGTTAAAACATAAAGAATATTAATAAAGTTTAAAAGTAAAATATTAATTCAAAATATATTAAAAATTAATATAATATTTAAACCAAATAATACAAATAAAAATGTTATATCCTACAAATCATCGTCGCCTTTTCCTTCATCTATCCCGATGCCACGAAAAGGCATGATGACAGAGTTCCATCGACACCCGCCAATAGTCCTCTGTGGTTGATGAATCATCCAACCATTATAGTGTATGATGTTCAATTGGTTTGTCATAGGTTTTGAGAGATTTTGTTGAATGTGTTGAAAATGAATTGTTCAACATCTTAAATACCCATCATTTTGAAATTTAAATGGATGCCCATTGACACCGTTATCCAATCAACAAATGTCATATCACAACCTTTCGTTATTTCAAAGAGCGTTTAATGAAAATTTGGAAAATTTGCGACAAACATCCGTTGATAAAGATGAAAGATTCCATCGGTTCACATGGAATCCGTTGATAAATATTTTAATGAACAACTCCATTAGAATCTGTTGGTAAATATTGCAACGACGTATATGTTGATATCTGTTGGTAAATATTTCAACGGACATATATGTTGATTGACATGTTTTTTTAGTAGTGGAAATCTATTCCAATAGTTTCGCTTTTGAATTATTATCTCATTTAGGCATTTCTTGACAAAAATCTATACTCAGACCCTCTCTATTTTGCTTCGTGATTATGTCACCATTTCTGCATGATGTCTATAGATCAATAGGTTATATCTAGGTATCCTATTGCTAACTCGGTTCAATGTTAAAATTTCATACCTCGATATTGAGTTTTCTTGGTAGCTTTCACCGCATGTGTTGAGCTAAGATCCTTTGCTGAAACTTCTGTATCACCCAAATGGATCGAGGCTATACGTCAAGAGCTTCATGCTCTTGATATGAACCAAACTTGGACATTGATCTCTCTACCGCCTTGAAATAAAGCGATTGGATATTGGTGGTGTATAAATACAAACTAATGGGAGTATAGAGCGATACAAAGCTCGGTTGGTAGTTTTTGGTAACTGAAAACAAGAAGGTGCTGATTTCGAAAAAACCTTTACCCTGATAAAATGTAGATGATACGTCTATTTCTTTATAGTGGCCACGACACATGGATGTCGTTTATTATATGGATATCCACAATGCTTTTCTCTATGGTGATTTGTCTAAGGAGATTGATATGAATCTTCTTATAGTTTATCCATTTGCTTATTCGTCACTTGCAAGCTCAATAAATATTTATATAGACTTAGCCAGACGCCCTGATGTTTGTTTTTAAAACTTATATCCACTCTTACGAGTTTCAATAGTCATGGTTAGACTATATCTTGTTCACTATTTGTCGAGTCTCGATGGAATTGTATATCTTGGTGTATGTGGATGATTTACTAGTCGGGAACAACGATGTTTTCGCAGTGGACACATTCAAACTTTACTTGGAGGATTGTTTTCAATAAAAGACCTATGATCCTTCATGTATTTTCTTGGTCTCAAAGTTGCTTGTAGTCATGAAGATATTTATTTCTGTTAGTGGAAATATACATTGAACATTATAATAAAGTGTAATTTATTAGGTGCACGACCAATCACGTTTCCTATTGAACAAAATCACAAACTTGATACTTCATCGAGTTTTTTGGTTTCTAATCCCGAAAAAACATCGCAAACTCTTAGGTCCCCTCATTTTTCTCACCATACCTCAGCCCCGATCTTTGTTATGATGTTCATGTATTTGCACAGCTTTCACACGAACCACTTGGTTTACTACTCTTAGTGTGGTTTATATGTTATATTTGGTACTAAATGGTCATAGTGTAATTTATATGTTGCATGGCACAAAATTTACATTCGTCAACTTATTAATATTACAGGAATAATCTCAAGAGAATGCAATTGCATTTGGTACGATTTTTGAATATACCGTTTTAACTTTTCCTCACACATAATTTGTTTTTATCAAATATATGTTTTTTCTCTGATTTATAATATCAAATTCAATTCCTTTTCGGGTCGGGAAAGTCACTTTTGAGAAACGGTAACTGTCTCTAATTTATAATATCAAATTCAATTCCTTTTCGGGTCGGGAAAGTCACTTTTGAGAAACGGTAACTGCAAATTATTTATATATATATATATATGTCATGTTCTTTTAATAGATTAGTCTAATTCAAATATAATTAGTTATATAAATTTTTTCAGTAAAATCACAGAAAAAACCTTAATATCGTAAATATTCAAATAAAATACTTTTATTTTTCTTTCACCGTACCTGCCTCATCCGAAATATCACGTGCATTCACTTGTGGTTAGCATTATGAAAAAATAAGAATGAATCAGAAGCCGTTAGATCTTGTTTCATTACGTGTATATATATATATACACACATATATATGATATATATTCGCGCACACACGCGCAGATACATACCTATTATACGTAGTTGATCTTAGTTTCTATGAAATTATAACGTATCATTTATAGTTAAAAAGAAAACGTTTTCTTACAAAAAATAATTCTTACACGTTTCTATGTAATTGATAATGTATTTATTATTATGACTTTCACATGAATATAAGTATAACTGATCTTATGTTTTTAGAAACGAGATTTGTCGTTAGGATTTAATAATAATCTCACAATTAATATAATTAGTTAAGCGACATTGATAGACAGTTCAATTAGGTGTTAATGTAAATTTTTTATTACAATCCATTGCATCTAGTCATGGTAAATCGAATGTATCTTATATTGGGTTTAAATGTTAATGGAAATTAACGCTTTTAGTAGATCGATAATGATTGGAAGGACAACAATTTACCGGAGAATCTTTCTGATTTGGCCTCAAACCTACCAAATCGATTTTCAATATGAATTAATTATAATAAAATATAAAAAATTGAAATTAACTAATTCAACACACAATATTCTTTCTAAAATATAAAGATATTGTAGAACAAGCTTAACAACAATATGAATTGTGGATAATTCGAAGATAAACAACGAGATACAATGCTAATTTGAGAGCGAGAGTAAACTATAATAATATAAACTTATAACAATTAAAATCGCGAAACCATATTATAGAGTGGTTGCGAAATCAGAAGTAAAATTTGTATAGACGAATGCTTCTGATTATGGTCTAGAATATCAACTTATAATATTGATATCTACTACTTTAGAATTAATTTTAATTTTTAAAATATTTATCAGGAGTCAGAAGATATAGGAGATAATAAAATTAATATTTTTTGGAAATATAAAACAACGTAAATGAGGACGTAGACACTAATTTTTTTAATGCGAGATTTTTTTTTTCGTGCCTGCAAAAATGAACGTTGTTTTGTTTTCGTGCTTATTGCAAAGTCAGAAGGATGATGGATCCTTTTAAATAAATCTATAAAAAATACAAGTAAAATATAAAAGCCTGTACGGTAACTTTCTCAATTTCAACGGCATCTAACTGGTTCATAATGGATTTTTTCGTATTTATTTCTTTCACAAATATCGAATATTTGTTCTCTTTTAAGAAAAAAGAGATAATGGTATCATGCGATGCGATGTAAGGAGTATCATATTATTTCGTTTGATATATATACAGAAATTACAAACCAAGTTAAGGAAAGTCTAACTAAAGAAAGCATGATACGGGGAATTTTAAAGATATATAAATATAGAAAAGCATGATATGGGGAATTATAAAGATATGTAAATATACAATATATGTAAATAGCGTGATTCTAGCCTAATACATCCCCTCAAGTTGGAACGTGAAGATTACGAACGCCTAACTTGGACCATAGACGTAGAAAGGGATGCAAATCGAGAGGCTTCGTGAAGATGTACGCAAGTTGATCGGCTGATCGGATGTAAGAAGTGATAATCTTGCCCCGTTGTATCTCATCTCGAATGAAGTGGCAATCGATCTCGATGTGCTTCGTACGCTCATGGAAGACTGGATTGGCCGCAATGTGAAGTGCAGCTTGATTATCACCAAATATGCGCATCGGTGTTGAGTGAGGAATCCCAAAATGCTTGAGCAACACTTTGAGCCATTTGAGTTCACTCGTAAGTATTGCCATAGCACGATATTCCGCTTCGGCTGAAGAACGAGAAACGGTGGTTTGCTTCTTCGTCTTCCACGAAATTGGAGAATCGCCAAGATGAACAATGTAACCAGAAACCGAGCGTCGAGAAATCAGACATGTAGCCCAATCAGAATCACAATAGCCAGAAAGTCGAAGATCACTGTCAGACCGGAGTAATACACCTTGTCCCGGAGAACCTTTGAGATACCAAACGACCCGTAATGTTGCATGCCAGTGATCAGAACGAGGAGCTTGCATAAACTGAGAGAGAACATGTACCGCAAAACACTCAGGGCGAGTGATCGTCAAGTAGATTAAGCGACCGATCAGACGCCGGTATTGTTCAGGATGCTCGTACAGTGGTTCGGTGGAGGAGGCAAGCTTCTGATTCTGCTCAAAAGGAAAGAGAGCCGTCTTTGATCCAAGTAGGCCGCATTCCGTAACAATGTCAAGAGCGTACTTCCGTTGGGAGAGATAAATTCCATGATTACTCTGAGAGACCTCAATCCCGAGAAAGTACTTCAGTGGCCCTAAGTCCTTCATGTGAAAACAATCTCGTAAGTAGTTCTTGAAAACAACAATAGATGTATCGTCATTACCTCCAATGAGAAGGTCGTCAACATAGACGAGAACATAGAGGGAGGACGAGCCGCGGGTGAAGGTGAATAGCGAATAACCTGCTCTAAATTGCACAAACCCATAGCGCAAAAGAGACGATGTCAGCTTTGCAAACCAACACCGAGGGGCTTGGCGAAGTCCATATAGAGATTTGTCGAGACGACAAAATTGCGTCAAGTCCGAACACTTGTAACCGGGAGGTAGCTTCATGTAGACTTCATCTCGTAGGTCACCGTGCAAGAAGGCGTTGTGAACGTTCATTTGATGAATTGTCCATTGTTTCACCACGGCCACAACAAGAAATATCGCATCGTCGTCATTTTCGCCACTGGTGCAAATGTCTTCTCAAAATCAACTCATTCGGTCTGTCTATTCCCAAAACAACAAGTCGAGCTTTGTAACGCTCAATGGTACCGTCTGAATTATACTTGATTTTGTACACCCAACGACAGCCAATTGCCTTCTTGCCCGGTGGAAGAGAAGTGAACGTCCAAGTTTGGTTCATTTCGAGAGCGCGTAACTCCTCATCCATGGCTGAAACCCATTCTGGCGAGGAAGCCGCTTCGGAGAAGGTACGAGGTTCAAACTCCACGGTAACAGCAGACGAAAAGGCTCCGTGGGAAGCATAAAAATTGGTGCAAGAGACAAAATTGGCTAAGGGATAAGAACATGTAACTGAAGACGGCTGATCGGAGAGAGATGGAATGTGAATGGGGTCTTCAAGACAGTGTGCCGAGTAGGTGACGAAGTCCTTGAGCAAGACTGATTTCGTGCGAGTACGTTGTCCTTTCCCAAGAGACACAGAAGTCGGCAAAGCAGAGGCTGTTTGTGGCAGAACAGAGTCGGTTTCGCATGAGGAATCAGCACGATGAGGCGAAACAAGATCAGCGCTGAGCAGTGCAGGAGAAGGGGCAGCGTCCAATGACTGCAAAACATGAACAACTTCCCCGTCAACTGCTCCAGCTATCTCGACCTCTGAATCGGACGATACTCCAGTTATTGGCTCAGTTTTGTTAGATATGGTGTCCCCGTTCAAAGGTGAGGTTGAAACCCCGTGCTCCCTTTCGAGGAGCAAGGGTGAGGGAATGACCGGAAAGTCGAACACGGTAAGATGTGGAGAACCTGGGAAAACTCGCGAGTCTGGAACAACAGGTTCGGCGAACGAGAAGCTTGATTCATGAAATACGACATCTCACGACACGAAGAATTCTTTTGTCTCCATGTCCATCACTTTCCGACCTTTTTGTGTCAAAGGAAAGCCCATAAGAACACAACGTCTACTTCGGGGAGCAAATTTATCACGTGGCCTAAGTCCTTTGTGAGCATAGCAAAGACATCCGAACTGTCGTATCCGATCATAACTGGGTTTGGAGGCATATAAGAGTTCAAACGGACTCTTCCCTTGGAGGAGAACAGATGGAGATCGATTGATCAAGTATGGTGCTGCAAGAATGCATTCGCCCCAGTAAGTAATGGGTAAGCAAGCTTGAAACATTAGTGCACGTGCCACATTGAGAATGTGGCGGTGTTTTCTTTCAACACGACCATTCTGTTGAGACGTGTGTATGCAGGAGATCTGATGGATAATGCCGTTGGTAGAGAAAAATGATCGCAAGCCCATAAACTCCAAACTGTTGTCGGATCGAACGATTTTGACGTGTTTGCCAAACTGACGATGCACTATTGCTATAAATTCTTGAAAAATACGTTTCACTTGACTTTTAGCAATCAACAAATGAACCTAACAGCCCGGGAACGATCATCAACAATTGTAAGAAAGTATGTAGCACCGCAAGTCGAAGGTGTGGGATAAGGACCCCAAATGTCACAATTAATCAAATCGAAACATGCTGCAGCTTTATTATCATTCTCAAAGAAACGAGTTCTTGTTTGTTTTGCTCGCAAGCAAGCGTCACAAGGAGGTTTATTGTCTACAGGCTTCGGAGAGCCAACTAAATCCGGATCAGGATCTTCTTGGTACGGTCCTGTATCATAATCCCATTGCATTCTTCACCCGCTCCAATCAGGATCTTCTTGGTACGGTCCTGTATCACAAAAAACGATCGGTGAATGTAACAATACAGTCGTTTTGTTGAAGTAACTTAGCAACTGAGATTAAAGTGAGTTTGAGCCCAGTCACAAAAAGCACATCACGAAGACACAAACGCAGCCCCAGATGCATAACACCGATTTTGGTTGCCGTTGTGTCGTGTCCATCGGGTAATGCGATAGGGCTAGGACAAATCGCGAACACCAAAATAAGTAGTGATAAATCTCCCGTCATGTGATGCGAGGCTCCTGAATCAAACAAAATTTCTGAGTATTTTGTATTACCAGAGAAGTGTTCGTCACAATCTGATTTCTGCATCTTAAACAGGTTCATGAGGGTGCTCCATTGTGCCTCCAAGAAACCAGGTAATGAGCTTCTGTCTGGTACCGTTCCTCCCGAAACTGTCGTAGTCACGTCACCAACTCCATGTGCAGCATTTGCACGTCCAGAAAAGGTGCGAGCAGCAGCTCCTGTCGACGTTCCGCTAGATGAACGACCACGAGATCTGCCACGGGGTCCTCCTTTGCGAGGACGCTCGCCCCACCACTCCGGGTACCCGTGCAATTGAAAACACGAGGACACTGTGTGGCCAGGTTTGTTGCAATGAGAACACATCAGTCCCTTGTCGCGGACTTGAGCAGCAGCGGCCTGAATTATCGGCATCGCATGCAGCATGAGCCGAGAATCCCATGACCTATGCTCGTTCCTCTTTCTTCCGCACCATGAGTTGTCGTCGCTCCACTTGAACCGCCATGGAGAAAACTCGCTGCATACTCGTCAGAGAGTCCATGGAAAAAATCTGAGAACGCAGAGAATCAAAGCGTTCATCATAAAGACCGTGAAGGAACAAGCTGATCCGTTCCTCTTCCCAATCCTTCAAGAGCAACGTTTGCAGTTCACCGCAGTTGTAGGGACGAACCGGTTTGTAGATATCCAATTCATACCACAATTTCTTCAAGGATCCAAAATAAACTTGAACCGTCTATCCCTTTTGAGAACAAGGAAACAAATCCGAATGAAGTTGATGGACCCGTGCAAGGTTGCCGATCGAGAATTGATGATTCAAATCATCCCACAACACCTTCACCTCTTCAACAATGGTGATGGTTGTCCGAAGGTTTGGTTCAATCATGTTGAAAATCCATTCAACGAGCATAGAATTCACCGGTTCCCACTCATCAAATTCATCATCGTCAGGTGGCGACTTCGTGATTGATCCATCAAGAAAGCAGATCTTTCGCTTTGTGCGAAACGCATGGCAAATATGCTTTGCCCATTCTTCGTAATTCTCATCCCCACGGAGTTACACCGAGGTCAGAATCGTCCCGGGACCCTCCGAAGGATGGAGATAAAACGGCGAGTTGACGGGAATGTTGCATGGACGACGAGCAGGGGCAACACGACCTCGGGCTACCGTGGAATCATCATCACGGTGTTCCTCATCAGTCACATTGCGGCCGCTGTCATTCCTACGCTGTGCATCACCTCCGGAACTCATTGTCGCCGTGAATCGTGAGAAGAACAAGAATTTCTATATGAATCAGAATTGACGGCGTGAGCGGTCGGCTCTGACACCATGCCAATTTTCTGGGAAAATTCCTCTTCTGCCTTCTCATTCATTTCGTTGATACATATAAAGAAGGTACAAACCAAACTAAGGGAAGTCTAACTAAGGAAAGCATGATACGGGGAATTATAAAGATATGTAAATATAGGAAAGCATGATATGGGGAATTATAAAGATATGTAAATATACAATATATGTAAATAGCGTGATTCTAGCCTAATATATATTAGATTGAAATTTTATACAAATATTGATTTTTTTAGATTGTGATGGTATTAGAAAAAGAACAACGCATGGTGTCATGAGAACAGATGAATCATGTCAGAAAGTTTAAACAAATGTTATTCACGTTCTTTTGTTTAGCAATATATATATATATATATATATATAAATTAGACAAACATAATTACATAAATATCTTTACATTACCCTTACTCTATTATACCTCAAATTTTTATGTGTAAATCGTGCAACCCATTAGTTGATCGCGTATCAAATGACAATCCACTTGAAAAAAAATGATTCAAACTCCTTTCGACCAAGAGTTTTAATGAGAATGTCAACTAATTGGAGTTTGGTGAGGTAATGATGCGTTGCAATAAATTCGGCCACTAGTTGATCGCGTACTAAATGACAATCCACATCGATATGTTTTGTGCGTACAGAAATACTGGATTTACACTGATATGCAACACAACCTAACTGTCACAATGCATAAACAGTGGGTGAGAATGACAAATCCCAAGACTAAGAAGCAGGTTTTTAAGCCATAATGTCATTGTCATTGCAAAATATTCCGCTTCAACCGATGATGCAGACAAGGTAGGTTTTTTTTGTTTTCCATGAGACAGGTGACGTACTAAGTTGAATAAACCCCTCTGGAACCGATTTTTGAGAAATGAGACAACCTGTTCAATCTGAATCACACCCAACTGTAATATGCAAGTCTTGATTTTCATGAAGAAGTATACCTTGATTGAGATTGGACTTGATATATTGTACAACATGTAGAGCTGCGTATCAATGATCAATTATAAGGGACTACAAAAACTGAGAAAGATTATGAATACTGTATGATAAGTTAGAGCGGGTGACACCAAGGTAGACAAGCCGACCAACCAATCGGTTATACTTCTTGGGATTTGAGAATGGTTATGAGTCTGACAATGCTAGACGATCGTTTGTTTGGACCCAAGGAGACTAGCTTCACGGATGATATCCAAAGCATTTTTGCGTTGACACAGATAGATATCCTTAGGACTTCGTACAACCTCAATTCACAGAAAGTATTTGAGAACTCCTAAATCCTTCATATGGAAGTAAGAGCTTAAATATTCCTTAAATTGTTGAAGAGCAGGAGAAGAGTTACCAACAACTATAAGATCATCCACATACACTAAAACATGCAGTCATACATGTCCCATCGAAATCGTAAATGAATAATAATCTGCATATGACTATCAAAAACCATAGGTCTATAACACCATAAAAAGTTTGGCAAACCAACAACGTGGTGACTGTTTCAACCCATACAACGGTTTCTTGAGTCTGCATACCTGATCAGATGCAGAAGAACAAACTTCTTGTCTTCTCAGGGATCTTCCATTAATGTACAAAGAAAATCCAAGTTTTTGGTTTATTTCTTTATTTTGCTTTTTAGCGGGATAATTTAGAATTTAGGGTCTTCTCTGCATATCCATCGATCTTTAGGATGTTAAAAACCTTTTTACAAGATTACCATCTTGAGAAGCATTTGCAGAAAATCTTCTTTTAGTCAGTTGTGAGGTCATATTTCTTGGTCTGTTCATTGTAAGAATATGATTGATACAATGTGAACTTATCAAAGTATGGTTTTCTTAGGTCGTAGAACCTAAAACCAAGAACTTTATAGACTCAAAATCATGCCTTGCAATAGTCATAGAGAAAATCGTAGATTTGACCAAATTTTTTTATATAAAAAGAAGATAATTTAATAGAGTAAGGGTAGCATAGGATATTTCTATAATTACGTTTGTCTAAGTTATCTATATATATGTGTATCTTGTAACCTAAATTATAGAGCATGAATGACATTTTTCTGAACTTTCTGACATGGTATCATATTGAAAGTGTATATTACACATAAACATTTGCACCAACGCTAAGATGGCTACTGTATAGGTATTTTTGGCAGTAGCTCCGATACAAATTGAGAAGTTCATCATATGGAGGTACAAATTGAGAAGTTCATCATATGGAGGTAAAAAGTTCTATGCTCCTTACAAGAATGTTTTGACCCTTATATTGGGGTTATAGGCAAACAAAGGATTTAAAAATTCTTACTGTTGCAGAGCTTATGATAGGTCTATAAGCTCAAGAATACAGGCTGGATGATAGAAACAGAGGAGAGCTAGAAGGAGGTTTCCAAGCAAAATTTAAAGGAATCAAGTTGGGTTCCAAGTCAGACACAAACAATAAGTTTTCTGGTAAACCAGAGCAGAGGTACAAAGGAAAGAAGTGGTGTGGTGTGTGCAAGAAAGACAACCACACAGAAGCTCAATGTTTCTTCAAGAACAAGCAAGAAAGAAGTAAGGGATCCAAGTCCTACAAGACCAAAAAGGAGTGCTTGACATATGATAAAGATGGGCACTTTGCAAGAGACTGCAGAGTCAAGAGACACACTCCAAATCCAGTTCAAGCAAACCAAGAGCAAAAAGAGGAGGACTTCCTGTTCACTACAGCACATGTAATTGGAGAGACATTCAGTGAGGATGTGTGGCTGATAGACAGCAGAGCCACCAATCATATGACAAGAGAAGAAAGGTTTTTACAAATCTAGACAGAAGTGTAAGAATGCCAATAAGAGTTGGGAATGGAACCACCCTTCATACAACAAGAAGGGGGGACATTGAAGTGATGACGATGAAAGGAAAAAAGAAAAGTCAAAGAAGTCTTTCCAGTTCCATGATTGGACAAAAATCTACTGAGTGTTTCACAGATGGTGAGAAATGGCTACCGTGTAGAGTTCATGAAAAACATGTGTCTGATTAGAGACAAGAGAGGGGCAAAAGTTGCTGAAGTGCCCATGGTTAGAAAAGCATAATAATTGAGATGGAGGTTAGCTGTAGAGGGAGCTTGCTCAGCTACAGAGAATGATGTATCAGACTTCTGACACAAGAGGTTAGGACATGCCGGGTTACACAATCTGGTGAGAATGCTGAGCCATGAGATGGTGAAGGGATTACCTAAGTTTTTAAGGTAATCAAGGAGAATTTCCAAAACAATGAGAAGCCAAGACAAAGGAGATTCTTGAACTGGTGCAGACAAACCTTTATGGTCCTATGCTAAACCCATCTCTAGCTGGATGTGTGTATGTTCTGACCCTCACATACGACCACTCTCATATGCTTTCAGTCTATTTTCTCAGACTCAAATCAGACACATTCACCATGTTCAAGAAATTCAAGAGTTTGGTGGAAATTCAAACTAGAAAGAAGGTGAAGAAGCTAAGATCAGATAGAGGTAGAAAGTTCAACTCCAAGGGTTTTACTGATTTTCTAGAGGAGCATGGAATACAGAGGCAGTTGAGTGTGAACTATTTTCCTCAACAAAATGGAGTAGTTGAGAGGAGAAACAGGACACTCATGGAGATGACAAGAATCATGCTTAAGGACAAGGGACTACCAAACAAATTCTGGGCTGAAGGGATGTTCATAGCAACTTATCTTCATAACAGATTACCTACAAGAGCTTTAGACAACAAAACACCATTGGAAGTATGGAGTGGTCACAAGCCTAGTGTAAGCCATCTAAAGGTGTTTGGGAGGTTCTGTCAAGTGCTAATCCCAACACAACAAAGGCAGAAGTTAGATGTCAGATCAGAGAAGGTTATATTTGTGGGATATAGCAGTATGGGCAAAGGCTATAGAGTGTATAAGCTAAGCACATGAAGAGTGGATGTTGCAAGGGATATGATCTTTGAAAAAAACAAGGGTTAGAACTGAGAACTCAATCTAGAACTCAAAAACAGATTGAGATTCCTAGTTTCAGTCCAACTATAACAATTTAAACACAAGGAGAGAAACATACTCAGAGGACTTCTAAAGAGACAATGGATGAGGGACAAAATTCTGGAGGGAGTTGAGGTTCACAACCTCAATTCGCTCCTATACCCTTTGGATTAAGTCAATCAAGTTCTAGAGAGAGCATGGGAAATAGCAGCAATTCATCCAGGTTGGTTCACAGGATGAGGAGACTTGCAGACATTTATGAGGATACTGAGCCAATGGAAATGGAATAAAATCAAGTGTATGAATGTTGCTACATGTCAGTGGAAGAACTTGTGACATTTGAGGAGGCTATTGCACACAAGGCATGGAGAGAAGCAGGGATGCAAAAATTGATATGATAATAATAATGGAACGTGGGAACTACCTGAGCTACCAAAAGACAACAAGATAATCAGTGTCAATTGGATCTACAAAATAAAGGCTGACGAGTTTGGGAAGATTCAGAAATTGAAGGCCAGACTGGTAGCTAGGGGGTTCACTCAAACTCATGGTCTAGACTATGAAGAAACTTTTGCTCCTGTGTCCAGACATGATACTATTTGAACCTTGATTGCAATAGCAACACAAGAGGGATGGAGCTTACATTAGATGGATGTGAAGTCTGCCTTCCTAAATGGTGAGATTGTAGAGGAGGTTTACATTGAACAACCTACTGGATATGTGATTGATGGAGCATGAGACAAGTTCTTAAGGTTGAAGAAGGCCCTGTATGGTCTGAAACAAGCTCCTAGAGCTTGGTATAGTTGGATTGATTCATTCTTAACTGGAGAAGGATGAACGAGGAGAACGAGGAGTGACAGTGATGCTGCAATGCATTTGCAATAGAAAATCAGAAAATTTTGGTCATTTGCTTATATGTTGATGACCTGATCATCTCATGGAATGATGAAGAGCGGATCAAGCTGTTCAAAGATAAGTTGGACAAGGAGTTTGAGATAAGTGGTCTCGAAAAACTGAGGTATTTTCCGGGGTTTGAAATCAACTATGTTACAAATGGGATCTTCCTGAACTAGTCCAAGTATACAAACCAGTTGCTGATGAAGTTTGGTATGCAAAATTAAAAGAGTGTGAGCACACCCTTGTCACCCTATAGAAAGAACTTAAAAGAAGGTGTTGAGCTTACTAATCCAACCATATACATAAGCATGGTTGGTGTTCTGCTCTATTTGGCAGCAACCATACCAGAATTGTCATTCTCAGCATCATATTTATCAAGGAGTAAAGCTAAGCCTAAGAGAAGAGTCTTCAAGAAGGGTGATGAGGTACATTGCTGGAACTATGAATTATGTATTATTGGTTCAGAGTTCAACAAGCTAGATTAATTGGATTTGTTGATTCTAATTTAGCTGGAATATGGTGGATTCAAGAAGCAAAACGAGGTTTTGTTTCACTATTGGGAGTGCTATGTTTAGTTGGGGAATTTAGAAGCAATCCATCATTGCTCAGTCGACTACAGAAGCTGAATACACAACCCTTTGTGCAACCACAAACCATGCTGTGTGGTTGAAAAGGTTGTTTATTGAATTTGGTTTTTGACATGAGTGATTGTTTGCTAATTCACTGTGATAATGTGGCGACAATCGCTATAGGGAGGAATCCAGTGGATCATAAGCGAACTAATCACATACAAATCAAATTTCATGTTATTAGAGAGGCAATCAACAATGACATTATCAAAGTGGAGCACATTGCAGGAGATGAACAAATGGCTGATATTCTAACTAAATCCTTACGCACAATGAGATATGAGGAACTAAGAAACAAGTTAGGGATTGTGAACAAACGAATCAAGAGGGAGATTGAAGGTGTTGATAAGGTTCTTCACCAAGACCCTGCAAACTTGGTCAATGGAATAGAGGAAAACAAAGTGTACTATGGTCAGGTTGCCGCATTTGAGATTCCAAAAACAAGGAAAAACTGATTGAGGGAGCTAAACCAAGTGACAAGAACTCAGAGTAAGGATGCTAGTTGAAGCAAAAATCAATAAAGGAAGCAAATGTGAAGGGAATATCCTCGGAACCAGCTGGAGGAGATGCACCACAAGCACATGTCACAGGTTGCTATATTTGTTGTGGATATGAAGTTCACGAGTTAGTCAAAAAAGGTAGAAATGTTCCCATATTTTGTAACTAGCGAACAAGGTCTATAATGTGGTCCTGAAGTTTGTTTTGTCGAGTTTTTGTAATGTCTTTATGCATATATGAATGTTTTGAGACTGATAGAAATGTATTACAATTTCCAGAAATCTTCTTCCTCATATGTACATCTTTCTCACTTCTCAACTTCATTTCTTTCTATATAATTTCATTCTAGTTGAAAATTTCGAGCAAGATCTTTATTTACATTTGTATTTGCACAATAATCCAATTCGAATGAAGAATGTGGACTAAATCAAGTAACTTATATGTTGCTAAAGTCTAGTGAAAAACAACAAATACAAACCTCGATATAAGCATAGACATCAGTTTCTGTAGGACCAACATGACTTACCTTTCTGATGAACTTTCTTTCTCTGACGATGTCGAGCAAAGGTATGCTTGTCGATAGCTCAAGACATATCGCCTAAAATAAGTAAAACATAATGAAATCTTTTCGTATACGCCGATTCCCTATTGAGTAAGATTGAGTTTTGAACATTTCATCACCTCGTGGGAAGTTAATTTGTCGTGAGTTTCCATGAGCAGCAATGATCAACACGTTCTTTCCAGATGCAAGCTAGAGTTCAATCTGGATCTGGTGTATCTAGAACAATCTAGGTGTATCTAGAACAATCCACCAGATCCAGATGCAAGCTACAGTTCAATCTGGATCTGGTGTACAAGAAAAAGAATCTCATACGTTGTCCTTGAAATACACCCGATCATCTCGTCTCATACGTATTTCTTGCACGATTTAGGAGACGTTTTTGATACATATGTGATGTTTTACGTATGATTCCGTATCCGTTTTACTTGCTTTCGTGCTTTTCATGTTCTTACAGGTTTTTACGCGTATTTGGACCATTTTGGAGCTAAAGGAACATGCACGGAGCTAAGGAGCAACTTTGGGGATCATCACGGGACAAACGGGACGAGATTGAGCATGGAAAAGCCTCACCCGGTCGGGCACAACCCTTGCACGATCGGGCAAAACCTACGGCCAATTGTGTGGACCATTTAGCACGACTCGGGCAAGCATTCCCGACCATTTTGCCTTGTGCCCGAGCGGGCACACATGCCATGCCCGATCGGGCATCATTCCAGCAGCACAATCTGCACGAGTTGCCCTAGCCGCACCCGAGCGGGTACACTCACTACCCGAGCGGGTCGCGGCCCGTAACTGCTCAAAACTTACGTAAACTTAACTTATAACATAAGGGAACTCGTGGGGGAATTTAGGCAACAATTGGACCGACTTAGGAGGCTTAAAAGGAGGCAAAAAGATGTCATTATAGGGAGCTTACATTGGAGAACAATTGAGGAGAAGATAGAGCAGATTCTTGCGAGGAGACAAGCGAGGAGCATTGGAGATCGAGCACTACCACTTCGGTTTTGTTTGGTTTTTATGTTCCTTAGAATTTCTACTATGTTTATGTTTCTTTACAGACGCATGAGCGAGTAGTTTGTTTGTTCTAGGAGAAGGGATTAGCCCTTGGCTATCCCGAGACCGCCTTTGATCTATTTTGAATGCATCTTCCCATTTTAGTTCATCTATTCTTTATCTGACTGCTTTAATTTACTTGTGTTTACAAAGGCCACGTAAATACATGTGTTAGAGATTAGGAGAAGGACCGAAAGGAGAATTCTAGTCTTGGAAGATCAGGTTTAGAACAACCGAGGTTAGGCCACGAAAGTAGGGTAGCAACGGTGGAGGGTGAACGGGCGAATCACAGAGTTTATGGGTTTAGCTCAAGGTGTCAGCCACGAAAGTAGGGGGCAACTTGTCTAGATCACGTGTCTATGCCTTGAGAGAGGGTAGATATCATGTTAGGATCGTCCACCTTAGATAGCTTTAACTGGGATTGCATGATAGATAGGCTGATCGTTGGTTTCGGTAGTCTTGTGGTGAAACCGGTTTCCTAGGACATTTGTCTCATCGTTAGAACCCAAGTAGTTTAGTTAATTTCAGTATTTCATTCCTTATCCACATTCTTTCGTTAGCAAGTTTGATTCCTAGTTCGAGTTTAGGTAGTGTTGCGTAGTCTCCGTGGGATCGACACCTAAAATACTACACACATGCCGTGCACTTGCGGGTAGATTAGGTTATATTTAACTCTGATACGCATCAAGTTTTTGGCGCCGTTGCCGGGGACTATTGTCAACGCGTCTTAGATTCGAACCTAGAGTCCTTCTTGCTTTGTTTTTATTTTTGTTTTCTTTTCTTTCGTTCCTTCTACGTAAATTGTTCTTTATTTGTCCTTTGCAGAACTTTCAGGTCGACAAAAGATGGATAACCAGAACGGCAATGGACAGATGCAATTACAGGCTCCTCCACCACGTCGTCTAAAGGATTATGTGGTGCCGAATATGAACAACGTGCAAACAGCCATAAGGATGCCTGCTGTTGCAAGAGAACAATTCGAGATTAAGCCAGCAATGATAAATATGCTTTATCAGAAGCAATTCATGGGTGGAAACCATGAGGATCCACATCAGCACCTCAGAGATTTCCTCGAACTTTCAGGTACGTTCAAAATTCATGGAGTCTCTGAGGATGCAATCTTGCTGCGTCTTTTCCCTTTTTCAATTGGGGGAAAAGCGAAAGCTTGGCTGCAATCACTCCCCGCGGGATCTATCACCACATGGGATCAGCTCTGCACACTGTTCCTATCACGCTTCTTTCCTCCGAGCAAGACAATTCAGATGAGGGGGGAAATCACAACATTCAGATGCAGAGATGGAGAGACTATGTTTGAGGCGTGGGGTAGATTCAAGGATCTTCTACAGTCATGCCCACACCATGGACTTGAGCAGTGGTACGTTATCCAAACTTTTTATAACGGAATTTCAGATGAGCACCGCATGAGGTTGGATAACGCTGCCAGAGGATCATTCATGGATCTGAGCGTCGAGGAGGGATTCGAGCTGATTGATAACCTCGCCATGAACCACACCATGTGGTCAACCCCAAGAGGTATGCCTACTAGCACTCGTCGTTTATATGAGCCTAACCAGAATAGAGCCATGGGTAATGCAGCGAATGCTATGTACTGTGCGAATTGCGGAGATACGGACCATGTAGCGTATCAATGCACAGTACATGAGGATTACGAACAGATGAATTATGCCCAGCAGCAAGGCAACACACAATTCGGGAACACCTACAACCCGAATTGGAGGAATCACCCGAACTTGTCATATCGAACAACTCAACCGGGGAAGTATTCGGGGTTTCCACAAAGGCAGAATAATTTCCAGCAAAACAACCAACAACTCCAGCAAGCACAGCAAGCCCCGCAAGCTCCTCACCCTCCTCAAGCCTCTTCATCAAACCTTGAGGCGGTATTGCTCGAATTCATGAAGGAGCAGAAGCAGCAACAATCGATTCGAACCAAATTCGACGCGGATGTTGGGACAGCGATTAGTGAGCTTAAAACTCAAATGGAGTCTCTGAGCACTCATGTGAAGATGAAGCAGGAACAGCAACAACAGGAGTTTAGATCTCAGATGGAGTCTCTGAGCACTCATGTGAAGATGAAGCAGGAGCAGCAACAACAGGAGCTTAAAACTCAAATGGAGTCTCTGAACACTCATGTGAAGATGTTGGAAAACTCCATAGCACAACAGGCCGCCTCATCCTCTCGGAATCCCGGACAGCTTCCCGGTAAGCCCGATCCTAACCCGAGAGAGCATGTGAATGCTATTTCTGTATGCAGCGATGATG
>CM071871.1:8550033-8574182 GCA_036759665.1 Gynandropsis gynandra
CGACCCTTGCTACTCAATCGACTCACGGAGTCGAAGATGTTCATGCAACTCCTGCGACCCTTGCGACCCTTGCGACCTAACCGACTCACTGACACTGACACTCACCCGTTTCAAATCAATAAACTGAGTCTAAGATGGTCATGAAACTATTGCGACCCTTGCTACTCAACCGACTCACGGAGTCGAAGATGTTCATGCAACTCCTGCGACCCTTGCGACCTAACCGACTCACTGACACTCACCCGTTTCAAATCAATAAACTGAGTCTAAGAGTCGACCCTTGCTACTGCGACCCTTGCTACTCAACCGACTCACGGGGTCGAAGATGTTCATGCAACTCCTGTGACCCTTGCGACCTAACCGACTCACTGACACTGACACTCATCCATTTCAAATCAATAAACCATTTTGTGACTCGAAAGCTTGCAAAACCCTAGAAATCGAACTACTTACACTTATTGACGCCATTGAAGATTGACTCGTGCTCTCTTCGTGCTCTCTTCGCCAGTTTCCTTCTCGCCAACTTCAAATCGTTCGCCAACTTCAAATCGTTCCCTCTCAAGTTCGAAATCACTTATTTCTTTCTTGCTATCAACTTTTAAACAGGTTTCACGGTGAAAAACTGTTCGGCTTTCTCGTTTTCGGCACACGTCGACGTCGAAAAACTGCCGAACTTCCATTTTTCCACGTTCGAACATTAAGGGCAAATTTGTCTTTTCTTCAGTTTTTATTTTTTAATAATTACATTAAGGGCAAATTTGTCTTTTCTTCAGTTTTTATTTTTCGGATTTAATAATTATTTTGGGGAGGGTATTTTTGAAGTGATTTAGCCCTATGAGGGTATTTCTGATATTCCGCCAAATGAATGAGAACTATTTCAATCCACACACCAAAAGAATCAGGAGCAAGTCCTCTAGTAGCTTCCATACCATATTTCAAATGTGCAAGTATTAAATAACGAATTTGATCACACTTTTATTACTCTATAATTTTCCATACGTTTCTTTATCGGTTTGCATATTTTTAGTTCCTTTCTATGTCTTTTTTGGTCATTTTATGATTTTACAGGTAATACAGACTAAAGAGCACACTTAAGAGAAATATGACAACTTTCGGCGATCATTCGAGACAAATCCAGTGAAAACGCTTGTCCCCAGCGTTATATATGCTCGGTCGAGCTTACTAAATTTCCTTCTCAAAATGTTCCAGAGACTTCTTTCTGGTAGAAAGGTCATTCACTTGAGCGTGCGAAAATTTAAAATTCATCCGGTGGATTTTCTTAACCTGAGTAGAAGGCTACTCGATCGAGCATCCATGCATCAAGAGGTATCTTTTCGCTCTAGAGAAAATGCTAAAGGTGAACGAAAGGCTACTTGAACGAGTGTCCATGCATCAAGAGATATCCTTTTTCTCTAGAGAAAATGCTTGACTTGAGCGAAAAGCTACTCGACCTAGCGTTCATCCATCGGGAGGTATTTGTTTGGTTCAAAGAAGACCCTCGACCCGAGGGTTCTTTTGTGAGGCCCGTACAACCCAAGAAAAAAGGTTATGTAGACACACATATATGTATATATAATACTTAATTATATTAGGGTTATGAAAGAAAAAAAATAATAAGGGGCAATCGCACGGATCAACAAAAACAAAAAAAGAGAGGAAGACGAAGAAGAGAAAACAGAGATATGAGAAGAAATTGGAGAAGAATCTTCAATTTTTCATCACATTCTTTGTGGGTGAATTCTAATCGATATTATAATAAATATCTAGACAATTTGTTGTGATTATTTATTTAATTTAAACATTTATATTATAGAAATTGATTAATTTAATGGATCTATATTAGAGAAAAATTGATTGGTGTTATTATTAACAATATTATCTAGAATCGTCAAGTCATCGGATAAGCAAAGGTGATGATCTTTTTCATCCTAATTTGGATTTGTTTTTGATTTATGGAAGAAATTCTAGTTTTAAAACGATACATGATCACAATATGAATTATAGGATCATAATGGGAAAAGTGAGATGTTACAAATGAAGATTGGATTAAACCCTAGGATTTTCGTATGAAAATTGATGAAAAATATATTTATTGTATAAAGTAATTAGAGATGATCTAGAGAATTGACGTTCGACCAAGTGTTAGGATCAAATAACGTCTATTTTGGGTTCGGTGTTAAAGCCGAGTGAACATCTTGTTAGTGTGCTCGATCGAGTGATTTTACACTCGAACCTTCGAAATAAAGATTGTACGAGTGTGTCAGTGAGAGTTGTCACATGAGGAGTATCACGTCGATGATATCAGTATTGTGGTTACCTTTCGACCGACGGAGCGTCAAGTTAGTCATATTAGTGGATCTACCAGCATCGTATTGTGTTGGGGTTATGGTAACATTTAGAGCGACAGAGCGCTGTATTGTACTGATGGCTGGGGTACATTGTGACTTTGCGAGATCTTCAGTGTGCTCTGGACTTTGCGAGCGTATGCCTGAACTAGAGTCGTGTCGAATCTATGTGTTATGATCCGGTGTAGTACTAGTCTTAAACTTTGGATACTCAGTCGAGTTGGGTAGGGTTGTATGTATGTCTTTAATGTGATGATGGATTGTTATTTTATGTCATTAGTTTAAAGTAGGAGACTACGTGGCACAAAGTACGTACACGTTTTGGTCTCACTGAGTGCGTATTTCGTACTCTCCTTAATTGTGGGATAACGTGGATAGATAGGATATGGCAAGGAAAAAAAGCAATGAGGTTGAGCAGCAACATGAGAACTCACAGCGGACTTATGGGAGAGGCATGAAAGAGGTCTCAATGAGCTTTATTTTACATTTTATATTTTATTTTATTTACTAATTGACACTATGATCTTTACGTATTTCATTTGCTATATGGTCCATACAACTTTTATTTCCGAATAAATAATTTGTTTTGTTTTATGAATGTGTTTGAGCGGGGATATATATATGACCACCTCTTGAGGTGATGGTGGACACTCCTAGTCCCGAGATAGTTTCGGGATGGGAGTGTTACAAATTGGTATCAAAACCTGGTTGTCATTTTCGTATTTATCGTTTTCACTGGATTTCAAAATGTTTTGCAAAATGTCTTAATAAAGCCACGAGACCTAGCACACATGTCTTGAAATGTCTAGTGGGGTTTAGAGCTATGAAAACTAATAGTAGTTAATTGTGTGTAGTAGAAAGTACCAATGAAGATGGTTACTAGGGGTCTTGATCGCGGGATGAGCGGACTCTCTCGTTCCACTAGTCGTACATAGTCTCAATCATCGAGACAAAGATCGTGAAGTGGAATAGATAGAGATGTCATGAAAGAAATGTGGAGAGAGCTATTAATAGTAAATCGACAACATGACTAAGATGAGTGTTCGGCGATGCCACAAAGACCACTATAGGATCCGACACCACCACCTGTATAGTCGCAGGCTCCACCACAAGTACCGTTGCCACCACAAGCACGCCTCCCCCAATGTTTAATCAGAGGCATGTGGAGACGTCAGATTATTTTTATGCCATGGATCACATGGCTAAATGGGGTACAAAGCCATTTCATGGTGGTGCAACACCTCCCATGAAGGGGGAGGAGTGGATGTTTCGATTAGAGTGGAACTTTGGATTATCTAGATGTCCATTAGAATTAAATATGTATATTGCACTCCACTATTTGGAGGGAGAATTAGTGTTTTGGTGGGACAAGATTCAGACGGAACGTCAAGAGCATATGTTTTCTTGGGATGAGTTAAAACAACTTTGTGAGTTAAAGTATGTACCACACGCTGCTCATGAAGAGATGGAGTTGAAATTTCTAAAGCTCACACAAGGTGACAGTACTATGGCTCATTATTATGAGACTTATTTGGAGCTATCACGGTTTGGATCCAAACCAGTTACTTCAGAAGTTATTAAGGTCAACAAATTTTTGCAAGAGGTAGATTGTGGTTCCTCAACCACGACGTGTGAATCAACAACCTGAACCAAGAGATAGTGAACAAATTGATGATGATATTAGTGTCATTAAGATGGAGATTCCTAATCCTGAAGCTTACTTGGAGTGGGAAAGGAAGACAAAGTTGGTGTTCGAGTGCCATAACTACTCTGAATTGATGCAAATGAGGCTATCCATGGTTAAATTCAGTAACTATGCACTTATATGGTGGGATCAACTCGTTTAATCAAGGAGACTTAATGGAGAAGAGGCCGTTGTGACGTGGCGTGCATTGATGGCTCTCATGAGAAGGCTTTATGCGCCTGGGTACTTCTATGAAGAGATTAGAGATACTTTGAGGCATTTGGTGCATGGTTCTAGAAGGGTGCTAGATAAGTGGAGGACTATTTTAAGGAGATGGAGACACTTATGATCAGAGCTCAAACCCGAGAAGACCTACGAACCACCATGGACCGATTTCGAGGAGGCCTCAATTTAGACATTCGGGAACAAGTGGAGACTCGTCACTACATGGATTTGGACGAATTTCTTAACCTAGCCATCATGTTTGAGGGAAAAATCCAATGAAGGAGCAAGAAAAATTGTTTTGGGGCTGGGTTATCAAGCCAACACAGCTAGTTCATCAATGGTGGAGAAATTGGGGCTTACTACAACTAAACATCCAAAACCATACAAGCTACAATGGCTTAATGACAACGGATATACTTTATCTATGTTGCAGGAACACTTCTATTGGCCTCATATGAAGAGAGATATTGAGAGAGTCTACAGGAGACGCATGCCTTGCAAGAAAGCCATATCAAAGCTCTAACCACACGGTTTGTATACTCCTTTACCTATTCCTAGTGAACCTTCGACTCAAATATCTATGAATTTTGTGTTTGGTTTGCCTAGAACTAGGGCTTGGCGTGATTCTGTATTCGTGGTTGTAGACCGATTTTCTAATATGGCACAATTTATAGCATGTAATAAGATAGATGATGCTTCAAATGTGGCTAATTTATTCTTTAAGGAAGTTGTGTGTCTTCATGAAATGCCTAGGATCATAGTTTCTGATCGAGACGCTAAGTTCTTGAGTTACTTTTGGAGAATGTTATGGGCTAAGTTAGGAACAAAATTGCTATTCTTTACAACTTGTCGCCCGCAAACTGATGGCCAAACTGAAGAAAAACTTGAAATCGTGGGAAGATTGTTGCCTCATGTGGAGTTTGCTTATAGTCAAAAGTTCATAATGCATCTCAGTTTTCTCCTTTTAAGATTGTTTATGGGTTTAATCCCTTAACTCCTTTGATCTAACTCTTTTCCATTTGTCTGAGCAATCTAATGTGGATGGTAAAAGGAAGGCTAAGTTTGTTAGACAGGTCCATGAGAAGGCAAGGGCGAATATTGAGAAACGAACGGAGAAATACGCGAAAGATGCGGACAAGGGATGTAAGGAGATGATCTTTTAACCCGGTGATCTGGTTTGGGTTCACATGCAGAAAAAAGGTTCCCTAACCATAGAAAATCCAAATTGATGCCACGAGGAGAAGGACCATTCCGTGTACTTGAAAGGATTAACAACAACGCCTACCAGATCAAGCTTCCAGGTGAGTTTAATGTGAGTGCTACATTTAATGTGGCTGACTTGACTCGTTTTGATGTGGATGAAGCTGATTTGAGGGTAAAATCATTTTTAAGAGGAAGAGAATGATGAAGACATCACAAAAATTCTAGGAAAACGTCCACAAGAACACGTGGAACAAGAAGAATAAGATTCGGAACAGATTTGGACAAGTTTGGACAGATTTAAATACGAGCAAAGCAATGAGCGTTTGGCTTGTGATTTGGACCAAGGAAGACATCATAAAAGTGGGGCTGATAAAGACACACTTATTCTAGGCCCTATAACTCATCAACGGCTAAGGAATTGAAGAAGAAGCTGAATTCATTCGTTCAAACCTTTCTCGTACCACAAGTCTTATTTCATGAAGCCTAATTCGAAGAGAGCTTTGACCGAAATTTGTCACTTTAATCCAAGTCTTAGAAGGCTTAAGAGAAGCAGGGTAACTGCTACATTTCTTGACCTATGCCAAATATATGGAAGAGTTGTTGTTTCGCTAGTTTCCTTATCTTTTTTAAGGAAAACTAGTTACTATTTTTGTTTTTTTAGAACTTCCTTATTCTCTCTAGACTACCTTTTATTTTGGGATGTTTCTTTCCTAAATAGCTCTAGGAGACCTTTGATACTCTTTTAATGCTTTGTATTTTCGTGCATGGAGGAATAAAACTTGTTTTTAGACATTTTGTCTTGAGATTTCTTCTCTGCGGTTCCTTTAAGAGCTAACTTTCGTACTTATTGGTTTGCTCGTGGCGTTTGCTTGACTTTTCAAACACTGAATCACGAGTCTTTGTGGCATCTTCGCTGCGTTTAGGGTTCTTAAGCCATATTTAGTGAGGGTCTTAGGTTGTTAGAATCTAAGGTTTTCTCTATGGATTGTCTATGGGTTTAAACCTTTTCCACCATGATGCGATTCAAAGTTAAACAAATATTAACCTAAATTACCCGCAAGTGTACGACACGTGTGTAGTACTCTAGGTGTCGATCCCATAGGAACTACGCAATACAACCTAAACTCAAACTACGAATCAAACTTTCAAGCAAACGAAATATGATTTTTGAGAATGAAATACTAAAAACAAATCAACTAATGAGTTTTTAAAAGTGAGAGAAATGTTCTAGGAATCCAGTTTCACCACAAGACTACCGAAACCAACAATCAACCTATCTAATCATGCATTCCCAATTAAGTTATCTAAGGCAGACGATCCTAATATGAAATGTACCCTCTCTCAAGGCATAGACACGTGATCTAGTCAAGTTATTCCCTACTTTCATGGCTGACACCTTAAGCTAAATCCATAAGTTTGTGATTCATCCGTTTTACCTTCAACTATTGCTAACCTACTTTCGTGGCCTAACCTCAGTTGTTCTAAACCTGATTATCCGGAATTAGAATTCTCCTAAGTTCCTAAAACATGCATCTACTTGGCCTTTGTAAACATAAGTCAATCAAGCACTCAGACAAATAATAGATAAACGAAAAACGGGAAACTGCATTCAAAGATAAATCAAAAGTGGTTCCGGGATAGCCATGAGCTATTCCATTCTCATAGAACAAAACGGCTACTTGCTCATGAGTTTGAAAAAAAAAAAATAAACGCGAAGTAGATAGTCTAAAGAACATAAAAACCAAACAAAACCGAAGTCCTCAATTGATCTCCAACGGTTCTTGAATGTCTCTTCCCCAAGAACTCACAAACAGTTCTCCTCTCTACTCTCTCTTTGCAACTCCCTCTGCAACTGTCTCCACCCTCACGTCTCTTCTCTCCCCAAAACTGAAGTGCACGAATCCTTAGCTCTCCTCCTTCTCTTTCCTCTTTTCTTTCTTTCCTTTTCTCCCTTTTTTTCTCTTTGGCCGTTCACTTCCTTTTCTCCTCGTTGTAGCAACTGTAGTTTTACTTTACGTGTGTTTTCCATTCTTCTTTGCATTAGTTTCTATTCTTGAGTAAGCGGGCACATTTTCTTTCTATTTTCCAGCCATATAACTCTCATTCCTCTTCTCTAACAATTTTTCCTTTTTGTGTAGGTAACTAACCACTTTCTTTTCCTCTTTGGCCGAGTTCCCTTTTCTTGTTTCTGCAGGTGACAGACGCGACCCGTGCGGGCTGGAGAGTGTGCCCCGCGTGGGCTCCCTTTCTGAAACTGCACCCGCATGTGCTGAAGGCCTGCCCGACCTATGCTGAAGCTTCTAGATGCGCTGGACCAATGGCCCCGCGCGGGCTAAGGCATGTGCCCCGCGCGAGCTAAGTTGAGTGCCCCGCGTGGGCTGTGATGGTGCTTTAAGGTCCGTGCGGGCTGAAGTCCTCCCCGACTCGTACTGTTTCTCGTCCCGTTTATTCTGTTATGATCCTCGAGTCTAATACTTTGTCCCGTGTACGTTCTTTAGCTCCAAAACGAGCCAAATATGCATTATAACTTGTAAGAACATGAAAATACGAAAACGAGTGAACAAGATATAAAATCACACGTAAACACCACATCTATCATCATAAATATCTCTAACATCATGCGAGAAATACGTATTAAAACGAGACGATCACACCACTGAAGCCTAATGGAGAATTGAGGTCTCGGGTTCATATCACTATTGACGTTTTGTTATGAACTTTGCTAGCCTAGCGAAGCAATGCTGAGACTTACAGGAAAAGATGTACCTTTTGTTTGGAACGAATATTGTGAGAAGTCATTCAAAAATCTAAAAGAGAAGCTAACGAAATTCCCAGTGTTACCCTTACCACAACCATGGATTCCATACATAGACACGGATGCATGAAAGACGTGATGAGGATATGTACTTATATAGGGAGATAACGTGATTGTTTATAAATCAAGACAATTACATAAGTACAAGGAGAATTATCTGACTCATGATTAGAGATGGCAGCTGTGGTCTTCACGTTAAAGAGTTGGAGGGTATATCTTTCTGGGGAGAAAGTACATATTTTTACACCCACGAAAGTCTAAGTACATTTTCACATAATCAGAGTTGAATTGGCGTAAGAGAAGGTGGATGGAGTTTGTCATAGACTACGAGGTGGATATCGCGGACCATCCGGGGAAAGAAAATGTTGTTGCAGATGCATTGAGTGCAAGAGAGTTGAGGTTTCGGCTATGCAAAAAATCAGTCATTTGATTGATCAGATAAGTTCTTAGAGGCTAGAGGCAGTGCAAACTGAGTCCGAGAGTGTCGGGTTGCAAGTAGTAAATGAGGCTGATCTATTGAGTAGAATTCATACATCATAATTATCCGATGAAAAATTATAAAAGATTGGTAGTAATCATCAAAACTCGTGTTACAAGTTGTATTAGGTGAGGGAAGACAATCTGATGATGACCAGTGGTCGAGTTTATGTACCGAAGGATCTAGGGATCAAAGAAGAGATTCTAGGTCAAGCTAATCAATCCAAGTTTTCAATTCATCCGGGATCGACGAAGATGCATCGGGATTTTCCACAGCTTTATCAATGGCCAAAGATGAAGAAGGATACCTCCCAACAGTGATTAACACGTAATTACGGTAGCATTAGGCATGCAATCCTAATTACTAAGTTGATTAACCAACCGGTCATATTCTCATCAACAAACTTAGTCAACAATCAATATTTCTGGATTTATAATCTAACTTCCTAGTTAAACATGAAATCCTAAGTCACTGAGCTGACATCACAAGCATCCTCCTTTCGCTCGATGCTCGAGTGTTCCGTGAGGTTCCTTGGCCTGAATCTCCTTCGAGTGGTTTGTAGCTCCAAGTATGTGCAGTTAACTCCAAAAATCAACATCCTTAAGCTCGATTATGCCTTTTCACCTTAAAACCTGAAAATCAACAAAAGGACTAGATAGAGGACATTCGTGTCGGTTTGTTAACTCATGCTATGCAAACAGTGAAGAAATGATCTAAATGCATAGCCTAAAACTTACTCACATTATGTTTTATCAAACTCCCCAGACTTGAACCTTCTTTTGTCCTCAAACAAAACTAGAGCTAAACACAAGAAGAGTCAAACAACAATCGGATACTAGGACAAGTACTTCGAGAAATCAGCAATCACGCACAACAATGCGTCACACGAACATAGACCTAAGGAAACTTAGTTTAGAGTTCTATCGACCGAAAGCCACGAGCCATGCAATCCAACACATCACCAAAGTTCATTTCACTACCCCTGAAAAACATCCAAGCAATCTCCATACCAATTTATCCATGCATACGTGAGACACCTTTCCTAAAGACAATTATTATTATTTTTTTAGCATAGAACATTATGCATTCGGTTTCTAGGACGTCGGAGTTGGAGAGGACAACTTTCTACCTAGACCCAGGTAGCCGATTGGCACACTCATAAGGTTTTGTAACCTTAGAGGAGTGAAGAGGTTGAGTTATTAAAGATCTGTTTAGACGCGAACCATAAGATCACACCTCATTTTTAACCTTAGGACATAGAAAAGTGCTTCAACCCACCACTTAGACCCGAACAATCGAGATCAATGCATTCATGTCAATGTAAAGGCGGAAATAGCTATAATTTTATTCTATTGACAACATGGTGTAAGCACGTGGAATCATAAGAATGGAAAACTAAATCTAAAAGGTGTCTGATTTAGCAAAGATTGAATAGTATACACGGAGACATAGACACTTGGGACTGAAACCTAGGGGTTAGAATACAATTATAAGCCACGAATTCATGTACAACTACTAGACTAGAAAGTATCTAAAAGTCTTTTTCAGCAAACCTAGGCATTTGTTCTCGATTCGACAAAGTCGCACAAAAATGGCTAAAACTCAAAGTCTCATACTAGATATCCGATAGAAATTCTAAGAAAAAAATGACGTAAAATGCTAAAATAAATAGAAGAAATCAACGTCTAATCCTAATTGCAAGCATATCACTCAAAAGACTATCCCCCAAACATAAATGAAACACATTCCCGGTGTTCAAAAACTGTGATAGAAATGCTAAAACTAAAACTAGGGAGAGGATAAGGAAAATGATAACGTGTACATCTGGTGTGTTTTGATTTCCCAAGTTGGTGATACAACTGGACGTTATACACATCTACTCTATTGTGGGCAATATCAAAGTGGAAACCTGTGATAATATTCACACAATCCAAAATAGAAAAAGTACGATATATCATGGAAGTTGGTAGAGTACATACATGCGACAAAGGAAAAGAGTTAAGTCCTGGAAATCAAATAGAGATAGAAAAGATATATGAAGGAAAAGAGAAAAGGCTACGAAGCTCGGTTTTGCCTCTCGAGAAGCGCTTGTCTACGTGATCAGCATAACATGTGAAGTACTCTAGGTGTCGATCCCATACGTACTACACAACACAACCTAAATCCAAACTACGAATCAAACTTGCAAACGAACGGAATATTGATTTTAGGAATGAAATACCAAAAACAATAAACTAACGAGTTCTTAACAGTGAGACAAACGTTCTAGGAATCCGGTTTCACCACAAGACTACCGAAACCAACAATCAACATATCTAATCATGCAATCCCGGTCAAGTTATCTAAGACAAACGATCCTAGTATGATATCTACCCTCTCTCAAGGCATAGACACGTGATCTAGTCAAGTTATCCCCTACTGTCGTGGCTGACACCTTAAGCTAAACCCATAAGTTCTGTGATTCGTCCATTTTACCCTCAACCGCTGCTACCCTACTTTCGTGGCCTAACCTCGGTTGTTCTTGACCTGATCTTCTAGGACTAGAATTCTCCTTTCGGTCCTTCTCCTAATCCCTAACACATGCATCTACTTGGCCTTCGTAAATACAAGTCATTCAAGCACTCAGACAAATAATAGATAAACGAAAACGGGAAATTGCATTCAAAGATAAATCGAAAGCGGTTCCGGGATAGCCAAGGGCTAATCCCTTCTCCTAGAACAAAACGACTACTCGCTCATGCGTTCAAAAGCAAAAAACATAATCGAATTAGAAATTCTAAAGAATATAAAAACCAACAAAACTGAAGTCTTGAATTGTTCTCCAATGCCCCTTGAATGTCTCCTTCGCAAGAACTCACGAATAGCTCTCCTCTTTCCCCTCTTTCTGTAACTCTCTCTCTGCAACTCTCTTTCTGCAACTCTCTTTCTACAACTCTCTCTCTTTTTCCTCTTTCCTTCCCTCTATTCTTTCCTCTTTGATCGTCCTCTCTCTTTCCTCTTTAGCGGCTGATATTTCCCCTTTGTAACAGCAACTACAGTTTTCCTTTTCCTAGCTTTTCCATCTCTTGTTTTTCTATTCTTGTGTAATTGTCAACGTTTTTTCTTTATTTTCCAGCCATGTAGCTCCCCTCCCTCTTCTCTAACCATATTTCTTTTTGCTTTAAACAGCCAGCACGTTCCTTTTCTTGTTTTGCGAAGTTTCATTTTCTGGTTTATGCAGGTGACGAACACGACCAACGCGGGCTGGCATGGAAAGGGGAGCCCGCGTGGGCTGGTGAGGAGCCCGAATCGAGCTGAAGCTGCTGGAAATTGCAGCCCATGCGGGCTAGGTGAATGCCCCGCGTGGGCTGTGTTAGTCCTTGCCGATACTTGTCCGGTTTGCTCCGTTATGATCCTCGATGTTATTACTCTTTTCCGCGAACGTCCTTTAGCTCCAAAATTAACCAAATATGCATTAAAACCTGTAACAACACGAAAACACAAAAACAAGTAAAACGGATACAAAATCATACGTAAACATCATATCTATATCGTAAACATCTCTCAAATAGTGCAAGAAATGCGTATGAAAATGAAACGATCAAAATCCCCCCAGACTTGAATATTTGCTTGTCCCTAAGGAAACGTAAACGTAGAACACTTGGGGCATACAAAAACCGAGAATTTCCCTTTCTCCTAGAAATACAGCTAAAGCGAACCCAACCGATCAACTAGCAAGACGAGAGCAAATTCGGCCTAAATAAATTTACCAAGGCTACCTACGAGAAAGTAAATCGAAGGTAAACTAAATAAGCCACCATAACTCTCTCCACCAAACAAGACTTCAGAAAAATGCTAAACCTAGAACAATCAAGGATACTTGTTTCTTTTCCTAGCTTCTTTCTTTCTTTATTCTTTTGTTTTTTTTCTTTCTTCTTCTTATTTTTTTATGTTGTGTAGACACACTAGGCTTGTAGGACGTCGGATTTGAAGGGATCCAGCCTCTATTTAGACCCAGAATACCGATGACGGTATACTCATGCATCTCGTTCAAGAGTGCAGCGGAGTAGGCGACGTTTTTGCCATGCCCTTAGGATGTAGAAAGATGATCACCAATCCACCACTTAAACCCAAACCATCGAAAAAGTGTCAAGGTCGATGCAATCATAACAATTTAGATCATACTTTTAGGCATTATTTCTATCGACAGCGGAGTGTTAGTGTGCGCTCTTTATTATGCAAAACAAGCTCCATTTTATACGATCTAATAATAGTCATAAAAAAGCATCGTCTTTACAAAGTATGACCATCTGAATAGAGAGAATAAACGATAAAATAGCCTAGAAACCTCGTCTAAACCTCCCACAAGCAACACTAGGATTCCCAAAAAATTACGACCTATTGTTTTTCAGCAAACTAATAAGCTCTAACGTTTAGGAAAAAACCTAGCTCAAACATGCAAAATCTCACGGAAAAGGCCAACTTCTTAAGTATCCTAGGTTTAGGGTTCATCTCAAAATGTGGCACCGGACAAGTGTTTGGGACGACTCTGACTCACAAAAGTAAAAACAAACTAAAAACTACGAAAACATAGAGAAAATAAAAGAAAATGAAACGAAGTCACTTAACAAACTTGAGCTGCTCCCCCAGACTTGAATTGAACGGCGTCCTCGACGTGAAGCTCCGATGGAGGATAAGAGAAGTGAAGTCACGTTTGTGGTGGTATTTTTTTGTCTTTTTTTTTTATTTTTTAATTAACCGAGTCTTAAACAAAACAACCAAGAAAAATAGAAAACAAACAGCTGGGTTGCCTCCCAGAAAGCGCTTATTTAATGTCTTTAAGCTTTAACGCCTCCATTCCTCATGTGTGCATGATGGATTGATTGGAAAGGGAAATTGAGTTTCCACTTTCTATCTGTGGAGCGGCTTGGTAGAGCTTTAGTCGCTGCCCATTAGCTTTGAACGTTCCGCTCGAATCACTCCATAGTTCCACTTCTCCATGTGTGAAGACTTCTCGCACCTGAAAAGGACCAGAGCAACGAGACCGTAACTTTCCCGAGAAAAGCTTAGGACGAGAATTGAAGAGTAGAACTAAGTCACCTAGTTGGAAGTCATGAGGTAGGATCTTTTTGTCGTACCATCCCTTAGTCACTGTTTCTTTCTTTGGCATGTCATGCACGGGATTCACTCGTTCGCTGCCCGAGGTTGGATAAATGATATCTTCATAAAAAAGTTTTATGATGTCTTTTTCCATTACCTCTTGCAAGTGCCAGTGTAGCCTCCTTTGAGTTTCGATGGAAGGTTCGTGGATGTCTTCCGTAGTATTTCTCATCTCATCTACACTCAAGTTAGCATTCATAACAGTAGGATATGTTTAATCGCATTCAATGTACTCATACCGAAAAGAAGACGAAGGAGGCTCGGGTTCAAGTTCGGGCATCTTCTCCACTGCGAAACGAACGTGCGTTTCGTGCGGTATCTCCTCACATGGGGCATCTCCTAGTGCTACAATATCACTCATGAATTTCGTGTACACCTTGGCTCCTTCATCCGCAAATCTTGCATCTTTGCAAAATCGTGTTAAGCATCGCATAAATGGATCAAAAACACTTACTTGATCAAGCGTGTCTTTTGCTAACTTGTCCATCAAATCGATTGTAAATCAAGACTCCTTGAAGGAAATTCCGTTCATAGTGCTGGACAAGTTAAACTCTATCGTCTCATCTCCGACACGTAAGGAAAGCTTTCCTTGTTGTACGTCTATCATGGCACCTGCAGTAGCTAAGAACGGTCTACCAAGAATAATAGGTACCCTAGCATCTTCCTTTATGTCAAGTACAACGAAATCAGCAAGAATGCAAAGATTACCTACCTTGGTGGGAACGTTTTCAACAATTCCCACCGAATATCTACCGAACGATCTGCGAGGCGTAGAGACATCTTTGTAGGTTTGAGATCTCCGAAGTTCATCTACTTGAAGACCGAGTGTGGCATGATGCTCACGCTTGCTCCTAAATCACACAATGCATTGTCAATGTCAGTATTACATATTTTGTGCATGGAATGGAGAAGCTTCTAGGGTCCTTCAACTTCAGTGGCAACTTGTTTTGAAAGATGACGCTGCATTCCTCAATGAGTGTTCCGTCTCGTTCGCTTCGATATGCCTCTCTTTGGAAAGAACCTCTTTGATGAGTTTGGCGTGATTAGGCATATTTTTGAGGGCTTCAACGAATGGGATGTTGATGTAAAGCTTTTTGAAACCCTCTACAAATCTTTTCACTCGTTCTTCATTCTTACTGCTCACCAGCTGTTGAGGAAACGATATTGGAGATTGGTACGCCGGTGGAGCAACGTATGGTTTATCCAAATCTGGTTCGACTCCTTTCATAATTGCTACGGTACGTTTTCCTTTTCACATGGACGTGTCAGCAGCATGCTCTCGCTCTTTCGAGGGCAAATGCTCGATCATATCAGTGCTGCCTTTGTTCTAAAAATCGGCCTAGGCGGCCGCCTAGGCACTAGGCGGTGGCCGGGCGCCCCGATTAATCACTAATCGGAGGTTCTAGGTGAACCGGACGTCTGGGCGGTCTAAGCAGGCGCCTAGGCGGGCTACGCGGTCCAGGCGAACGATTAATCGCTAGTGGCCGTGTAGGCGGTCTAGGCAGCCGCCTAGGCGGTATTCTAGTTTTAAAGGTAGAAAAAAAATTTAAGACAAAAAAACTTTAACAACTTGTTTATCAAGATGATAACGAAATCAGAATACTTTAAAATGAGTAAATGATTACAAAATTCATTTATTTATTTTTCATTATAGTTATATAAATAATTATATGTTTCTTGTGTAAGTAGATATGCACAAAAAGACGAAACCGACTTGATAGTAAAAGGTTGAATAATCTTGTTTATTTTTAATTCAATGTGAGGTTGATGGTTTAAAAGAAAAATAAATGAACAAGAATTTGCATGTGTTTCTATCTAATTATCCATATTACTTTCAAGATTGGATTGTTGATAATGGAAAAACGGACTATGAATCAATGGAAGAATATGAAGGATCAAACCAAAATGTGTTGACGTGTGAATGTTCAAGAGATCGAGCAAATGGATGATTTGCTTATAGATAGAGAGTTTGATGAATCATATTTTGATTCCGAAGAAGAAGAAATTAACATACAGTTTGAATTTGATGAACAACATTTCAATAAAGAATATAAAAAAGGTTTAATTATTATAAATGTTTTAAGTTAAAAAGTTGGATTAATATTACATTATATATATATATATCTGCCTACCCCGCCTAGACATCTTCTAGGCTCCGCCTAGGTGCTCTAGGTGCTAGGCGTTGGGTGTCCGCCCGCCTGGCGCCTAGCACTTTCTTGAACCTTGAGTGCTGCACCCCAAAATAGCATTAACGTATTCGCTTGGGTTTAATTCCTGGTTTATCGGGAAGCTATCCAGGATTCTGAGAGGATGAGGCAGCTTGCTGTGATACAGAATTCTCTAAACTCTTCACATGGTTGCTCAAGGATTCCATCTTGGTTTTGAGCTTGTTGATCGCTGTCCCCATATCTGCATTGAATTTGGCTTGAGTCGAATGTTGCTGCCTTTGCTCCTTGATAAATCCAAGCATTACCGCCATCAAGGTTTGGCGAAGGGGCTTGAGGAGGTTGAGGAGCTTGCAGAACTTGCTGAGCATGCTGGTTATCTTGCTAATACGTTTGTTGTTTTCGCTGATATCCCAAATCCTTCATCGGTTGAGTCGTTCGATATGACAAGTTCGGGTGGTTCCTCCAATTCGGGTTGTATGTATTCCCAAATTGTGTGTTTCCTTGCTGCTGGGCGTAATTCATATGTTCCACGTTCACTTGCAACCTACATTGATAAGCCACGTGTTCTGTATCTTTGCCATTCATGAAGTACATAGCGTTTGGTGCATTACCCGTTGCTCTGCTCTGATTTGGCTCATATAGGCGTCGAGTGCGGTGAGGCATACCTCTCGGTTTGGACCACAAGGTGTGGTTCATGGTGAGATTATCGATCAGGTCGTATGCCTCATCCACACTCAGATCCATAAACGAGCCTCTAGCAGCGTTATCCAACGTTGTTCGGTATTCATATGAAATTCCATTGTAAAAGGTTTGGATAACATACCACTGCTCGAGACCATGGTGTGGACACATCTGTAGAAGATCTTTAAATCTGCCCCACGCATCAAACAGCGTTTCTCCATCTCTGCATCTAAACGTTGTGATTTCGTCCCTCATCTGAATCGTCTTGCTCGGAGGTAAGATTCGTGAGAGGAACAATGTAGAGAGCTGATCCCAAGTAGTGATGGAAAACAACAGGAAGTGATTGCAGCCATGTTTTCACTCGTCCCCCAATTGAGAAGGGAAAGACACGCAACATGATTGCATTGCAGCCGTGATTTCAACCCATGAATTGATTCTGATAAAGCATGTTGATCATCACCGGCTTAATTGAGAAGAGAAAGAGACGCAATATGATCGCGTCCTCCAAGACTCCGTGTATCTTGAATGTACCGGAAAGCTCTAGGAAGTCTCAGAGATACTGATGGGGATCCTCGTGATTTACACCCATGGTTGTTTGCACGTTGTTCATATTCAGTACCACGTAGTCTCTGAGACGACGTGGTGGAGGAGCCTGTGGTTTTCGCGGTGCGAGTTGCTGTTGCTGCATATGTCCATGGCTGTTCTGATTATCCATATCTCGTTGATCTGACGGCTCTGCGAAGGAGAAAGAAAAACGATTTAGGTAGAAAGAACGAAAGAAAAGGAAACCAAAAGAAAAACAAAACAAGAATGACTCTAGCTCGAATTTAAGACGTGTTGACAATAGTTCCCGGCAACGGCGCTAAAAACTTGATGCGATTCAAAGTTAAACAATTATGAACCTAAACTACCCGCAAGGGCACGACACGTGTGTAGTACTCTAGGTGTCGATCCCACAGGGACTACCCAATACAACCTAAACCCAAACTACGTATCAAACTTGCAAATGAACGAAATATCGATTTTAGGAATGAAATACCAAAAACAATAAACTAACGAGTTCTTAACAGTGAGACAAACGTTCTAGGAATCCGGTTTCACCACAAGACTACCGAAACCAACAATCCACCTATCTAATCACGCAATCCCGATCAAGTTATCTAAGGAAAACGATCCTAAAATGATATCTACCCTCTCTCAAGGCATAGACACGTGATCTAGTCAAGTTATCCTTTATTTTCGTAGCTGACACCTTAAGCTAAACCCATAAGTTCCGTGATTCATCCGTTTTACACTCAACCGCTGCTACCCTACTTTCCTGGCCTAACCTGGATTCTTCTAAACCTGATCTTCTAGGACTAGAATTCTCCTTTTGGTCCTTCTCTTAATCCCTAGCACATGCATCTACTTGGCCTTCGTAAATACAAGTCATTTAAGCACTCAGACAAAGAATAGATAAACGAAAATGGGTAATTACATTCAAAGATAAATAAAAAACGGTTCTGGGATTGCCAAAACGACTACTCGCTCATGCATTCAAAAGCAAACATTATAATCGAAATAGAAAGTCTAAAGAACATAAAACCAAATGAAACCAAAGTCTTGAATTGATCTCCAATGCCCCTTGAATGTCTCCTTTGCAAGAACTCACGAAAAGCTCCCCTCTTTCCTCTCTTTCTGCAATTCTCTCTCTGCAACTCTCTTTCTACAACTCTCTCTCTTTTTTCTCTTTCCTTTCCTCTATTCTTTCCTCTTTGACTGTCATCTCTCTTTCCTCTTCAGCGGCTGATATTTCCCCTTTCTAATAGCAACTGCAGTTTTCCTTTTTTGAGCTTTTCCATCTCTTGTTTATCAATTCTTGTGTAATTGTCAACATTTTTTCTTTATTTTCCAGCCATGTAGCTCCCCTTCCTATTTTCTAACCATATTTGCTTTTGTTTTAAACAACCAGCACGTTCCTTTTCTTGTTTTGCAAAGTTTCCTTTTCTGGTGTATGCAGGTGATGAACACGACCAGCGCGAGCTGATGAGTGCCCCGCGCGGGCTGGCTTGGAGAGGGGAGCCCGCGCGGGCTGGTGAGGAGCCCGACTCGGGCTGAAGCTGCTGGAAGTCGCAGCCTACGCGGGCTAGGTGAATGCCCCGCATGGGTTGTGTTAGTCCTTGCCGATACTCGTCCCGTTTGCTCCGTTATGATCCTCGATGTTATTACTTTTTCCCGTGAACATCATTTAGCTCCAAAATTAACCAAATACGCATTAAAACCTGTAAGAACATGACAACAGGAAAACAAGTAAAACAGATACAAAATCATATGTAAACATCGCATTTATATCGTAAACATCTGTAAAATCGTGCAAGAAATGCGTATGAAAATGAAACGATCACATCGTAGAATGGGATGGTGACTTGCAGCTTCCTTAGGAGTTCCACGAATGAGACGAATTGAGCATCGTCATTTTGCTTCCTTTAGTGCTGTGAGAAGGGTAGGGGTGGTGGCCTCGGGGCAGGTTTCATGTAGGCTGGCTCCTTCTCCTCTCCTTTGTTGGTCTCCTTCCACGCCTTGAGCAATGGTTCGTTCATTTTTATTACTCCGAGGTTCTTCTCTCTTAGTTGTGGAAGTCATAGGTTGCTCTATCGTCTTGCCATTCCTTAGATAGATGGCGTTGACTTGTTCCCTGGGGTTTGCCTTAGGCTTCGCAGGGAGCTGTCTAGCCTATCGGTTTGACCCTTGCGCCAACTATGCCATTTGCATATCCATGTGTGCTTGGAAGCTCTCCATTTGCTTCCTCATGTCATCTTGCTTAGCCTTGATTTCTCAAAGCATGTAATTGTGATTCTTATGTTCTTGCAGCAACAGTTACAACATAGGAAGAACTTCGGAGTCACCTGAGGGTTGTGCTCATTGCTGATAGCCTTGGTTCTTGCCACTTTCCCTCTGCTTGAAACCTTGGTTTTGGTTTCTTGTCATCATCTGCAATTGAAATTCCTGCAAGTTTGCCATGTTCCTTGTATTGCCATAGGAGAGTTTGGGATGGCTCTTGACGTAGTTTCTTGGTAAGGCCGGTTATTGACATAGTTGACTTCCTCTATCCCCTGCCCTATAGATGCGTCATGTTACTCTACATGTAGGCTCGCCATCATCCTGTAGCTCTTAGCAACTTGTTGCTTTATGTCATTTAGATCCGGCTTAGTGATACCTAAGTCATTTTCATCAGCTTTGGATGGGAGATCACGGTTGTAATCTCCAACATTCTTGATCAGATTCTCGAGTTGTTGGAAAGTGAGGTTGCTTAAGGAGCCACCACCTACTGCTAAAATCATGAAACGTGTGGTCTCTTGGAGTCGTTGCATGAAGCCGGTGATGATGTACTTCTTGTCCATACCATGATGTGGACAAATGCGCTAATATCTCTTGAATCGCTCCCATTCATCATGTAGACTCTCATCTCTTTCTTGAAGGATCAAATTGATTCAGCTCTTGGCTAGCAACGTCCTATGATATGGGAATAACTCCTCCATGAATCGTTGCTCTAGCTCGTTTCATGAGATGATGGAAGTAGTGGGCAGGTTGAACAACCAACTTTGTGCTCCGTCCTTGAGTGAGAATGGGAATGTAGACAAGTATAAGTCTTCGTGTGTTACTCCCATGCCACTTTGGTAGTGCCGCAGAGCATCTTGAAGTCGGTAAGTTCTGCATTCGAGTCCTCATTCTCCATTCCTCTTAAACTAGAATTGCTGAGCATCTAGATGAAACCCGGTTGCAGCTCAACTTCGGCCATGCATGATAGCAACTTCGGCCATGCATGATAGCAGCTCAATGTAGGTTTCTTCGGCATCGTCCATTTTTGAATGGTGTCATACCATGTTGGGGTTATGGTAACTTTTCGAGCGACGAAGCACTATATTGTACCGATGGCTGGGGTACATTGTGACCTTGGGAGATCTTCAGTGTGCTGGGGTCCTTTGGACTTTGCGAGCGTATGCCCGAGCAATAGATAGAGGTAGAGAAACTGAGCATTCCTAACTCTTTTATTTTTTTCGTTTTTATTTTTAATTTAGTTCAATGATGTATATCTATAGGTTTGACCTTCGCTGTAGATTAGAGTATTGTGTATAGGATTCTTATGAATTTAAATCGAAGTATTATTTTTAATTCTATGGTCTATTGCATGTTTCATTCTTTCAGTTTATGAAGGATCATGTAAATTGAATGTCGGTTGGTTTAGTTCAAATGGAGACATTAGATTACGCTAGATATAGTACAATAGTAAGGCATGAGTAATCTTTTGAAAAATGATTATTTTGTTTAGAAGCAAAAACATTGTGTCATAATGCATTCAATATATAGGTCATCACACAATGATCTAAATATTGGATAGGAGTTTGCATTATGAGAGTAGGTTGGTTCATTAAATACATTCGTTGTCTAAGTTTTCAGGCGGAGACATAATAATATATACATTCGGATTAGGTTTGCACTATGAGAGTAGTTAGATCCAAATTTTCATTGCGACAGTAGGTAGATCCACTTAAGATGAAGAATTTCCTGAACAAATCAGATTGATAGTTCCAAAATCCTTAGCTAGTTTGCATACGTAAAGATAATATTTGAGTCTAACAACACTGTCCCAACTCGTATATAGATACTAGTTAATATATCTATTCACACACACATACATCCTACATGTTTTCATGATCCTAGTTTTCGTAGACGATTAGATTAAGCCACATTTAGTCTTGTGTTCAATCTTGGTATTACACGGTCCGTATCCTTGCGGAATGTTTAGTCTAGATTAAAATGTAAAACTTGATAAAGTTTAGATCACGCTTAGATTACACGCATCGAAATCCAAATATGTAAAAGCCTAGCAACATAACTCTTGTTTCGCTCCTTGATGGTGGCTTCCATCATTGGTATATGGTATAGGATGAACTTCCTTATAGAGCACATAGATATTTTAAACATGAATTCAACAAAACATGAATATTTTGAGTACTTTATTTTAACCATTTCTTGGATAACTTTTTTGCTGAATTTACCATTAGCAGAAAGTGATCGACTCTAATAAGGGCAGCTTCTTAATCTCTTTTTCCTTGTTGTTCTTCATTGCATCACTAAAATCAAAGAGTAGACATCACAAAATAGGCGAAACAACACATGCAATCACATTACCTAAAAAAATATGCCCATTGCTGTAAACATGAGGATGTATAAAAAACTATCTAATCAGTTGGTCCAAACAATCCTATGCTAGGTTCCTTCGAAATGGGTTCTCACTGCTTTGGACTCTTCCCCTAATACTACCATAAGTCATTCTTGGTTCTACAAATTTGAACTTCTCCCGGTTGCCGGAAAGACCAAAGGTTATGGCAGACCGGTGAGCATTAGATTTAAGAAGACCATGGCTTCAAGAGAACCCTGTCGTGAATATTCCATACCACAACGTCAAAAAATTCTCTTAAAAATATCATAAACTTAATCTTCATATTCCTATAAGAAAAGAATTCTCTATTAAAAATCTAAGGCTTGAGAAAAGAATTCTCTATTAAAAATCTAAGGCTTGACCTAAATATGCGTCTACAAGCAAATTGTAACTTCCAAACGGAATTTCCGGGTGAGCTCGATCGTTTAAAAATTCCTAGATGGATTGCAAACGGCTAGAGAAACCCATCCATTATCTGTCCGAAAATTTGCAAAACGAAAAATCTTTCAGAATCTGTTCGAAATTACGAATGGATTCGAAACAGGACGCGTGTCTCGTGTGCAATTGCGGATGGACCTTCTGATCGTCCGTAAATTTTCGAATGGATAACATATCGGTCCAGACATTTTGGACAGTTCGAGCATCCATGAGGAAATTTTTTGAAAATTGTAGACTTATTTGAACCGACTGGAGACTGTCTAAAATTCGGGACGGTTTACAAACGAGTCGTAAAAATGTTGATTTTAATCCCTAGCCATCCTTAATCAGCTAAAAAATTCCTTATATAACTCCTACATTAATTTTCCACACAACAATAACAAATATTATACTCCATATAATCTTATTGTTTCTTGATATAGAATAATTAATCTAGAAAATTCAAGGGGTATCAAAGGAGTTTATGGAAGGCATTACCCAATTTATGACAATTGTGACAAATCAATAAGTTGCAAAGAAACCTGTAAATTGGTTTGTCATTGCGTTAAATGCAAAAAATAAAATATTTTTTGACGAGAGAACTGTTTAATCATCTTTATTTAAGAGGTTTTACTTCGAATTACTTCATGTGGTTATCTCACATAGAGAAACTTTGCGCTGCGACCTACTAATGTTGAACGCGTCAAGATGTAGAAATGAACCTTTATGTGGAATTGGTGAACATTGTATTTAGTGAAAGAAACGAGGATAATATTGAAGAAGACCCGAATGTAGATGCAAAATATTTTTTGATATGTTAGAAAATTTAGTCATCTATTTTATGATTGGTGTAGAACGAATCTTTCACATTTGTCTTTGTCTGCACTTTTGATGAATTTGAAGACAAAAATAATCATTATGAAAGTTGCATGGATTCTATATCACAATTAGTAATCCATAATTTTTTTGAAGATAACAATGCAATAGAGCCAAGGTATGAGACAAAGAAGATGATGAGATCCTTGGGCTTATGCCATATCAAAAGATTGATGTTTGTCAAGAAAATACATGTTTCTTTTGGAAAGAGACATCGGACTTAACAAAACATCAATTTTGCAAAAAAGACCGGTTTTATTTGATATGGAATGGAAAATTGATTCCATATTGTCGTATGTGTTATTTACCAATTACAGATAGAATATAAAGTTTGTATAAATCTAACAAGACCGGAAGCAACATGAGATGACATGTTGAACACTTAACTTGTGAAGGAAAAATGGTCATCCCTTAGATGTTGAGGTGTGAAAATGTTTTAACAAGGTATATCATGACTTTGCAACTAAGAGTCAAAATGCTTATTTAGGCTTTTTCACTATTTTTTTTAATCTATTTAGAATGTCTCGGAGGAAATATTTGTTATGTCCAGTTATTTTGACACCATACAATTACCACCAGACATGTGTGTCAAAAGAGATTTTTTTGTTCTTAACAATAATGATTCTCATGCCTAATCATTCTAAAATAAGTTTGGATCTATTTTTCAACTATTGATTGAATAATTAAACGATTTTTAGGAGAGAGTTCAAGTATACGACGTCTCAAGGCGACAAAATTTTATATTACGAAGTGCTCTTATGTGGACAATAAGAGATTTCTCAGCTTATTGTAGGTTTTCTGAATGGACTATGCATGGCCGATTGTCTTGTCTGTATTGCATGGATGAAACATTTGTAGTTGAAACATGGATGCAAGAGTAGTTGGTTTGATTTTCATTGTTGTCTTCTTCCTGCT
>CM071871.1:8577308-8595759 GCA_036759665.1 Gynandropsis gynandra
GATCGGTTGAGTGGCTTGGTAGAGCTTAAGCCGCTGTCCATTGGCGTTGAACGTGTCACCCGCATCACTCCATAGTTCCACGTCTCGTACCTCATGCAAGTGCGGGTGCAGCCTCCTTTGAGTTTCGGGTGAAGGTTCGTGGCTGTCCTCCCTATAATTTCCGTACATACACATTGAAGAGCTGAGCCTCTTACACTTTTTCACGCGTGTGGGCTGTTTTCTCATCTCATCTGCGCTCATGTTAGCATTCAAAACAGCAAGATATGTTTTATTGGAATCAACGTGCTGTGTGGCTGGAATGATGCCCGATCGGGCATGGTTTGTGTGCCCGCTCGGGCAGTGCTAAATGGTCCACACAATTGGCCGTAGGTTTTGCCCGATCGTGCAAGGCTTGTACCCGACCGGGTGGAGGCTTTCCATGCTCAATCTCGTCCCGTTTGTCCCGTGATGATCCCCGAAGTTGCTCCTTAGCTTCGTGCATGTTCTTTTAGCTCCAAAATGATCCAAATACGCGTAAAAACCTGTAAGAACATGAAAAGCACGAAAGCAAGTAAAACGGATACGGAATCATACGTAAAACATCACATATGTATAAAAAACGTCTCCTAAATCGTGCAAGAAATACGTATGAAAACGAGATGATCAACTATCCATTTGATTTGGGTCCGTTGATTGTCGTTCTTGCCGTCCAAAGGTGGTCTTCTAAAGGTGCATCCGAAGGTGGCTATTCATCTGAAGGTGCATCCCGACCGTCTGAAGGTGCTTCCAGATGGTTGTCGGTTCTGAAGGTGTATCCCCGCTGTTTGAAGGTGCCAAGAAGGTCTGGCTGTCTAGCACATGTAGTTCGACCATCTGGCATGGGCGATCCGGATATTCGGCGCGAGCGATTTGGCGTTCTGGTGATACATCCTCATCCTTTTAATTCCTCACCACGACGTTGTCGTTATGTTGGCAATGGGTTTGTTGACGACCCGTTGCATTATAAATGATCTCGTTGCATTAATGTAAAAATATTGTTTGAAATTATTAAAATTCTAATTAAAACTTTAAAATTTTTCATGTCTCATCCCTTTGAACGAGGTGGTAGTTCGAGACCACGTTATCATTCCACATAAAGTGCAAATGGACCGTCTTGTTCGCAACAAGCTTGGGTCTTTGAGTTGGGATTTTCCGGATTTTTTCAATCCGACTCTATTCTGAATTCTGAATCTTCGTAATTTATGTCATTTTCTTAGTATCAACCAATGCCTCCACCGGTCGAGCAATCTCTATATCAAATGCATCACGAACCAACAATGGAAGAATTTCTAGCAATCGACGAGGAAAGATGCAAGCTCCCACATTTAGATCCTAGTCGTAAAAATGACATACGATGGTACATATTAATGAAGTTAAACTTAAATTTTTATTTAATTAATATAATATGAATACAATTCAATTTTTATATATAGTTTTTCTCGACATATAACAAAGACGATGAAAGATGATTTTGATGACCATACTATAATTGGACGAACGTTGGTGGAAGGCCTTTTTTATGCGATTTTAATCAAAATTATTCATAAAAAATTTAATAAATAGTTTTTATTTATTAATTAAATAATTAATTTTTGTAGCAAAAAATTTTCTAAAATCCTAAGATTACCTAACTAGTAAAGTCTGAATTTGAACGAGTTGCGAGAATTAGATTGAAATATCTCGTCGATTAAATTAAACATGATCAAGAGAAGAAGGGAAAATTCATGTGGTTAGCTTCCAACGTGTTGGAAGAAAAGTGAGTTTATCGTGATGATCTCGGGTTTAAATAAAGAAGCGAGAGAGCAAGTCAATCTCATCGTTATGATAGGGAATGTTATGGGATGAGCGCTCATATAGCTGGTTTCCATTTATTCACGAAAATAAAAAAAATGGTAAGATTTAAGAATTTCAAAAAATTTATAAAATTGGCATTTTATTTTTATACATTTAAAAGGTATATGTTTGTAATTTGTTTTAGGCGAAGGAGAAAGACATAAAACCATAAAAAATTGAAATGCTCGAGCGTACACATAAAAAATAGATAGTTCATGGGTAGATGCCAGAGCAAAACAAGTTCATGATGATGGTCAGAGTATACCATCAGAACGGGTGTCTCAAATTCTGCCGAGAGATGACATATCACAACCCTCTTGATCACTACATTTCGTACACCTTTTATGAGCGATATTATGACTGGTTTTGATGGTCGTTATGATGTTTACATATTATTATGTATCATTTAATCGTTTCATTTGTTTTTATGTTTAAATGATTTAATACGTTAGAATTGAGGCAAAACAGGACGAGAAACGAAGAAGAAACAGATGAAAAGTGGTTAAGTCAATGGACGATGCACTCATTAACAATCTTTTGCGAGATTGTTAATACGTTTTATCCATTAGTCTAATAAGAGTTGCATCAATTCCTTGTCTTCGACCCTAGTACTACACGATCCGTATTCTTGAGAAAGCGTTAGTCTAGGTATATTATTACTTGAGATTAACCGACATCAGATTGTATGAGAATAAAGAGCTTAGCCAAAGCAAGAGAACAATCGGGTGAGATTGGAGGAGAAGAAAGGACTCGATCAAAGCAAGATAATGGTTAGGATAGATTGGAGGAGAAGAACACTGACTTAGGAATCCTACTTCAAATCAAAATATGGTTTCATTGCCTATAAACCCGAGCTTCCTCCCCTTTGGCTAGGAAGTCTGAAAGTCGTTGTTTTAGCCATTAGAGAGAGCTACAACACCTGAATTAACTCAGAGAAACAGAAAGACGGATCCCGAATACTGATTCCCTAGTTATTAATGTCTGAGTAGTTACACTGTTCTAGGAGATGGGATTAGCGTTAGAGAATCCTTCAATTCATGCAATTATTATCAATAACAAGAGCAATGCTCGGTTTGCTATTTTTTATTCTTTTATGTTTGTTCTTCATGAGATATGTTTGCCTTGATCAAGTAGATGTATATGTTAGGGTTTTGAGAGATAGATTGAGAGGTGAATCTTAATCTCGGATAAACAGGTTTAGAACAATTGGAATTGGATCATAAAAGTAGAGCAATTAGGGTTAAAACGAATGAATCATAAAGCTTAAGGTATAAACTAGTAGATCAGCCACAAAACTACAGGGTTTGTTTGTTTATGCATGTCTTCTCCGCCTTGAAAGAAGGATAAGACATACTAGGATTATTTGTCTTTAAAATATTATAGAGTACACATGATTTTTAGTAGTTGAAGTGTGATTCTTGGATGATCTTGTGGTGAAACCGGTTCTCTAGAGCGTTTGTTTGGTTGTTAGAGCTCTCGTTTATATTAGTTTAGTTTCTTATTTTAGTTTGCTTATTGATAACATCTACTTTTTTCTAATATTTTCATCTATTTCTAGTTAGTTTTATTATTTATTTGAATCTAACCGAGTTATTAAGTACAATTAAGTATTCTTCAGCGCTTTTTCGTGTTTTGCAGGAAATGAAGATATCAAGACACAAACATGAGCAAATTCCGCAAAACTAAGCAAAACCAACCTCGGTTCACCTATGCACGGTCAGCATCCAAGATTCCTTCGATTTACAGCAATTGAAACACACAGCTGACAAAAAAATGGAAATACACGACTACTTACAATAAATGGAAACAACCGCCTGCTACAAGAAATAGAAACAAGAGACACGCCTGCTAAAGAAAAAGAAAAGACGCGATCTGAACAAGAATGGAAAGCACGCGGTTTGCTGGAGAAGAGAAATGGAAAGAGGACACAGTTTGTTGCACAAGAAGAAAAGGAAACCATTGCTGCACAAGAAAAAATAGAAACACAAATCGCTGGAATAAATTGGAAACACAAACCGCTGGAACAAGAATTAGAAACACAAAGCTGCTGCACAAGAATCGAAATCGGTTGGAGCAACAAAATGGAATTTAGCTGGAACAAGAAAAAGGAAACCAAAGGCTGCACGACTGAAGATAAAAAGGAGCTAGTGGGCCAAAGGCTAAGGGGGCTGGAGGAGGAACAAGAAAAAAGAAACCAAATACTTTGGAGTCTAACCATGATTTGGGGTCTTAATCGATTTAGAATCTACGTCAGGTCGGTCGATTGAACCCAAGGATTAGGATAGCGGTCTTAATGTGTTAGTAGCTGAGATTGTGTAATCGGGAGATTGGTAGTATGCATGCTAGATAGTGAAATAAATATACGTCAGTCAATTGCTAGGATAGAGCTTGAATTCCCTGAATCCGTGATAATATCTGTGACCATGATCTTTGTTAGTATTTCATTGCATTATTGTGCATCTCTCAAAACCTGTGGTGCTTAGTTTATTGAATTTATCCCGTTAGTTAGTTTAGCCTTTACTTTGCATTTCAATCACTTGATTTATCATACGTCCTATTTATTCGTTTAATATCTATATTGTTGCATCAGTTCCCTAGTGTTCGACCCTGGTACTACTGGAATCCATATTCTTGCGGAAACGTTAGTCTAGGTACTTATTATTTGAGATTAACCACACCACTTATTCTCCTTAGACTACTTAGGTTTGATTTGTGTCACGTAGTCCATGCGGGATCGATACCTAGATTACACTACACACGTGTCGTGCATTTGCAGAGTTGTTTTAGGTTGTTTAACTTGAACGCACCACCTCTCTAAGTAAAAAAGAATACAACAAGTTATATCTCGAGGTAAATATATAACTGTTTAATATAATTTAAAATTTTATATTCTCTAATATTAAAATTGAAAATAAATTTAATAGCAAGTTATATCGTACAAAGGTCGTATTTTCGATATTGGAGGAATGACATCACAACGTTCAACTTCCTCCAAAGCTAAAACGAAAAATGACAGAAGTGAAATGGTGTAATAAAATGATGTAATATGAATAAGCACTATATGAGACTCATCAATAATTGGCAGCCAGTCAACAAGAATCAGCACGACAACATCAATAATCGGCACGACAAGTTGAACGGTTAATACGTTCGTTTAAGGTAAAAATGCCTTAGATTGATGGGACGGATGCGATGATGAAGCCGATGAAGGATGATTCAAAACCTCCGAGAAGTTTGTAGAAATTGTAATTAAAATTGTGTATAGTTTATATTTTCTAAAAAACTAACATGTAATTAATTTAAAGTTTTAATTTTTATATTTTCATCTTTTAATTAAAAAATTTATTTTTCTCGAAAAAAATTCCAGACATACGAATGTTGTCCGTAATTTTTTTTCCAACAAAAAAGTTTTATGAAGAATTTCTGACGGATCCGCCGTTTGAAAATCGATCGATTTTTTCGAAAATTTGCAGACGGTATAGTTCGTCCGGAATTACGACCTGATTACGAACTACGTTTACCATCTAGAATTATAAACGAATTGCAGACGGATTGAATTTACGGAAGCTCATTTCCGGACGAATGTTCTCCGTCTAGAAACCATCTATATCGGTGTTTTCGGATAGATTTGGCCATCAGAATCTGTGTTTTTCTAATAGTGTTATTCCCTTCATTCGATTGATGTCATCTCTTTTATCTATGAAATTAATTTTTCTTCAATCAAATATTACCATGATTCTCTACAACTTAAAATATAGACTTTATTTGAAGAACAAAGAATTGAATTAAAAAATTACATTGACATTAACCACTAACTTGCCAACTAGATGAACGAACAACGCTCACTTGGAAACGACTACCAAACCAACTGAATGTTCCAAAAAAATTGAAAACATAGAGACATTAACTTTCAAATGATGGTTAATCTGATCATGCTTACTTTTTCATAAAACTAAATCTGAATAGTTCTAGGTAGATTTTGACCAACCCACAGACATCCTTGTGGCCCTTGCTACAAATAATTCGAATATAACGCCGAGTTTCAACCAATTATCAGCTGTACAAAAATAAAAAAAAAGTCGGTTATTTTTTAGATGCGTAGAATTGGGAGAATCATGAACAACCATTTCATTGGAAAAGCATTGATTTGGTAGTCACAAACAATATACAGAGGGAGGGAGATGAAATAAGAAATTACTGGAGTGGAAGAAGTTGTGAGAGCCAGCGATACATGCATGAATTACAAGCAAAGTTGAAAAATAATTAAATTTCAATAAAATGCCCTCATAACATGTTAGATCAAAAGATACAACACGGAGGGAGATGAAATAAGAAATTACTGGAGTGGAAGAAGTTGTGAGAGCCAGCGATACATGCATCAATTACAAGCAAAGTTGAAAAATAATTAATTTGAATACAATGCCCTCATAACATGTTAGACCAAAAGATACAACATAGAAAATGTTACAACATAGAAAATGTTATCTCATTTCATGCTTAATGTTGTTTTGCGATATTCTTAAAAAGATTCACCTCGTCAATTGTTCCAGAAATGAAATCACCCGGCACCAATAATCTGTATCAACAAAGTTTTTTAAGTGGGTTTTGACACCACTAAGGATTAGGATTGAAAAGGGTAAGGGCGAGAGATTCACAAAACCTGAGTAATTTCCAATATATTCCTTCCCTTCTACGTGTAGTGGATTTTTCCTGAGCCAATTGTTGCACACATTAGTTTTCTACTTTTATGTCGACTAGTATAATGATTTCGTATTCATATACAATATCAAGAGGAAGGGAAATGAAATGTTAAATTATCGTAGCTGTAGAAGTTGTGAGAGATAACCACCTCCTCTGCCTCCTTCCTCGACCTTATCTCTTCCACTAGAATCTGCACGTCCTTCACCAAATCTATCTTATATGCCCTCACATCCAATAGCGAAAATCAGAAAACTCAGAAACTCTATACCAATAATGCGAAATTGCCAATTGAAACGAATAAACTCACTCTTCAAACCCAAAACAGGATACACTAAAAGGTTGGACTCATGTGACATGGTGTGATGGAATTATCAATGGTCGAAATGCACCATTGATGCTTTCACTTCTAACCCTTTATCAGATGGTTCTTTATTCGGAAATCCATCTTTGGAACCCTACAAGAATTTAAGATCAACACTAGAGAAAGAAGGAGTTAATTTGTTAAGAAGTATCGCCTCTTTGTGAGCGAGCACATTCATTGGCTGACATAACAAAAATGTTGTTGTCTTTTCCCTAGCTCTCATGGAAAGGAAATTCTTTTCGTTTCCTCGGTTTGTCTCAAGACCTTAATAATTTCGTGATCTATCTCAAGGTTAATTATTGTCTCATGCCGCTAATCCTTCTATAGACGCAATTGATCTTCATAGACTTTCTTCGATGTGAGGGGTGCTAACTGAACTTACTTCTCTTTGAACTCGAATGTTTATTTGTTGCTGAATCCATCACGTTGAGCTTGTATCAAATTTCCAGGGCCTTCCCAACAATAGATTCTCAGTTTGCACCGGTACTACGTCATACAGAACATCATCTTTGTATTTACTGTACTATATGAAATGTTTACTTGATGATGTACGTTGGTTTCCCGTTGTAGTTTAGCCTATGAAGTTTGTAGGGTTTTGGATGCTTTGTGTTTAAGATCCCTAACTTTTCAACGAGTGCAGTGCTTACCACATTCGTACAACTCCCACCATATATGATGATGCTACACACTTTCTCTTTAATAAGTCTCCATGTGTAGAAGATGTCTTCTTGTTGCTTTGTTGCATCCTCTACAACATGTAGGTTAAGGAATCAATGCAGACTAACAATTTAGCTTTGATTGTTCATACTCCTAAGCACTTTCATCCAACATTGCAACCCTAGGTTCCATGCTTATCCGATGTCTCTTACAACCCGTCTTCGCATATTACCATAGTCTTCTTATTTGGATAATGTTTGGCATAATGCTCATAACCTTGAAATTTAAAGCATGCAATATCACGATTGCCCATAGGAATTCATGAATACCTTATGTTTTTGGTTTTGGCATCTCGGGTTTTGGCTCGATCTTGCTACTAGTGTAGGACCTCTCGTGCTCATGACTTTCCCTTCTCTGTATTTTGTTTGCTTCTCGATCTTATTAGCCAAGTGAAGAAGATCCACCATATCGACGTAGAGATGAGTTTCCATGTGAACTTGAATATTGGGATTAAAACCACCAATAAAACGAATAAATCCATCTTCTTGTAGTAGTCCTCCTCACCGGTATTACCTTGTACCAATTGTCTTATACATTGACTAAGCTCTTGATGATAGTGGGAAGCTACAAATCGACAACTCATGATGGTATGCATCTGGTCCCAAGTGCTAATGGCTTGCTCTCTATTACGTCTTCTCGAAAGCGTGAGTTGAACTCACCATGCCAATGCATAGTCATTGAATCTTACATATGCCAACCTTACCTTCTTTAATTCACACTAGTGATGACAATTAAAACCATCATTGTCTTTTGTTCTTACTCCAAGTATTCTTCCGCATCACTTCGGACAACGAAACTAGGAATTTCCATCTTAATGGGTACTAATATCATCGCTGATTTTATTCCATGCTCGTTGGTTAGGTTTCTTTGGACGACCATAATCTTCCTCCAGGACCTCAACATACTCGTCCTCATCCATCCAATCATAATCTCTTTGTGGTTGTTTTGTACGAACTCCATGTGTCACTTCCTCCATCCGACCATACTCTCTCTGTGGTTTTTCTAAGCAAACTCCACATGTCACTTCTTTCATCCGACCAAGTCATTGGTTGAGAGTAGTAAACTCTTGCCGCATGCGCTTGAATTCGGCCATCAAAAACTGCATTTGCGTGGCTCCCTCACTGTCCGATGTTTGTCTCGAAGGTTCCAAGAACTAGACATTAGAAAATTAAAATAGAAAAGATGAATGAAAAGAAGATGAACGAAGCTTGCAATGTTTATCAAAAAGTATTTCACGCAATTTTTCTCACCCATCATATCTATTTCTTGACTTTTTCTCTTCAACTAAATCTTGACGATACAAATGTATAACATCAACATTAAGTTAAGTTTCATATTCTAAGATACTGCTATTTCTAATTACTCTGCATATTTCTATCCTAAAGACTATTTCTATTTTCTGTCTACCATTTCTTTTTGTTTTTTTGTGCTTTTTCTTTTCTCTTATTAATTCCTTTTTGTGTTTGTCCTTTTTTTCATTACTTTTTTTTTTGTTTTTTTTGTGTGTTTTATATTTTTTTGTTTCCTTTTCTTCTTTTTTTTATTTCTAAAACTACAAAAACTAAATAAAATAAATTAATACTAAATCAAATATAAAAAAAAAAATCCAAGAATAGGACTCTGATGCCACTTGATATGATCTTAGACTAGCGTTCTTTATTAGATGGATGGAAATGGATAGAATTCCACTAGCAAATCAATAACAAAATTTAGAACTTATCTTTCGGAAGAAGGAATATCCTAAACTCCAACTACAACTCTTCTAGAGAATCTTAGACTCAGCGAACGATGTCACAATACTTGTGATCTAGTGTTGATAATTTTGTGTACAATGAGTCCTTTATTTATAGGGATCAAATAATAATGAAAAACTTAACTGAATAAAATATTTTAACCACACCTGGCATAAATGCTCTGTCGAGCAATGGAATTGCTCGATCGAGTGCCATTGAATTTAAACTCTAATTGTATAAAAGTTTAAGCATGTTCAATGAGCATCACATATGCTTGTTCATGTCCTCGCACATTCTGTCGAATTCTCCCACACACGGGCTGAGCGCCTTTAGCTTCACCAACTTCTTACTCCTCTTAGTTGTTTATCCTTTATGTGAACCTCATAGTCTTGAACTAGCTCCTCTTCACGTCCTCTTCCATCCATTGGTTGTCCTTCCACGACCATTTAATTTCACACATTCCTCCATTGTTATGGCCCTCATGATCGGTTCTTGTATGATTTGTGGCGGAACCACAACCTGATTCTCATCATGTGTAAATTCTTATGTATTGTTTCAAATGGTTGGTTCATGAGATATCACACGCCGCAATCAAAATCTAACGCTACATATTGTGCCACGTACCCCCAATTGCAGTGTTCACTTTGGGTATTGCCTTATAATATTCCGATATATAACTAGAAATCAAATTTGTGTTAAACGTAAATTTTTTAAAAGTAAAATGATTTTAACTTCATTTGTATGTGTTTATTTATTCATTTACAAATAATATAGCATTACAATTTTTTTTTAATTAAATGACTCATTAATGTATCATATTTTGAATATTTCTCAAAGTTTAAATTAATTTACAATAAATATTGAGAGGTAGATATAACAACACGTCATATTATATTCAAATTAGTAAAGTTTAACGATATAATTATAGAACAAACCAAACAAAAACTAATGTTTATTTTACATAATTTAAAACCAAAATTGTATATTTATTTATATGTTAAAAAAGTCATTTTTAAAAATATACAGATAAAGTTATTGATGTTATTTGATTCAAGTATTCCATAAAATAATTATGCATCATGCATATTTGTGGTTAACAAAAATAATTTTTAGAAATCATTTATATGAACGATATGAATAAATGTTTATTAAAAACTTATTCATTGAATAATTGAATAATAAACGGGGTTTTTTTTCATCATTGATGACATGTGTAGATTTATAATTTATTAGCCAATGAATATCAAAACTTTATATTTTCGTATTAGCTTTGCACTACACTATACTTCTTCACTATTTATATGTTTTTATTTTGGAGATATGACACATAATATTAAGATATTTTATGTAATGTTTAAAAGAATATGTGCCATTTAACATATTTGGTTGAGGTGTTATTGAATGTTTCACTTGTTGAATCAATCTTATTTTTTTCATCCATTGGACATTTGAACTTTTTTTTTTATCCTCAGGTTGGGAACCTTATAGTAAATTCAATTTAACATATATCAGATATTAATATGAATATGACTTAAATACGAGATTTATTTTTTGTATAGTAATTCGAAGTATTTCAAAGTTCAATAAATATTTCTGTAGATAATATATGTAATAATTGTTTTATATGTAAAATTAAAACAAATACAGCGAAGAACAATCACCTTTACGCAAGTACCTCATTGCACTAATTAATTTATTATATGTATTTGTTTTTCGTTTAGTATTAACTATGTTTATCAATAAAAAATTGAGAATGAAAAGAATGGTTACTTAGTTTCAACAGAAACTAAAAGCACTAACTTATGCTTAACATATATATTGATATTGTCGTAATTATTATTTCAGATTTCATATGTGCGTAATGAAATTTTTAATAGGTGTTAAGTTTTTTCTTGGTTAAAAATTAATTTTTCTATGCATAATAGAGTAGAAAAAAATGACCTAAATCCTTGAAACAAACATCATTTTTCTAAAAGAATGATGTGCTTAGATCATTTTATGGCGATTTTGATTTAAATCGTTCTAGTATTTTTAATTATTTATTTACCTTTATGTATCACGTTAATCGAACGAAAATTTTAAAATAAATTAAAATTTTATAGATACAAAAAATATATCACATCAAAATAAATTAATATATGAATTTTATAATGATGTCTTAGTCTATTTTAAAGCAAAGAGTAAGTATGTGTTTATGCAATAAATTGTTTTTTGAAAGATTGATTTACCGATGATATATTATTTCTTTCTTTACCATTCTATTATTATTCAGATTATTCCATTTTTTTATATTCATCGTATAATTCTTTAAGTATTGTTTGGCCTTTATTCATATAATCAAAATTGATTCCATTAAGTTTTTCATTCTATTGATCTTGAAGTTTCCAAACAATTTTTCGTCATTATTTTGGTCAATCTGGTATCCAAAAGTATTTTGTAATTTATATAAAATACTAAAAACAAATATAAATAATGCTATAGGAATTTACAACCAAATTTCTTTTAGATGTGAAGTACAGTTGATAAAATTGAGGTGCACAAATTTCAAAAGCAGAATTACTGAAATACAAATTTAGATTATCACAATCGGTAAAGAATGCCAATTAGACTAAAAAAGTCCATCCTTTTATGCAGTCGAACCCCGAGAAATTCCATTTATATGTGTAACAAAACTCAACACCTTATGAATTGTTATTATCTATAGGATTAAGTTTAAGGTAAGAAATCAATACATACTCGACAAATAGTAGGTATACATCAAAGAAAAAAGTAAGAGTATTGGAAGATGAATTCCTAAAATATTGAAATTCAGAGAATATGGGTCAAGATATTGAACTCACCCATTGGTCCGTGTCAAATTCCTTAGCACAATCTATGCATTAGTTTGTCAAAAGACTTGAGGTTGTTGGTGAAATGCACGTTAGTTGCAAGATAGCTCTGCAGAAGGACTTGGTCTTCCCATTAGGTCAGAATATCCTCTAGTATGATTGAGAAAGTCACTTTTTTGTTGTCTTTTCATTTTCAAATATATAAATATCATATCTAACATGAATTAAGACTATTACATAGATTACCGCAAAGGTATAGATAGATCCGGAGGAGCAGTATCAGGTTACCTGCTGCTTTTATAAAACCTTCAGACTCATGTTTCAAGCTATCTTACATGTTAGTATTTGTTTCTTTGGTTTAAACCATGCAGTGTTTGTTTTGTACCATGGGAAATATAGTACATATTATGCTCTCCCCAGAACAAAGGTTGGGGAGGATAATCGATTGTGATGCTAATTGTAAGCTCACTAATTCTTCCCTCTTCAGCATTTTAAATCTTCATATCTGGTCTTCTTAGCCAAGAATGATGTGAATAGGTGTATTCAGTCATATTGTTGGTTGAAGTGTTTTCTTTTATATGTCTTACTATCTTGAAATTCTTTTGTAATTCTTTGCAATTTTTCCCCCTTGGGATAGATCCTAGCTTTGGTTTCTTTCCTAATTATTAGATAACATATGTTGTCCTAATCTGGTGGCAACCAGAACCAAGTCTATGCCTTCGGCTATTTACCTTACTATTATCAATTGGCAATCATAACAAAGGAAATTTATAGGTGGTGGCACAATTTATGGATTTTTGTTTTTCACTATTACTTATTTCGTACCCAAATATTACATTATAAATATGAGGTATTCAAATTTCAATTTGGAATCCCATAAAAAAACAAAAACAAGAAGAGGAAGAAAAATAGAGAGATATCTTTCTTAATTTTTAAGGTTCTTCTTTAATTATTTGAAAGAGTTTTCTCGATTTTGTAAGGAAGATTGTTGTTTTCTGCTTACCATTTTAGAGAAGTCTTATAATTTCTTGAGAGCTAGTAAAAATATTTTACTATTTGTCTGTAGACGTAGGCACTTTGACGAGCCACGTAAAACCCAGGTGTCCTATTTTTCATTCTTTCATCTCTATTTTGTTATCTAATAGTTATTTATCCACGTCCGTTCCTAATAGTGGTATTAGAGCTTTGGTTTAATACTTGTTATCCATACGACTACTGAGTTATAGTAAGATAAGTAATGATAAAATGTCAAGAAGATATAAAATATAGAATTTCATTGGGAATAATATTTTTCAACATGAAAACAAGAAAAAAATGAGGGTTATTTTGATAAAAAATGGTTGCGAGTGGCATGGCTGATGAGCACTGGAACAAAATAAATGAAAGTACCGTCACCAGTTTGCACATCGGTCTCATCAATGATATCCTTAATAGTGTAGAAGAGTTGGAGATTCCAAAAAAAATCTGGGAGTATCTCTCAAAGTTGAAGGAAATTAAGTCATTCGACAATAAGATCTTCTTAAAAATAAGATTGTACACTATTTGGTTTTTGGAATCTACTTCGATGATAGATCATATAAGTATGCTGAAATTCTCTAAAATGAGTTAGAAAATATATGTAAAAGAGTGTGTTGAGATATTGCTCCAAAGTTTATATGATTCGTATGATTCAATATAGTTAACATAACTAGCAATCTTAGTACGAACTATTGAGTCTTTTACGGTGTTGCAACTACTATTGTAGAAGTAGAATGGAGACACAAAAACAAGCAGGATATATTTATAGGCTCGCAACAAGCAGAGGTCTTGGAGATTGTCAAAGGGAAATCAACGAAACATGGTTCAAGTGGGAGTCAATATGCTGATAAATCAAGGTAAGGAAGTAAGAAGGTTATTAAATGTTATCACTATGGAAATAAAGGTAATAGAAAGAAGCAGTGCTTGCATTATAATAAAAATGGAGAAAAAACAACAAAACCTCAAAGTAACGATGCAAATGGCCCTAATGGAGAAGTGTTGTACAGAGAGGTAACAACAGTTACTGAAGACATACAGAAATTCTCTGATGTATAGCTTTTAGATTCAAAAGCATCATGACATATGACCTCTCAGAGAGAATAGTTCCATGATTATGAATCTATCTTAGGAGAATATGCGTTATAGAAAATGATCATGTCTTGAAAATTGTTGGAAGATGGTATTGTTCGGACAATTCAAGGGGTATAGTACGTGGAAGGCTAAAAAAAGAATACTTTGTCTATTGGATAATTAAATGAAAATTTTCAAGGATGCACTTGTAGTGCTGAATGTAGAAATGATAACGTCAAATCTATACAAGCTTAAAGAAAATACACTACTTGAAGGAGAAATAAATGTCACAGAATCATGTTCAATAGCGGACTCAACGATGTCGTGGCACCAAAACTTGGCTAACAAGACTGAACGAGGCTAAAAGATTCTTGCAGATCGAGGTCTTATCTTTGGGCTAAAAAGGTTCACATTCTCTTGGGGCTAAAGAAGTTCATATTAGCTTAAAGCAACATATATCTAACTTCAATTGTTCAACTACTAGAGGTAAATCCATATTGGATCTAGTTCATAGAAGTTTGACAAGCACTAGAGATATACCTAGGAGGTGCAAAATACTTTGTATCTTTCATTGATTATTACTCCAAGAGATGTTGGGCGTACCCGACCAAGAAGAAATAAGATCTATTTGAAGCTTTCAAAATTTTCAAAGTGCATATCAAGCTTGAATCCGTGATGGGGATCAAATGCTTGAGGTTAGAAAATGAAGGAGAATATAGTGGTGATGACTTTAATAGGTATTGTCATCAAGGAATCAAAAGATAGTTTATAGTGGCATACATAACTCAACAAAATGGTGTAGCAGAGCGAATGAATATAACTTTATTGGAAAGAATAAGGGTTATAATGACAAATGTCGGATTGACAAACATGTTTTGGGTTGAAGTAGTTGTGACCGCCTATTATGTGATGAATTTGTTACCATCATTCGCAATTGATATGAAGACCCAATTGAAATGTGGATGGAAAAATCAGTTTATTATTCCAACCTTCATATATTTAGATGTACTGCATATGTTATGTATAACACCCAACAAACAACTAAATTGGATCCAAAATACAGAAAATGTGTCTTCTTAAGATATGTTGCTGGAATGAATGGGTATCGCTTGTGGGATCATTGTGCACAAGGTTATTACGAATCGAGATGTCATATTCGCAGGAAAATGATGAAAGATGATAACAGTTCTACGGAAAGACTAGAGACGATGGGAGTTGATATTGAAAATCAAAATGGATAACATCAAGTTCCATGTGCTTGAGAGGCTTATGAAGATATTGAAGAATCCATGCCAATTGTTATTTGTGAATCACAACTCCAACGTTCAGATCAAGAGAGGAGAAAACCAGTATGGTAGAACAATTTCATTGTGGAGGGAAATATTGTTTATTTTCTTCTAACTGAAGATAGAGTATCACTAACGTTTCGTCAGGCCGTTAAGAGACAAGATGTATACCAGTGGATGACATCGATGGAATAATAGATATAAACAATTCAAAAAAATAAGACGTGTGATATTGTTCCTTTACCACAAAGAAGGAAGAATATTGGAAACAAATAGGCCTTCAAAATAACGAGATTGCAACGATCAAATGGAAATAGTTCGAGCAACACTAGTAGTAAAGGGATTCTCTAAGAAAGAAGAGATCAAATTCAACAAAATCTTCTCACTTGTTGTTCGAATCACAACTTTAGAGTTATCCTGGCAATGTGTGCTATATTAGATATTCAACTTGAGAAATTTGATGTTAACCAGAAGGATTTTCAGACAAAACAAAAGAGAATTCGATTTACAAGCTAAACAAATCTTTATATGGTCTCAAAACAGTACGAATAACTCGTAATTTCCAATGGACGGGGCAACGGATCCGTCTGTTGGAAACACTTACCAACGGATTGTAACGGATTTGTTGATATTTTCAACGGGAAAAAATCCGTTGCAATCCGATACAAATTTCAACTGAATTGTAACGGATAATTTCCGTTACTATATCCGTTGAAATCCGTCGCGATTTTTAACGGATTGTAACGGATTCTGTCCGTTGGCCTTACCCGTTGGAATATCCGTTAGAAACCGGGAAAAGGATTACAATGGGTTTCCGTTGCAAATTGTAACGGATGCCTGTTGGAAATCGCAACAGATGCCCGTTGATATTTAGAATTTCAAGGTTCAACTGTCGAATTAAATTACCGTGATGGAGCAATGGGCATCCGTTGCAATTTCCAACGGACATCCGTTGGAATATTTACTATATATATAGGAACCTAGGGTTACCCCATAACATCAATAACAACCATCTTAATATCTATTGGTTACTCCAAAACAACTTTGATGAAATGTTTCACCGCCGAGATCGGGTAAAAGATTCCCGACAGTGATGCAGTTCATAAAGGTTGTTTTGAATTTGATAATAGACGTAAAGATGTTAGATGTCCGTTGGAATATTTACTATTTACATCAGAACCTAGATTTACCTCAAATCATCAATAACAAGTATATTAATATCTAATTTCGAATCTAAAACAACCTTCATAAACTGTCTCACCGCCGGGATCGGGAAAAGGATTCCCGACGGTGATGCAGTTTATGAGGGTTGTTTTTGCATTCAATAATAGACTTAAAGATGCTGATTTCGGTTTTTGTTCACTGCTTGAGATCGAAATTAAATGAATTAAAATTACAAAATCGTAATTCAGAAGATTTAACTATTGTAATATGAAAAAATAACGGATTTGTAAGAACTTTCAATGGGCATTAATCCGTTGGATAACATTTCAACAAGCATCTGTTGGCATTTGCAACGGATGACCGTTACAATTTGCAACGGATGCCTGTTGAAATTGTTAATCTCGAGTCCACCGGTTTAAATAAATTCACGTGAACCTCCAACGGGCATCCGTTGCAATTTCCAATGGATGCCCATTGGAATGTTCACTATTTAGATCATACCAAAGAGTGCAACAAACCATCAATAACAAAAAAAATTTCGTAAAAATGTCATCGTCTTCAAATCGAAATATATATAGATCAAGAGAGTGGATCTATAGAAGAAAAGATCCTGTAACCGAAGATATTACGCAAGAATTCTTACACGGATTGGAGCAATTCATGAGTTTTGCATCGATGCAGCCTTTGTGTCAAGAACGCGGGACAATGTTATGTCCATGGAAAAGATGCAAAATCATGAAGTATCAAAGTCAAGAAATTGTTTGCAAACATCTTTATAAGGTGGGTTTCGTTGAAAATTACGAAATTTGGTTTTTTCACGGTGAAAATTGCGGTGTTAGAGATTTGTGCAAGATGCACAAGTAGAACGAAATGAAGAAGTTATTTATGAAGCATCAACGACTAATCCATATGTGGAAATGGTGTCAGATGCTTTTCCTAGAGCTGTTAATGAACAAACGCATGAAGAGATGCCGAACATCGACGCACGTCGATTCTTTAACCTATTGGATTCGGCGTAACAGCCTATATATGCAGGTTGTCGTGAAGGTCAGTCTCGTTGATCTTTATCTTTAAGATTGATGAGTATTAAAACAGACTACAATGTGGCTGAAAATTGCATGGATTCATTTTGCAAAACAATGCGAGAATATTTACTGGAAAATAATCAAGCGACATACTATGAAACAAAGAATGTGTTAAAAGATTTGGGAATGCCACATGAGAAAATTGATGTTTGTAGAAACAGTTGCATGTTGTTTGGGGGAATTGATAAAGACTTGTTGGAATGCAAGTTTTGCGGTGCAAGAAGATTTCGGCCTAAAAACCATCTTCACGTAAATATGTACCATACAAGAAAATGTTCTATATGTCTGTAGGAAACAGGTTATATGAATAAAAAAACCGCTACGACAATGAGATGGCACGCAACTCAACGGTCGAAGGTATAATGCAACATCAATCTGATGGTAAGGCTTGGAAAGATTTCAATGAAATATTTCCCGACTTTGTGTATGAAACGAGAAACGTCTATCTTTGCTTATGCACGGATGGTTTAGTCCCTATGGACAATCTGGAGGTCAATATTCTCTATGGTCGGTGATTTTGTCCCCGTATAATTTGCCTCCCGAGATGTGTTTGAAAAGAGAGGTAATGTTTTTGACGTTGTTGATTCCAGGACCAGAACATCCGAAGAAAAGTTTCGATTTCTTTTTGTAGCCCTTA
>CM071871.1:8596051-8617712 GCA_036759665.1 Gynandropsis gynandra
GCACCGTGCATGCAAACCGGAACATAAATCCTTTACGAAAGATTGAACACAATGGGTGATTTACAAGAATCGGTTGAATGCGGTGGAGATCGTGGGCATCGTAAACCAAAAGGTCAAGGTGAATGGCATAACTGGTACAAACGTAATATCTTTTGGGAACTACCATACTGGAAATCATTGATATTACGTCATAATTTAGATGTTATGCATATCGAGAAGAAATTTTTTTGATAACATCATATATATTGTTTTGAATGTGTCGGGTAAAACCAAGGATAATATACAATCAAGAAAAGATTTTAAGTCAATATACCGACGATCTGAGTTGGAATTACGAGATGGAAAGTCACCTGTCCTGGTATTCAGATTGTCTTGTCCGGCGAAAACGGCATTATTAAAGTGGTTAAAAGAGGACGTTAAGTTTCCCGATGGATATGCATCAAACATTGCTCGGTGTGTTGATATTGTTAGAACATTGCTCGGTGTGTGGATATTTTCGGTTCGAGGCTGATCGGATTGAAAAGTCACGATTGTCACGTTTTCATGCAGCGGCTCATTCCAATTGTATTTGCTGAGTTCTTACCACGGAATGTTCACAATGTGTTATGCGGAATCAACATATTTTTCAGAGATATATGTTCGAGGAATTTAAAAGGTGATGACTTGGAAGTAATGAAAAACAATATCTCTGAAGTATTATGTGCATTGGAAAAAGTTTTTCCGCCTTCATTCTTCGATGTCATGGAGCATGTTCCAATGCATTTACTAGATGAGGCAACACTCGGTGAGCCAGTTCAATTCAGAAGGATCTATTGTCAAACAATACTTGCTGGAAGAAATCACATATTTCAGCACATTTTATTTCGAGTCGCATATTCGAACGAAAGAACGTCGTGCAACGGATGATCACACAAACTATATGTATCAATATAATCCACAGTATGGCATAATTCCTGAAATGTTTACACCGATTGGACGTACAGGAGGTAAATCCGATGAATATTGGTTAACACTAGAGGAGTATAATCACGTCCACACATATATACTACTAAATTGTCAAGAGTTATTACCGTTGGAAAGGTACGTACATGGTACATATTAATTTCAATCTTATATATATATATATATTAAAATGTAACATATTTTCATTATTCAGAATATTTGATGAAGAAGTGCTTGGTACATATCAACATTATGGCTCGTGGTTTAGAGACTACGTAAGTACTCGTGTACACATCTATTTAAATTAGTTGCATATAAAAGTATTAATTTTTTTTATTATACGTACAGGTGAAATGTTCTGATGAAAGACTTCCTACGTGGTTAAAAGATTTGGTTAATAGTCTAAATGTCATTGGTTAAAAGATTTGGTTAATAGTCTTGCACGAAATGTCATGTGTTGGTCAATCTTGTTTACTCGCGGCTACACGTTCCACACGTACGAACATGGAAAACTTAGAAGCACATACAACTATGGCGTTTGCGTTAATAGTGATATAGAGGGTGATAACTTCTACGACATTTTGCACCAAATCATAAAACTGGAATATCCAGGTCTCGTTGGGTTGAAGGTGATGCTTTTTAAATCTCAGTGGTTTGACCCAACCGTAGGGCGTGGAATATGAAAAAACCGTTGGGGAGGAATTGACGTCAATCCGGCACGAAAATATGGTAAGTATGATCCATTCATCACAATAGATCAAGCAGATCAAGTATGTTACGTGCAATATCCAACAACATTGAAACTTAAAAGAGAGAAGTGGTGGGCCGTAGTAAAGATCAAGCCACGATGGATCATAAGCTCTGATGATAAAGAAGATGCGTTGCAACCCGATCATCCGTAGCCGATTCGTTTAATTGATACATATCACGAGGAGATTCTTGCAAGAAATGACATATACAGAGAACTCATATGCGATTATGAAGACATTAAACATGAAGATGCTGAAGATGAAAACGACGCTGAATTCAATAAACAAGCGAAGGAAGACTCGCCCATCGATGAATCTACTGTAAGAAATTTAAATACAATAATGTCTATTATGTGTAATAAATGTAGATGATGTGTAATTTAAATGAATTGTAACGTTCAAGATGTGTTGTGATGTATATGATGTGTCGTGATGTATATGATGTGTAATCGAACAATCGAATAGGTTATATAAACCATGTTTAATGAATTAAAACTTAGAATTATCTAATACCAACGGGCATCCATTGAAAATTGATAACGGATGCCCGTTGATACACGAACTCGCCCCCGACACTAAGAAATTTTTTTTAGTTTTCCACATTTCCAATGGGCATCCGTTGCAAATTTTCTAACGCACAGCCGTTGCCAATTTTCCAACGAGCTTCCGTTGGTATATTGTAACGGATGCCCGTTACAAATTTTCTAACGGGCTTCCGTTGGTATTTTTTTAATGGATGTCCGTTAGCAAAATTGCAACGGGCATCCGTTGCGATTTCCAACGGATGCCCGTTAGACTAGGTAATGATGCCTACCCTAGTCTGCAGATTTTTCCAACGGGCATCCGTTGGAAATCGCGATGGATGCATGTTGCGAAGGGAGATGAGCCGCCAATTAGCCGTCCGTTGCCTCGGGAACATGCATTCACAACGGGCATCCGTTGGAAATTCCAACGGATGCCCGTTGGGAATACAGGACGTCACGTCAATTTATTCTGTCCTTTGAGATGACGTGTTTGCGGATCTACACAACATGGATGCACGACGTGCAGGCACGTATGCACCTGATGATGAACGGTGTGAAACCCAACTATTACGGCAACAATCGCAAACCGAGATGGACAACGGAAGCGGTCTTCAGTAAAATGATTCAGCATTGGGAGTTCGCAGAATTCAAGGCCAAGAGCGAGAAGGCCAAAAAATATCGCTACGGTGAGAAGGTTCCCGGAGATGGTCTGCATCGCCATACTTCGGTATCAAAATCCTTCTCGAAACGAAAAAAAGAATTGGTAAAATTTTCTTTATTTAAATTTTTTGTTTATTTAAATATTTATCTAACTAATTTTATTTTATATTATAGATGCAACGGATAGGAAGAGAACCGACTCTTCTTGAGCTGGTATTAGAAACCCATGCCAAGAAGAAGCCGGTTGTTAGGGAAGAGACCGACGAACTCGAACTCATCGATCCTCGAGCGGAGCGAACCGTCAGAGCTGTGACAGAGAAGATCACACAACAATCTCAAGCTTACGGTTCAAGCCCCGACGAACTCAGTCCTTTACAAAAGGACAAAATTTATTTAGAGGTAAAAGTTCATTATTTTATGTTTCGATTATTAATAAAATAATTTGTAAATATCTAACGTAAATTTTTTTTGTCTTGTAGTCGGTGAGACCGTATAAGCGACATCTATACGATCTCGGGTCCCTTCAAAAGGAATTCGTCGAGGACGCCACGACGGTACCTCCAGTAGTGCAAGAGAGTTTCACGCAACAACGGCGGATCAAGGAGCTCGAAGCCAAAATTCAGCACTTGGAGAGCGTCATCGAGTTGATGGGACAAGGGATAAGATCAACGTCGTAGTAAGAACCGGGTCCCGATTCAGATGCAACGCCATCTAGAGGTGATGGCGATGAGAGAGACGATATCGACCCCATCGATTTAAACGAAATGTAATAGGATAGATTGGCGTAGTTTTAATGTTTTTTGTGAACAATTTAATATTTTAATTAAAAACTTTTTTTAAAATTATTTTATTTTTTAATTTTTTAAATTTTTTACAAGATTTCCAACGGATGCCGTTGGAATATCTAACGGGCATCCGTTGGAAGCTATTGCCCGCCAAATGATAACGGACGTCCATTGCCCTTTCCCGCCACTTTGCAACGGACTTCCATTGCTATTGCCCGCCACTTTCGAACGGATGCCCGTTAGAAAGCTAAATTCCCGCTCATTTTCCCCGTCTAAATGGCAACGGACGTCCGTTGAAACATTGTAACGGACGCCCGTTGCCCATTTTTCAACGGTCGTCCGTTGAAAACTTGCAACGGGCATCCATTACAAATATTTTCAACGGGCGTCCGTTATAACCTTTGAAATGGATATTTCCGTTGAAATTGCAACGGATATTATCCGTTGGAAAACCGTTTGCAACGGATCCGATTTCCAACGAACGATTCCCAACGGACAGAAATCCGTTGCCATCCATTGAAAAGAGCCCTTTCCAACGGATTTTAGGCACGTTCCAACGGATATGTCCGTTGAAAATTGTCTGTTTTTTTTGTAGTGAAAAGTCGTCAAGATGTTGGTATAAAATATTTGATTATTTCATAATGAGCATCAGATACAACAAATTGAATGGAGACCCTTGTGCATAATACTAGAGATTTGTTGATGGTGATTTCATCATTTTGTTGTTGATGTAGATGACATGTTTGTAACACACCTCAGCAATAACCGTATTAAAGAATTGAAGGTTCCATTGGCTAGGGAGTTTGAATTGAAGGACTTGGACAAAGCAAACATGATCTGAGGATGCAAATCCAGTGAGATAGAATTAATATGAAGATTGGCTTTCACAAAATAACTACTTCAACAAACTCTTGTGTCGCTTCAATAAGTAAGATTGTAAGACAATTCTACATTTCCTATTAATTTCAATTTTTCTTCCAAGATGTGTCCTAGCACGGAAGTAGAAAGCATGGATATGCCTCGAATACCGTATGCATCAGTTCGTGGATAATTTGATGTTTGTCATGGTATGTACCACATAGGACATTGCACAAGTTGTCAGAGCAGTTAGTCGATACATGGCGAAACCTGAAGTTCAGCATTGGAGTGTCATAAAGAGGATCTTGAGATATCTCAAGGGCAACATAAAGGTTGCATTATATTTTGGAGGATGAGACTTGTCTATTATTGGGTATGTGATCCAAACTATGCAATGACCTCGACAAACGCAAGTCCACCACATGATGTGTGTTGACTCTTGGTAATGGTGCTGTAAGTTGGATTGTTGCTATGATAGAGGTTGAGTACGTTGCGGCTACACAAGCTAGCAAAGAGGTAATTTTGTTTCATTGATGTAAGAGCTCGATGACAAGGAAGATAATGTTGTCATATTTTGTTATAGTGAAAGCGCTTTGCATGTTGCAACGACGAAACACATAAAGGTACAATATCATTTTGTACCAAAAAAGGTGGAGGAAGACATTGTGGATATTCAGAAAGTCTATACAGAGGATAACATAGTAGATATATTGAATAAACTAGTCAACGGTAAAAAATTTATTTGGTGTCGATCTTTCATGGGTCTAGCGGAAACATGAACGATATGGAAAATGCAAAAAAGAAAGGTAAAAGGAATACAACAAAAGATCCACGCCTCAAAATGGGAACTCGGGATGCGTATGGAGAATCCATTTGATCTCTATTGCTCGAGTAGGATCCGTAGTGTCAAAGAGGATTTCTTGATTGGCCTAAGGACACTCTTCAAAAAATTCGTCTGTTGACAGTGAAAGGAGGTGAATAATGGTGGATGATCTCTTGACTGGCCTAAAGGCTCTCTTCAAGATTCTTCCGGCGATAATGGAGGATGGAGATTGATGGTAGTTGTAAAAGTGTTTATGGTGGAGCGATGGACACCACAAGATGGCAAAAACCTCTTGATATAGTTGGATAAGACTTCAATTGTTCCTGTAACAATTTTAAAACACCATGAAATCCATTTTTCCCAAAATAAGTTGAAAACATCATGTTATTGATGAACGATTAAAAAAACAAAAGATTTTATTATCTGCAAATTCTTATCTTCTCTTACAAATGGGATGCATTCCTTTATATAGGAGAGAAACCACACCAAATAAAGGAAAATGCATAAATATATGATAAAAAATTTATCTACTTGCCATTTAGAAAGATTTCCTAGTCGTTGAGAATATTTAGTGGAGGAAAGTAGATGATCGGGTGGGATATGATCGACTTAGGAGGATTTCCTAGCCGTTCGAGATGTTCGAAATAGGAAAGTAGAGAATCTAGAAGAATAAAATCATATTTTGGGGAGATTTTCCTAGTTGTTATATAAATATGAGATATTTATTTCCTGTCATTCCTTATTTTTGTCACCCGAGCCCCTCGATTTCAAGGGTGCTGGTCGTGGCCCAATTCATTGTTGAAAACCGATTAGGGTTTCCTTGAGTTGGGATAAAACTGTTAGATGTCATTGGTGGATGAAAATACAAGACATGAAGAGATATTGATATCCTTGGGCATCTTCCAATTTGTTGGACGAGATAAGGTAAGATCTTTATATTTCATCCTTCCAAATCCATGTTGTATGAGCCCTTCGGTAATTCCTCATTGTTGTACTGTGACTCCCGTGTTTCCTTTTCTATCATTGACGCTTTGTTCCATGAGCTTCCGATCAAGTCATTTACAAATAGGCCTCGGGAAAGTTTTCTCTATTTTGTTCCTTAGTTTAGCACCTCCTTGGTGTGACCCTCTTTTAACGTGGTGGCGCTGCCGAGGATCTCATCATAGTGTGAGAGAAGTATTGTAATTTCTTTAGAGTAAAAAACTTTTACTATTCATCCGTGGATGTAGAAACTTTGTCGAACAATATAAAACATGTGTCCTATTTTGTTTTTTGTTTCTATTTTGTTGTCTAAGACTTATTTTTCCATATGGAAATAAGCAGAAAACAGAGGAAACAAACTTAGTTGAAAATCTTTTCTTCGATAAATAAACAAAAGACCAGGAATTAATGATTCAGATTCGGTGTTGGACGGCAAAGATGATTCGAAGTAGTGGTCCTTGTCTTGTGTTGTCGATGAGCTCGACGGTTTATCTTCTCAAATTGGTCTATGAAACACTTATATTCTCGGCATCTCTCTCATTGTGATATTAACCTTAAAATAAAAAAAATAAATATAAAGTAAGATTTATGATATGAAAGTTGATAATTTTATTGTTTAATGTAAATGCAAAACGTTGATTGCCTTTCCAAAATTAAAATAAAAAAGGATATGTATGACCATTAAAGGTGGGCACGGATCGGATAACCGGATTCTTTAGGATACTGAACCAGAATGGGTACAAGTTTTTTATCCGAATTCGTACCCGTGAGACTCGAGTAACCAAGGCGCGGATACCCGAGACTCAAAGAACCGATCTATAAGCCAGATATCTGCAAGTACCCGAACCCGAATGCAAACTCTTCCCTCTCATATCCAGTCGCGATAGACATCACATCCTTTTCCATTTTCTTGTTCACAGAAGTCTCAAAAATGTGTCTTTGAAGAAATGATACCAACATATTTATTGCTCCTAGAATCTTTTAGATTTAACAACTGAAGGCTCTCAAAAATAAATTTGATAATGTAGCGAGGACTATTCTTCGACTGAAGAACCAAAGATAGGTCATCAGGTTCTAGCACATACTGGAGGTCTCCAACGATATATGAACTATAAATTACATGACACTGCACATGAAAATTTCAATTCATCAAAACCTTCATGAACTTTCATAGGAAGAAACCAAAGCTGAAATAATACAAAATCAATTAAATGGAGTAATACCGACCATAAGTGCAACGGGGAAACCATAATGTACCGAAACAACATATATTTGATAACATAGTCATCACCGTAACCATCGACTGAAGAAATCACCTACCTTGTTAAATCATTGGTGCTAGCCATTACCCTCGTCCTTGCTTTCTTTCCTTCTTAGAATCTCAAATAAAATGCCTCCGTACGAAGCACCGCACCAACAGTAATGCCAGTGCCAGCGCTGTCAACTGGTATGACAACGAAGAGGCTCAAAGAATGAGGAAGAAGCTCGGAAACCATAACATACTCATCGCATAGTTATATATGACAAACAAGATCATGAAGGTAGTGAAGAAGAACATGGGGAATGAGAGAGAGTACCACACGTGACGACAGGCTCGAGAGCATGTGATGTCTGTGTCGGAGTGAGCTTTTGTACTCGACACAATGCTCGTGATTGTACAAAGGGCGCTTCTGCTGCACAAAAATGAGGTGAGAGGCGATGGTTTTAGATGGATAAGCAGTCTCATGAGAAGGAGATGAGAGTCTATGGACGCGATTTGTGCGATACTGAAAGAAAGAGAGAATGGAAATGAAAGGATCCTAAAAAAATCTAGCGGTAGTTTTGTAAATCATATGATATATTTAGGTATTTTAATATTTTTGTATATGTATCATCGGATACCTGTTGTAGAGATATAAAAAATCTGCAGCCGAACATGAATGAGTTACTCGAACTTGAATCCAAACCCATAGACTAGAGTAATTTTCCATGAATTCAAGACGAATTTCGAGTCGGGACGGGTTTTTCGGATAATTTGTCCATCCCTAATGACAATACAATATAGCGTTGTTTTTCATATGCATATCACAAAGGAATGAACATCAAAATATTTAAATATATGTTTTAGATTATAATTGAATCTAAAAATTAACTAATAAATTAAGCATTATCAAATATATATATATAGAAATACAAAATAATATTTATCGAAAATCTAGATTTTTTATTTTTTAGAGTATTAAATTTAGATTATATCAGCAATTTAGATTAAACTTAATTAGTTTTTTATTTTAATATACAAAAATTTATTTTTATTTAAATATATACTAATTCTTAATACATTAATGTTCTAATGTACTTTAATTATATGAACTAGTAGAAAATTGGGTTCTCATATTTGTAGACTGATATGTCATTTTGTTATTTAACACACAATGTTCATTATTGCCTAATTTGACTATGAGGCAATGACTATTGGGAGATTACAAGTAATCCGTCTTCTAGCTCTTAGACTTTGAGAAACTCTCTTACTTTATTATGGCTATCTCTTTCGGTCCTGGTCTCATCCATATCATATGGTTGACTGCCAATTTTTCAACTATGCTTTGGCTTTTTGACCCCGCATTCGCATATCTTTAGGCAAGAACATGGTCTTCTACATCTCAAAAAAGAAATGATATACTTAGAGGATAATCAACATAAAGTTACTCTACCCTTTTTTTTAATTCATAATAGATCATTGCGCCTATTGAATATGAGTAGGCGACTTGCCTAGTCAATTCATCTCTTTGGCTAAAGAAGGATTAGCGGGCAATGCCATAATCTCTTTCCTTAGATGCCCACCTCTACCGGGGAGCAACATTGGGACCCTCCATGGTATCACGTAACCATACATAAAGTAGAAATTGTGCGGATTTAGCAATAGGACCCCTAAATAATATAAATAAAATTAACTAAAGGTAAGAATCGTTCTAAAAACACCATAAAAATTTTATTTTATATTTTTTTCTTTTTAATAACACGACCTTAATAAAGACCAAAGGAGTTCAAGAAATTTTTGGTCGTATGAGGCGAAAGCCCCACATACGTTTTTGAAGACGTACGTTTCTAGGAACGGAGCATAGGACCAATATGATTATTGGTATAGGTAGGGCGGCCGACCTACTATGGGCTCCGCCTATAGAGATTAGTACATTTTGTTTTCCAACTTTTGTTGTTGTTGGAACTATTTGGTATGGTTCTGCAACTACTCCCATCGACTTATTTGATTCTACTCGTTATCAATGAGATTAGAGATACTTCCAGCACGAAATATATCAAAGATCTAGTACTAGACTAGCCAAAAATATATGTTTACGCAAATCTTAGTCTAAGATTCCTGTAAATTTAGTTTTTTTTATAATTAAATTCATAAATTCAGCAAAAGGGGTATTATTTCGAGCAGGTTCAATGAACAACCTCGTAATCGTAAGAAAGTAGGTTTTTTAGGTATGGGCATGGCCATGGCCATCTCCTATATGAGATGGGCGGTGTGTATGATTCCCGGGAATGAATTTACCGTCGTATGGCTGATTGGCGATTACTAGCGATACTGGCTTCATACAGACGAGTTACAACCTTTAATCCGAACTAATGATGTGTTTTTGGAGTTAGCTAATCCTTGTCTCGACTGTTGTAGCACGTGTATCTACTAAAGTAGATAGGTGATGCCTATATAATAAAAGAAGATCTTGGTGCATAGGGTCCCAGGAAGGCAAGACTTCCAACCTATCTGATGCTTCTTCGGCCAAACACGAAAGAGTTTTTAGTTTACAATAAAAGAGTTTTGTTAAAAGTAAAGGGTATATCAATTGCTTTACATTGATATATTTAAATTAAATCGAATGAAAAATAAATAAAAATGTATGTATTAGATTGTTTGTCTAGAAAAGGAAATGTTTTAGAAAACATTTCTTGAAAGTTTTTGCAATTGCGATTCGGAAACTTCTTGGTATATATATGTTTGGAAATTAATTGAATGAAAATTCAAAGGAGAACTTAAATTTCACAATATTCTTTAAACTTTTTATATTATGTAAGTTTTATCTATCTAAATATTCTTACAAATATTGAATAGTGAAAACAACCTCGATTTTCTTAGTTTCAGGATATTTGTTACTATGTTTACCATTGAGGATGTGATTTAATTTAGTGTGTTCAGTTTTTCTGTAACTTTTAGATTGTATCGGGCAGAGATGTATCCTTTGTGTTGCATTTCTCCCATTTTCATTGAAAACTGATATAATCTGGTGGTGGTCAAGCATGGTAATTGCACCAACTAACTCGACCATTGAAATATGATACATGGAATAATTGATCACACAGTTTTCTCTATATTAACTTGCATATTTTTACCATGTTTTTTTATTGTTTTGAGCTCTTTTGATAACTTTTTACCCCTTGTTTGCTTCGTTTATTGATATCGCAGGCTATAGGAACCGAGGAGTATATTAACGTTGTTGCAGCACAAAAAGAGCATAATGGGCTAAGGTCGAGAAAACACTTGACTCAAGCATTTAATCGCTCGGTCGAGCAAAATGAAGAACGAGATACACCAATTTTCTAGAGAAAACGCTCAACCTAAGTACTTCCTCGCTCAGTAGAGCAAAATGTATGAAACTTGTCAAAGTTAGTTCTGGACGGCTCCAAACTTTAAGGTGTGCACTGATAATGTCTATTTGTTATAGTATTTTCTTCAATTTTTATAGTTAGTTTCACCATTCATTTAGACTTTACAGAGCATTAAGCATCATTTAACCCTCTTCTAGCATTTTCTCGTGTATTTGCAGGAAATGAAGATACCGGACACTAACACGAGCAAACGCAACAAAACTAAGTAAAACCACTCTCCTATCAGCTATGCATAGTCAACATCCAAGAATCATAAATTGAAGAAGAGAAATGAAAGCTAGACGACTGGAACACAAATGGACACATGGCTGAAAAGAAATGGAAACTTGCTGGCCGCTGGAGCAAAATGGAAATATGGTGGCTCACCTAAAATGGAAATCACCGGTCATTGGAACAACAAAATTGAAGCATGGACGAAACATAAATTGGAAATACACGGACTGGACTAAAGGAAGACAATCGGTGGAGACAAGAAAAGGAAATACTAGCCGCTTACAGAAAAAAGGAAAAGTTGGCCGCTGAAATGGAAATGGAAATGCATGACCAAAGAGGAAAAGAAGGAGAAAAGGAAAGAAAGGAAAGAGGAAAGAGCATGGTAGGGGCAAGGAGAAGACAATTTAGTTCAGACAGAAGAGAGGAGAGATAGACACACGCACGGAGCAAGAGAGAGAGCAGAACACCAAAAGGCAAGAGACGAGGAGACGAACTCAAAACGCAGAGGAACTATTGAAGACTACGATATTAGAATAGGAAGAGATCTCGTTCTGTATCTATGTTTAAGATAGCTTTCATTCGTGTTTCATGTTCGAAACCATATCCGAGTAGTTCCATAGCCACGGGTTAGAGTTTTTCCGATATGTAATAAAGTCTTATGCGTAATGCTTAATTGTAAGATTTGATCGTTTTCGGATTGATTGGTTGTTCTTCATGCTTTTATTCTTGTTGGCCGTTTGAATGAAGATTATAAAAGTCTGATTGCATCGGGAGATGAATAAGATTTTGAAACATAACCATGATTTGGATTCTCAATTGATTTAGAATATTGGCAGGTCAGTTAATTGAACTTAGAAATTAGGATAGCGGTCTTAATACATTTAGTAGGTGAGATGACACAGTCAGGAGAGTGGTAGCACACATGCTATATAGTGGGTTTAGGCATCGGGAGAGTCATTCCCAAGGAAAGAGCTTGAATTCCCCAAATGTGTAATGATATCTATAACCATGATCTTTGTTAGCACTTCATTGCATCATCGTGCATCTCTCGAAACTTGTAGTGTTTAGTCTATTGAATTTATCACTGTTTAGAGTAGTTCAGTCTTTACTTTGCAATTCTATTAGCTCTATAGGTTCATCAATTCCCTAGTATTCGATCCTGTTACTACATGATCTGTATTCTTGCGGAAACATTAGTCTAGGTATTTATTACTTGAGATTAACCACGTCACGCACACGGTGCTCAGTTTGAGCAGAAGAATGCTCTACCGAGCAATTCACAAAAAACGATAAGATATTTAAATTTTGAAATTTTAAAAGATGAAAAAAGCTCATAAGAGGTCTGGGACGAACTACTGCTGAGAGGAGGAAACATAAAGTAAGAAAAAAAATGAACTTTTCGACTGCGTAAAGAGCAGGAAAACGCTAGAAGAGCGAAAATCAAGAGATCAAACTACCAGTAGAGACTAGAAGAAGGTGAGTTTGATCCTTCTCAACCTTCCTTTTTTTTTATTTCTTGTTTTAGTTTGAACCCGAGAAGTAGAACTACCTAGTATATTCATGTTTTAGGCTAGAAGTGCTGTGTATTTGGATTCATTGCACTTAATGATTGGACTCATTGTTATTTGGATTTTATGGTTTGTCTATGTATAAATATTAAAACTTGATTAGGATTAGATCACACCTAGACAATGCATCAAATTTTTTGTGTAGTTACCGGAAACTTTAAGTGATTTAAGTTATTAGTTTTACGAATCTCGGTCATTTTTTTTTGTTTTTGATCCGATTTGGACATCCTTTCTTGTTTTGTTTTCTTTGGAGGTATACAGCCCAATCCAGAAGAAACGATTAGAGTAAGCATGAAGATTTTCCATTGTTGATAACATCAAAAACATGATTTTAAAGGAGGAAACTTATAGAGCATATACCGCTGTTAAACACACCAAACTCTTGTCATGTATTCAAAAACCGAATATTGATCAAAGTCAGTTTGAAATTCAACTATCATTCCTCTTGATGCTGGATCAAATTACATTCAAAGGGAAAGTAAATAAGGATCCGAATCTCCATTTTACGAAATTTAAATTGTTGTGTTGTTCTCTCAAGCTAGTATAAAGATAAACAAATAGAAGAGGTTGTCATGCTATTAGCATTTCTATTTTCTATTGAGGACCAGGCGCAAGAATATTTATACACATTAGCTTTAGACTCTAACCATACATAGAATCAACCTGAAGAATGATTTATGGTGAAATTCTTTCCACCTCATAAGACACAATCTATGAAGAATAAAATCAACAATTCACTCAAGAAGATGACGAGAAATTTTATGAGGCTTGGGAATAATTCAAGGTCTATCAATGTGCTTGTCCATTCCAAGGGATGGATTGAAGTACCTCATATCAACATTTTTTGAGGGACTCTAAGAGGGCATCCAATTTTAGATAAATGCAGCATGTGGAGGTTCACTGTACGATCTCACTTTTAATCAACTTGAAGAATAGATTGAGAAGATGGCTAACCAGAGGAATGCTCCAATTAACTATGTAAGGAGAGTCTCGGTGAGAGAGTCAACAATTGAGTTTATAACAATTCGAGTTGTAGTAGCTGAGTTGAAATTTCAAATACTCTCCATAAAGGAGACAAAATTGAATCCTTCCATAGATCTCCAAGGATATCAAGACAATCATTCGGTGATATGTTTGGTGGCGCAAATGAATGAAGATGTGAAATACGTACCAAACAACTTCTATTTGAACACGTATACATCTGTTTCAGCCTCATATATTCCCAAGGGGAAATCCGGATTGCACAACAGTAACACGAAGGGGAAGCTGAGATCAAGTCTATGTTCTCTCAATTATTACACGAACAAAAATCTCATAATGTGGAGTTGTGCGATATGAAAGCTGAACACGATCCCTTCAAGCAGATGATTGGCCAACAAATGGAGGAAATCCAAATGCATCTTAAGATGTTGGATACCCAAGTCGTTAAGCTTGAATCTATTCCTTCTCGAAAAATTGGAATACTCCCGAGGAAACTTGATCTAAACCCCGAGAGAGCAGTGCAATAGTATTGCATTGAGAAGTAGCAAGGAAGCGAGAGGGGAGAAGTTGTGACGTCTACTCTAACAGATGTTCCTAGGTCCGTAGAAACAATAACCCCCACCTCCATCGAAAATACCCTCGCTACCTTTTCCATCTAAAAAAAGAACAATGATGAAAATCAATTAGCTAGATTTGTGGAGATGATGAACAAGCTCAAAATCATGATGTTATTTCACGAGACCATCATGCAAATCAAATCCTATGAAAATTAATTGAAAGATATCCTATCCAAGAAGTTTATTATTGAGAACGAGATGGTGGCACTCAATCATGAATGCAACGTCATTATCCAACATGAACTACCCCCTCAGCGGGCATACCCAAATAGCTTCTTAACCCATGTAACTTGGGTATTGTTTCTATTAACCGTGCTATTTGTGCTTTAGGTGCTAGCATGTGTTCACTCCTGCTGTTAGTCTACAGGAAGCTCAATATAAGCGAGTTTAACATTCCTGAAGATGTGCCTTTGAAGATTGGAGACTACTACGTGCTGGTGAACTTCGTTGTATTTGATATGGACAAGGATACAAAAGTACCAATCATCCCTAGGCGTCTATTTTTTAATATAGCAGATGTTTTCGTCCATGTGAGAGCTAGAAGACTAAGGATGAAAATTGACGAGGAAACTGTGGAATTTACCTTGGAACAAATGTGTACACAACCATCAACAATGTATTTCATATGTTTGATTAACATTTTAGAAACTCTCGTGGTCAACATTTTTGGGGAGATAAGGGATGTGGATCCCTTGGAGATTGCCCTCTAGGATTCAAACGAGGGAATATATGCGAGCCATACTAAAGTGACACATATAGACAACAATTGCTCCATGATAATGCACAACGCTCGACCGAGCACAAAAACTGCTCGGGTTGAGTGAATCCACTGGAAGACCAAAAATCAGTCTGCTCGATCCCTTTACACCACCGAGTGGTCTATTTCATTGTCTGCTTGGCCGAGCAATTCAACCGTTTGGGCCGAGCGAATCCTCTAGATGACCATACTTCACCAAATTCAGTTGGGGGATGATTTATACCTGTGCAGCCATGCATGCCCATGATATAGAGGTCAATACCACATCGAAGATATCTCCAAAGGAAAGGACAAGCGCACAACCAGATTCGAGCATCGACAACACCCCAAAATTTGAACTTAAACCCTTACCACGAGGGTTAAGGTATGGTTTTCTAGGTCCTAAGTCCACATATCCTATCATTGTTGACACTACGTTAGATGAAATCTAGGTATATGCACTTGTGAAAACCCTTAGAGGAATATCGAAAAAGCATTAGGGTATACACTAGAGGACTTAAATGGTTTGAATCCCTCATTATGTATGCAATGAATCTACATAGAGGATGATTCCAAGTCATCTATAGAGAATCAATGTAGGCTAACTCTTACCATGAACAAAGTAGTTAAGAAAGAAGTTTTGAAATTGTTAGATGTGGGTATCATATACCCAATATCTGATAGTTTATGGGTTAAACCTGTCCAAATCATACCTAATAATGGAGGGATCATGGTAATCCCGAATGAAAAATGAATTAATACCCATGAGGACAGTAACAAGTTGAAAAATCTGTATAGACTACCGGAAACTGAATTTGAGCACTAGGAAGGTTCATTTTCCATTACCTTTCATTGATAACATGCTTGAATGTCTTGCATTGCATTCTTATTTATGTTTTCTAGACAAATATTCAAGATTTTTTAAAAATCCTGATACGTTTGAACGACCAAGAGAAGATGACATTCACATGTCCTTGTAGTTGTTTTGCCTATCGTCGGCTGACGTTTGGCCTCTGCAATACACCCATAACTTTTCAGCAGAGCATGATGTTCATCTTCTCTGAAATTATAGAGGATATTATGGAGGTATTTATTTTATGCCATGGAATCTCCTTTGATGTGTCTAAAAAATCTTTATAAAGTATTAGACATATGTGTTCAAGTTTGGTACATGAAGGAATAGTGCTTGGACACAAGATATCTGCCAAGTTTATATAGGTTGATAAAGCAAAGATCAAGGTTGTTAAGAAGTTACCACCATTTAAAACGTCAAAGTCGTGAGGAGTTTGTTGAGGATTCTTGAGGCGTGCAGGATGCTATCACCGATTTATTTGGAATTTATCAAAAATATCTAGGTCACTCATAAATGCTGAGTAAGGCCATGTCATTTGATTTCAATGCACGACCAAAGAAAGCACTGATGTCACCTTTGACAAGTCAACCATTGAATTGGAATTTACTTTACACACAATTTATTATGCAAGCCACACTTTAGATGATGCACAAGTGAACTACTCTACAACAAAAAAGAGTTATTCGCGGTGGTTTTTGCCTTTAAAAAATTCAGATAATTCTCGTGGTTTCAAAGGTCGTTGTTACACCAATCATACTACATTGAGGTATCTTCTCGTACAAAAAGATGCAAAATCCCGACTCATATGATGGATTTAACTACTTCTAGAGTTTGATTTTGGGATCCGAGAGAAGAAAGGAGCAAATAATATAGTTGTTGGTCATTTGTCTTTTCTCGAGATCTCCGAGGACATCCCAATCGATGATGCAATGAGAGATGAAATCATTCTTAACCTCTCAACTGCATACAACTTATGGCATGCAGTCATTGTTAATTATTTCGTAGGGAAGGTGCTTCACAGGACGAGGAAGTTCTTCCAGGACATCTGATATTACTATTGAGACAAGCCTTTCCTCTTCAAATGGGAACAAGATAGGCTTTTCAAACAAAGCATCCTCGAGGAAGAGATCCAAATTTTCATATTTCATTGCCACTCCTCGGATTATGTTGGACACTTTGCAGCCATGAAGACTTCTTCAAGAATTTTGCAAGCGGGGTTTTATTGGCTCACGTTATTCAAGGAAATTTACAAATTTGTCTTAGCTTATGACAAGTGTCGAAGGACGGGAAATAACTTCTGAACACGAAATGCCTCAGAGGTACATCTTATAAGTCAAATATTTTGATGTGTGGGGAATCAACTTCATCGGTCATTTACATCGTAATTTAGTAACATTTACATTTTAGTGGTTGTCGACTACGTCACTAAGTCGGTACAAGCAATTTTGTGTCCGAACAATGGGTCAAAAACTATAGCGAAGATGTTCGAATAGATTATTTTTGTAAGGTTTGGAGTCCCACTGTTTATGATAAGTGATGGAGTGTCACATTTCGTGAATAGAGTCATCAAGATTCTATTGAGGAAGTATGAGATACATCACTGAATCGCAACCTCATATCATCCTCAAACGAGCGGGCAAGTTGAAGTCTCCAACAGAGAGAAAGAATATTAGAGAAGACGGCACAAAAAACACGAAAGGATTAGGAGCAAAAGCCAGACAATGCACTTTGGGCATAATCAATAGCCTTCAAAACATCTATCAAATGGCACGATTTCAATTGTTGTATGAAAAAGCTTGCCACATCCCCATTGAACTCAAACACATGGTGTTATGGGCAATCAAGGCCGTGAATATATGACTGGAAAACAACAACGAAAAAGCGTATATTGCATCTTCATTACCTCTAGGAACTGTGTTTGGATACCTATGAGAATGTGAGGATCTATAAAACGAGCGAAGAAATGCCACGATCGATGAATATTACACCGCTCTTTAATAAGAATGACCTCATCCTACTTTTCAATATTTGAGAGAAGTTAATTCCAAGTAAGCTCAGAGCTCGTTGGTCAGATCCTTTTCGTATTAACACGATTTTAATGGTGCAATTGAATTGAGCAACGAACATGGAGAAAGCATTACTAAAACGCGCTGATCCTTTCATTTTCATACGTATTTCTTGCACAATTTTAGAGATGTTTACGATATGGATGTGATGTTTACGTATGATTTTGTATCCGTTTTACTCGTTTTTGTGTTATCATGTTCTTACAGGTTTTAATGCGTATTTGTTTGTTTTGGAGCTAAAATACGTATACGGGACAAAGTACTAACATGGAGGATCATAACGGAGCAAACAGGACGAGAATCGGAATGTAATAGCCACTACCCGCGCGTATGAAAACAAGTAAAACGGATACATAATCATATGTAAAGCATCACATATATATCATAAACATCTCTAAAATTGTGCAAGAAATACGTATAAAAAGGAGATGATCACCGTGCGGGCTACAACCTCCATCAGCTTCAGCCCGAGTCAGGCTCCTCACCAGCCCGCACGGGCTCCCCTCTCCATGCCAGCCCGCACGGGGCACTCATCAGCCCAGGCGGTTCATGTTCGTCACCTGCATAAACCAGAAAAGTAAACTTCGCAAAACAAGAAAAGGAACGTGCTGGTTGTTTAAAACAAAAGGATATGGTTAAAGAAGAGCAAGGGGAGCTACATGGCTGGAAAATAAAGAGGAAATGTTGACAATTACACAAGAATGAAAAAATAAGAGATGGAAAAGCTCAGAAAAGGAAAACTGCAGTTGCTATTAGAAAGAGGAAATATCAGCCGCTGAAGAGGAAAGAGAGAGGACGGTCAAAGAGGAAAGAATAGTGGAAAGGAAAGAGGAGAAAGAGGGAAAAAGGGAGAGGGCTTCAGCAGCCCAATTCGGACAGAAAGGGTAGAAAAAAACATAACACACACGTTAGAGAGAGTTGCAAAAAGAGTTGCAGAAAGAGAGTAGAGAGGAGAGCTGTTCGTGAGAGACTTGTAGGAGACAATCAAGGGCATTGAAGATCGACCAGGGACTTTGGTTTCGTTTGTTTTTCTATGTTCCTTAAACTATCTATTTCGATTATGTTTTCTTTTGAACGCATGAGCGAGTAGTCGTTTTGTTCTAGGAGAAGGGATTATCCCTTGGCTATCCCAGAATCGCTTTTGATTTATCTTTGAATGCAATTTCCCATTTTCGTTTATTTATTCTTTGTCTGAGTGCTTGAATGATTTGTATTTACGAAGGCCAAGTAGATGCATGTGTTAGAGATTAGGAGAATTCTAGTCCTAGAAGATCAAGTTTAGAACAGCCGAGGTTAGGCCACGAAAGTAGGATAGCAGCGGTTAAGGGTAAAACGGATGAATCACAGAACTTATGGGTTTAGCTTAAGGTGACAGCCACGAAAGTAGGGGATAACTTGACTAGATCACGTGTCTATGTCTTGAAAGAGGGAAGATATCATATTAGGATCGTCTGTCTTAGATAACTTGATCGGGATTGCATGATTAAATAGGTTGATTGTTGGTTTCGGTAGTCTTGTGGTGAAACCGGATTCCTAGAATGTTTGTCTCACTGTTAAGAACTCGTTAGTTTATTTTTTTAGTATTTCATTCTTAAAACCCATATTTCGTTCGTTTGCAAGTTTGATTCGTAGTTTGAGTTTAAGTTGTGTTGCGTAGTCCCTGTGGGATTGACACCTAGAATACATACGTGCCGTACACTTGCGGGAAGTTTAGATTGATATTTGTTTAACTTTGATACGCATCACGCGCAAAAGATAAAATTATAAAATCCAAGTTAACCCAACGTAAGGGACGGGAGATTACCGCTCTCAATTCCAAACCTTCAGTACTGAAACGTAATCGAGTTCATGACTTAAAAAAGGGCTCCACGGGAGGCAACCCCAACAAAAACAAATAAAGAACTTTGTTTTCCGTAGTTTTTATTTTTAGTTTATTTTTCTTCTTATGTCTTTCTATAGGAATTTTCTTAGGAAACAAAGTCACTATACTCAATCATTCTTTATAAACGATCATCACAAGAACCATCCGGAGGAACGAGAAATTTTAAGAAAATGAGTGCATAAACAAAGAGAATGCTCGGTCCGAAGGATTTTGAGTGACCAAGCATCTAGCTTCCAGAGAAGTATATAAGGTAAGGTCTATCGAATTTTTTCGACAACACATTTCTACACGAGCAAATAAACCCAAAACCCCAACCATTTATCAGCGAGCCAAGGCCAGATGCCCCACCACAATATTAGGATCGTCTGTCTTAGATAACTTGATCGGGATTGCATGATTAAATAGGTTGATTGTTGGTTTCGGTAGTCTTGTGGTGAAACCGGATTCCTAGAATGTTTGTCTCACTACATCGTCGGTAGACTCGTGTAGCTAGACTCGTGTACTAAATAAAAGAGGTAGAGAAGAAGAGATTTTAGGATTGATTTTCTTAAGCTCTCTGTTGCCTTTTATAGGTGAGTTCTCGGTAACCACAATCCATGAAAATGGGTCGGCTGCCCATAAAAAGTGGTCGGCTACCATAGAAAAAGTTCGGCTCCTTGAGACTAGGAAGAGCAGTTGAAAACATTAAAAAAAATTGTTGGATCGTGCAAAATCCGACCCAGCCCAGCCCGCTCCGGTCGGGCGGCGCACGCGGACGGACGAACGGCGGCGGCGTCGCGCGCGCGTGTGGTCGTTTTCGTAAAACCTGCCTTAGTCTAAGACCCCCTCCAACAGCTCTTTTTGAAACCTATAAAACCTGAGTCATAATATATACTGGAGAAAAACTTTGCTAATAACCGATGTGGGACTTTTGCAAGTAAAGGGTAAAATCGTCATTTTTCGTCATGGGCAAGATAGTCATTTTTCTCAACAATCCCCCATAAAATGACTATCACAATTTTAAAACACACGAGTAAAACGAATAATGTAGGAATTGAATTACTTAAACATCAATATCTTACGATTGAATTGATGCGTAGTGATGTGAGGCAACAACTTAAACTAGTGAAAGTGAATTGCTTCTTGAACTTTCAAGAGCTTAAACTGAGACCCCCACAACACGTATCAATTCCTTGGTATTTGCTATTCCGCATTACGGTTACAACGCTTTTAAAGGCCATGCGTTTTCTTTTTACCTTGATTCAATGAGTGCTCTAGAAAGAAACTCAATTTTCTTTCATAGAAGGCGGCCCACCTTCACACTCATTTATAACAATAACTTCATCAAGTCCGATATAATTACAGACCACTCAACAATAGAGCTATTAAGTTATTAAGTCCATAAGACTTCCATATCATCATCCATCAAGTCTTTTAAAAGATCACTCAATATCTAAAGCCATGGAATAAGTCATTTCGACTTACATCACAAACGTCCATCAAGTCCTTCATAGGACCACTCAACCACTAGAGTTATGGAATAATTTTTTCCGACTTACATCTCATCATCCATCAAGTCCTTCATAGGACCACTCAACCACTAGAGTTATGGAATAAGTCATTCGCGATTTCTTGGCATCAATTAGCCCGAGTGGGCACTCCAATTCCACCCGAGCGGGCACTCCATTCCGGTCGTGTTCCTTGAGTGCCCGAGTCGTGTAAAGCCACGGGAGTAATTGGCAGCAATTAGCCCGATCGTGCACACTTCCAATGCCCGAGCGTGCATATCTTGAA
>CM071871.1:8622943-8635899 GCA_036759665.1 Gynandropsis gynandra
GCGGTCAAGAGAGATCATGCTCTATCACGCATTGCCATTACCATCATCTGTTTTCCATGAGTTGAGATCATCAGATGAACCTCCTCCCGACTATACTCAATATCAAGAGCAGAGGCGCAGTGAGTACACAAAGCTATTTTTAGAGATGCATCGAGGAACACTTAAGAGTTGCTGCGAGACACTTAGAATCAGATCATTCATACTCGTGGATCAGTGGCGGGTTAGACAATGATAAATTCCTTTTCCTTTTTCTTTATGCTTCCGTTTATTTTTTAGCTTTATATAAACTGCATTAGGTTTTATATATCTATCTTTTCATTATTGTGCAACAACGAGCTTTATATAAACTGCATTAGGTTTTATATATCTATCTTTTCATTATTTTTGTTGTGCAACAACGAATGACCACGAGCTGAACCGACTGAAATTGAGATGTTATACCGCGAATCAACGTGTAGCACAAACACGTGCATAATCAATTTATTATTTCTATTAATATCGAGGTTATGCATTCTATCACATTTTTCTTTATCTTGCAAGGCCATTGATCTCAAACTAGTTTAACATCGAGGATGGTGTAATAACTATGTATGGTGGAGTAACGATTGATATTATAACTACTACTTAGGACTATTTAGTATGCATATAGGATATTTTAGGGGAATTTTTAGTTTTCTTTAAATTGTTGAAGAACAGGATAGGCACGATCATGCATACACTTAGCCACAGGGAAATCGATCCATGTGTTAGAAATTCTATTGGATAGAAAACTTAGAAGAGATTGTAGTTGATGAAAAGATTGTATCCCCTTTGGTTTATTCATTCACTATTTATAGGAGTAAAAATTACAAAAAAACTAGATAATAAATATGCTCCTAACAACGAGATAATAAAGACGCTTCTAACAACGAGATAACCTTCAAACTACCCGTGCATTTAAGTTCGTTTGACTACACAAACAACTAGATGCACGTTGAACGATTCTATAATGTTGACTGATTCTAGAATGTTCACACACAAGAATTATTATTATTCTAACAATACTCCCCCTAATCCTTGTGTGTGGAGGGAGGACTAATTAACACACATTTAATCCTTGAACGTAGCTTTTGGAATTTGACTCGGCCAAGGGCTTTCGTCAAGCTGCAAGCTGATCCTTCGAGTTGATGAAGTCTGCATTGACAGTTTTGTTTTCCAAGCAATCTCGAATGAAATTATATCGGAGATCGACGTGTTTACTACGATCATGGAAAACGGGGTTCTTGCTCAATTCCAAAGGTGACTTGCTATCCACCTTCAGCTCAAACATATCTGCATCCATCCCAAGGAGTTCGCCAAGCAACCGAGCCAACCAAAGTCCTTGCATGGTTGCAGTAGTAGCCGCGACATACTCTGCTTCGCAGGATGACAAAACTACCACCCTTTGCTTAAGAGATTGTCAACTCACCAAACAAGCTCCGAGGAAGAACAATGTACCGCTCGTGCTCTTCCTTGTGTCAATATCTCCGGCAAGATCGTTGTCGCTATAGGCAACAAGATGTGATTCCCCTTCCTTCCACTCATCGCAAAGTCCATAATGGATTGTGTGGACAAGATAGCATAAACTCCCAACAATCCGCCTGTACATTTTGGCATCCACTTCCGGCGCTGTGCTATTACGACTAAGCTTGAGCCGCTCCTCCATGGGTGTATGCACGGGGTTCCAACCCTCCATGCTGCCTAGACAAAGAATTTGTGCAGCATAGTGTGCCTATCACAAACTGATGCCACCATTGTCCTGATGTACCTCAATTCCGAGATAGAAAGAAAGCAAGCCAAGATCACTCATCTGGAATTGGGCCTTCATCTCCTCTTTGAATTATGAAATGATTTGGTCAGACGATCCGGTGATGACAAGGTCATCCACATAGACCCCAACGAGTCATTCCTCCGTTGGTATGCCGATACATCGCATGCTCGTGTTCGCTCTGCTTGAAACCGAGGTGCTTGAGAGTATTATTAAGCTTCGTGTTCCAAGCTCGTGGTGCTTGACGCAAGCCATAGAGAGCTTTACGCAAGCGTAGAACTTTGTCTTCTTCACCGGCTATAACGAATCATGGTGGTTGCTTTACATATACCTCTTCCTTCAACTCGTCGTTGAGAAAAGCGGACTTCACATACATATGGTGGACAAACCACCTCTCTTGGGCAGCTAATGCAAGTAACATTTGGATGGACTCCATTCAAACGACAGGTGCTTAAACTTCATCGAAATCCATGCCGGCTTGTTGGACGAAACAGTGTGCAACAAGACGTGCCTTATGTCTGATCACCTCCCCATTCTTCTTCATTCTTCTTTATTTTGAAAAACCACTTGAGCCCAATCGGTTTGTGACCCTGTGGCAGCTTTACGAGCTCCCACGTTTGGTTTCGCACCATGGCATCAATCTCCTCGTGCATAGCTGCACGCCATGCCTCATCGTGCTCGGCTTCAGCAAATGAGCAAGGCTCACCAACGCTTGTCAAGTGCAGCTCAACGTCGTCCAACTCCTGCATAGCGAATCCCGGTAGCAGGGCTTCGTTTCCAATCAAATTTTCAACTGTTCGATAGCGTACGGGTGTGTGAGAATGGGATGTGTCTAGCCTACTGGAGTCGTTCTACAAAGGTGTCACAAACTCCAACTGTGGTACATTTGACGTTGCAGCAACTGATGTGGTTGTTGGAGTGGCTTGTGACATTGTTCTGGCTCCCCCATAATTCTGTGAGGGGTTTGCCACCTCCATCATTTGACCCACTGAAAACTCAACTGTGAAGTCCCCAAGGGGCATCCTAATGTCATTCTCCTTCCACTCCCAACCGCGATCTTCATTGAAGACGACGTCTCGGGCAATGTGCACACATCTTGTGGTTGGATCCAGCATACGATATGCCTTCGCTCCTTCTGCATATCCAAGAAAGACAATAGGGATGCTGCCATCATCGAGCTTCTGAAGCTGACGAAGATTCTTTGCATACACAAGGCAACCGAACGTCCATAAGAAGTGCATAGCCGGCTTGCGACCGTACCAAGCTTCGTAAGGAGTCATGCCAATGAGACTTTTGGTTGGGGCACGGTTGAGAAGAAACACAACCGTGCATACTGCCTCCCCCCAAAACTCAGCAGGCATGCTTCTTTGCCTCAACAATGATTACGTCGCTCTACCACTTCATTTTGCTACGGAGTGTAGGGTACAGAAAAGTGATGTTACACGCCTTGATCCACCAATTAGGTGGCAAAACTCGACGAAGTGAATTTGCCACCGTTATCCGTTTGCAACACCCGTAACTTGCGTCCACACTCAATTTCTGCTGCTGCCATGATACATGATTCGTTTGATGGCGTTGGACGCATCACCTTTGTCTGCCAAGAGTACTACCCACATATAGCGGGTAGCATCGTCCACCAATAGCAAGAAATAACGTATTCCCCCAGGTGTCATTAGCGTGATTGGGCCGCACAAATCGGCATGAACAAGGTCAAGCGACTCGTTAGCGCGAAACTTTGCGGCCTTCGGAAATGCTCCTCGTCGGTGCTTAGTGACGACACAAGCGTCACATAATTGCTCTACGTGCTCAATCTGCGGTAGACCCCTGACGAGGCCTTGACGCCCCATCTTCTCCAAAGCATCAAAACTGATGTGACCGAAACGATCATGCCAACGCCAAGCATCTACGTCGTGATGTGCCATGAGACAGATCGGTCGAGTAATTTTGAGGGACATGATGATGCGTTATCAGAGTTAAATAAAATAACCTAAACTACCCGCAAGTGCACAGCACGTGTGTAGTATTTTAGGTGTCGATCCCACAGAGACTACGCAACACCACCTAAACTCGAACTAGGAATCAATCTTGCTAACGAAAGAATGTGGATGAAGAATGAAAGTAAATAAACTACTCGGGTTCTAACGATAAGACAAACGTCCTAGGAATCCAGTTTCACCACGAGACTACCGAAACCGACAATCAATCTATCTATCATGCAATCCCAGTTAAAGCTATCTAAGGCGGACGATCCTAACATGATATCTACCCTCTCTCAAGGCATAGACACGTGATCTAGACAAGCTGCCCCCTACTTTCGTGGCTGACACCTTGAACTAAACCCATAAGCTCTATGATTCATCCGTTCACCCTCAACCTTTGCTACCCTACTTTCGTGGCCTAACCTCGGTTGTTCTAAATCTGATCTTCTAGGACAAGAATTCTCCTTTCAGTCTTTCTCCTAATCCCTAACACATGCATCTACGTGGCCATCGCAAACACAAGTAAATTCAAGCACTCAGATAGAGAATAGATGAACTAGAACGGGAAGATGCATTCAAAATAGATCAAAAGTGGTTTCTGGATAGCCAAGGGCTAATCCTTTCTCCTAGAACAAACAAACTACTCGCTCATGCGTCTGTAAAGAAACATAAACATAGTAGAAAGTATAAGGAACATAAAAACCAAACAAAACCGAAGTGGTGGGGCTTGATCTCCAATGCTCCTCGCTTGTCTCCTCGCAAGAATCTCCTCAATCTTCTACTGAATTAATCTCCAATGTAAGCTCCCTCTAATGACGTCTTTTGCCTCCTTTTAAGCATCCTAAGTCGGTCTAGATGTTGCCTAAATTGCCCCACCGACTTCCCTTTGTTTTAAGTTAAGTTTACTTAACTTAATGAGCAGTTACGGGCCGCGACCCGCTCGGGCGGTCATTGTGCCCGCTCGGGTGCAGCTAGGGTGGATCGCGCAAGTTGTGTGGCTGCAAGCATGCCCGATCGGGCATGGTATGTGAGCCCGCTCGGGCACAAGGCAGTTGGTCGGGTATTCTTGCTCGAGTCGTGCAGGAAATGTGCACAAAATTGGCCGTAGGTTTTGCCCGGTCGTGCAAGAGTTGTGCCCGACCGTGTGGAGGCTTTCTATGCTCAATCTCGTCTCGTTTGTCCCGTGATGATACCCGAAGTTGCTCCTTAGCTCCGTGCATGTTCCTTTAGCTCCAAAATGATCCAAATATGCGTAAAAACCTGTAAGAACATGAAAAGCACGAAAACAAGTAAAACGGATACGGAATCATTCGTAAAGCAACACATATATATCGAAAACGTCTCTTAAATCGTGCAAGAAATACGTATGAAAACGAGATGATCACATGACATAGAGGCGATTGTGGCCGCAATTGACTTTGGCGAGAATTCGTGATGTTGATCCCAGATCCGCAACAAACCATCATCTATCTTCACACGCAATCCATTCTCATCGAGTTGGCCGATGCTGATGATAGAGTTCCTCAACCGGGGAATGTAGTAGACGTTAGTAAGCACCTTATGTTCTCCATACTTGTCAGCAAAGATGATTGTGCCGCAACCTTGAATGTCGACGGCGGAGCCATCGCCGAACTTGACCATGCCAACCACCGAACGGTCTAGATTGACAAAAACATCAATACAACCCGTCATATGATTGGTGGCCCCTGTGTCAAGGTACCAACCCTCCTAACGGTCTTCAGAATTGCCGGTGCTGAGAAGTGCCTGCGTGCTCGGTTCATCGATGTGAAGGGGTGTTGGAGTCGACTCAAGCACGGTGGTGCTTTCGTTGAGTTGTGCGATTAGAAGCCGTTGCCTTTCCTCAACCTCCTCAACTTGGGCCAGATTTGCCTGCCCTCTTTTGGGTTGACGACAATTCCTAGCCCAATGCCCATGATGCCCACAGTTGTGGCACTTGTCGTTGCGTTAGCCATCCGTGTGGTCGGAGCCACTATCACCGCCTTTCCTACGCGATCTATAAGACCGCCTGCGACCTCTATCATCACCATTGTCGGACTTGGAAGAGCTTTCACCTGCTTGGCGTTGTTTCTGTCGCGCGATCCACTACTACTCGGTGAGATAGACTTTGCCACTCTCTCTGTTTGCGGTTCCGACATCGCAAGACGTTATTCTGCCGCCAACAACCGCCCGGTCACTTCTTCCAACGACAGCTCAGAGATATCCAACAAAGTCTCGATCGATAAGACAATCTGCGAAAACTTGGGTGGCAACACACGCAAGTATTTCTCAACAACCTTCGCTTCACCGATCGTCTCCCCGAGTGTGGCAAGGCTAGTGACAAGGTTAGAGAGACGCATTGCGAAATCTTCCATAGTTTCAGCGTCACAGAATGAGATAGACTCAAATTCCTTTCTCAGCTGATGAACATTTCTCTTACGAACACGTTCGCTTCCGACACGCATTGAACGGACTGCCTCTCACGCTTCTTGTGCACTCTGCTTTATGGCAAAAGAAGCCATCATTTCTGCGGGCACATCGTGGAGAATGGATTAGAAGCCTCCAACATCACCTTCATGAGAGAGCTCCACTCGATGTAGTTAGTTCGGGTGAGCATCGGGTAGTTACCGCCACTTACCTCCTTAATCACCCGCTGCACAACCACCTCGCGCACTCCGGCATCACGGTGTTGCGGTCGTCTCGGCGGCGGTGATGGGGATTGTCGTCGCTCTAGACGACGGGGGCTACCATCTCGACCATGAACAGGTGCAGACATTGTCTAGCCTTTTTTTCAACTCCAATCTCTGATACCAAATCTTAGAAATTCTATTGTATAGAAAACTTAGAAGAGATTGTAGTTGATGGAAATGTTGTATCCCCTTTGGTTTATTCATTCACTATTTATAGGAGTAAAAATTACAAAAAACTAGATAATAAATATGCTCCTAACAACGAGATAACAAAGACGCTTCTAACAACGAGATAACCTTCAAACTACCTGTGCATTTAAGATCGTTTGACTACACAAACAACTAGATGCACGTTGAACGATTCTAGAATGTTGATTGATTCTAGAATGTTCACACACAAGAATTATTATTATTCTAACACCATGATAATGTTAGAAACATAGAGAAATTTATTTTTTCCCACCAACTACATACACTGAACTTAGTATTAAGTAAGTGTTTTCGAATGAACTGTCAAACTTAGCTAACTTTGATCATTCGAGTTAGAATTGATTTTATTGTTCCGTGGGATAAATTAACACTTAGTCATTGTAGGTTCCTCGTAGAATCCTAGTTTTCAAGTAAATGTTTCCCTAAGAATCGTTTCTCATTCCTTGGAGTATTAGACCCTTTTTCGTCTTGTTCGAGTTTACTGTTTTTACATATATTTTTTATTTCACTCAAACAAGAGCTAGGCGTCTCACCAGGGATGGTGGTAATCATCATGGGTGAATGTCAGTTCTAGTTACATATCCTTTGTCTTCTCATATCACTATGATAAACGCAGAAAGAAAAGAAAAGAGACAACAAATGGCCGAAAGGTCTACAATCCAAAAAAAACTTAAAATAAATAAATAAAACAAAGGAAATGAAAAGGGCCATGTCTCGGAAAGAAGAAAAGTTGCGAAAGAAAAGAATCACTATAAGCCTTAATCGAGCCTTACTTTAACTTTTGGAACAACTTACTCGTGCTAAGATTTAGGCCCACTTTTCAGTTATTCTATTATTGTAATCATAAGTGGGATCGTAAGCTCCTCTCTCCGGTCGTCCTCCTTCACCGCTATGTTGGAACAACAATTTACAGATTCGTGAAACATGTTTGATAGGATTTTAGTTCGTATTCTACAGGTTTGTAGAGTTAATGAAAATCACATTACTTAGAATCTCTTCCTAATTCGAAAACTCAATACAAAGCAGTTTGGTTTTCTTCTCGACCAATGTAGTTAGAGGGAGCGTCGATATTCTCAAAATACTATGCAATCTCAATTTACTTGTACTCCATTCCAAGTAGTATTCGTAGACTATGTTTGCTGGAGAACGAGCAACAGTCCAAGTCTGAAGGAGTTTAATTACACTGTTATTACTCTAATCTAGAAGCATTGCATAGATGTAAATAGTTGTATCATACATTTAGGATATGTTTTAAGTACATAATACACCTTACGTTGTTTATGGTCATAATTTTCGTAGGATCAATAATCTAGATCACTCTTAGCCCATGTGTTTGGTCATGTTACTACACGGTTCGTATCCTTGGTGAATATTTAGTCTAGGTATAAATATTAAAACTTAATTAGGATTACATCTCATCCAAATAACGCATCAACAATCTAACAACAATGACATATAATTGGACAACGTTAGCAACTACAATTGAACACAATGAGAATGCCACTAATGATTTCAAATGCATTATCCATGTTTATCATCCTTTTGAATCGAAATTATTGCATCGACGATTAGGCTCCTCTGAAAATAGTAACAACGGTCATGAATATTTTTAGGAATCATCATAAAAAAAACATATCCCACTCATATAATACAAAAACATATGATTCCAACGAATGTGTCATCCATGCTAAATTACATCATTCCCAAATTTTGACAGAGACCATCAATTAAACGAAACATCACATGATTTAAATGTTTACGTTATAATACTTGAAGCATTTCAGTAGATCCGACCAAAACCGATAGTAAAATGTAGCTTCAAGAGCACCAGATGGGTCGTCGATTTGTCATGTGCCTTCTACGATTCCTAGTTAAGATTCAAATTTCTAGACGACTTTTGGAAGAGTTATGTTTAAGCCAAATATGGTTTGCTTGGTCATGAAGCCAACATAAAATAGAATATTAACATCTAATATATTCTACTACTATCTCTTGATAGTTCTGTATCAATTGGCAAAAGTAGGATTCGGTCTTCGTCTTGTTTATATCACAGATGTATTGTTTTTTCCATAATAATTTATTATTGGCTTAATTTCGAAAGGCTAAGGATTAAAATATGAAGGGGTTACATCCTTTCACTCAATTTTCTGACCGGTACAATTTCATCTTAGTCATATTCGAAAAGTAACTTGAGATATAACCATGCATCTTCAGTGATCTAGAACTCACCTCTATTTTCTTTGTTCCACCTTCCTCGATATATATATATATATATATATATATATATATACATTATTTATCCAACTTTTATCCTCTTTTCAAGCAAAATGGCTAGTTGAACCTTAAATAGTCCCTTAGAGACTTTTCTAAGAACGTTGTGAGGGAAAATAGTTGTTTGTCCCCGTTGCATTTGCACAGTTGGTTCACTTGCTAGCCTCTTGATTTCCTATCAATTGACTGAGCAGACAAAAAAAGATTTAAAACATTGATATATTATCTTCTAGGAAGAGTTTCTATGAGAAGCTGAGATGTTAAATAAAAAGGCTCAAGATTTGAAGGGAAAAGAGGTTAGTTTCATGCTTAAATACTCTGGTATTGATATGGACTATGAGTTTTCTCATGCCCCAGCTATGTAATGGTTACTTGTTGCCACATGTTATCCAAGTCTAAGGTAAATACCCATGAGAATATCATAACTATTCTATGTACACCTTTATACAGTATACAACTTGCATTTTGTTATGTATGCAATCTTCTACAATCCTCCTCATTTAGTCCTTCAAATAAGCCCATTGCAACTATTGTATTTCTCTATTAGATAACCCACAGAGAACAAAACACGTCAGAATTTAACACCTGATTTCTACACAAAATAGAGAAGAAAAGCAAAATTACCATGTAAAATACAAATTATAATAAATATGAACATTGAGAGAAAGGGGTTAATCATATTACCATCATTACAACTTTAGGAAAAGATCGACTAATAATCACTAAAAAACATATGGATATAGATTTTGTTCTTGAAGTGATTTCATACACACAAATACCTTATTTATGGATAAATTCGAAAAAAATATAAACCAATTTTCAATCATATTGACTCCGAGAACTTTAGGCGTTTTGCAGTCTCCCAAACCAAAGGAGCTAAACCCTGCGAACTCCTTGCAAATTCATAGAGAAACGATATTATAATTAAGCTCAATGCAAACGCAAGAAGCTAATCAAAGAATTTTATGCCTTTCAAAAACTGAAGCTACCCACTTGTTAAAGTAACCTTCAGAATTATGCTAACCATGCATTGCAAAGCAACCATAACAGTTGGTTAGCCTAGTCTCCACACTGTTGTAATTTCATCACGTGTCCTCAAACAAACCATTAGATGACTACTTCATATAAGCAAGCCACCACTTTTTTCCTGCTATAACATCAGGTCAACTTTTTTCCTGCTGCTCTCATATTTGATCAAGGAGATTCCTGTAAGTGTTTTTGGTCAAGATAAGTTAAAGAAAGCTAAATTTGAGCAGCAATTTGTTGAGTAGACCTATCCCTCCTATTCTTTGAAATCTAACTTAAACGGAGAAAATGTAAACATTCCTTCCCAGTTTTGCTTTTCTCCACATTGTTTGAGGTTTCAAATACCAAATTTGGATTTTTGATTCCACGAAGATTGTGGACCGATATATGTGAATAATTTTGGAATAAATATTGTCATTCGGTTTAGTCCAAATTAAATACGATTAAATTTAAGTTTAATTGACTAGATTTTGATATTGAATTCAATGGGGAGGATTATATGTAGGAAGATCTTTGGTAGTATCGTTTATATTTCATGATGGACGAAATTAAACGATACAATTGAGAACTGGAGTTAACCAATTATCTGTCGAATTTGGTTTCTGGAATAATAATTTTTATTATTACCTACGCTTTAAAAAAAAAACTTCAGAGAAAATCTCATCTTGATACATGCCATCAATATCAAGTTTCCGATTTTGCACTAAGAGTTTGAAGATCTATTCTGCTGCATCAAGTATACAATTAGTTCAGGTATTTATTTCGATCTTTTGTTTCGGTTTTTTAAAATCTTAATATAATTCACAATAAATTATTTCGATCTTTTGGAATCTAGATCTGATGAAATCAGATTTCTTCAAATGTTATTAGAAACGATCTATTGTGTTTATATCATATTTGGATTTGATTGGTATTTGGAGAAAAAAATTAAGGTTGAAGTTGACGAGAGCTGTGAAATCAAAGTTGAAGTTTAGGAATTTTTGTTAAAACAAAAAAAAAAACATTTTACAATGATATTTTTAAAAAAATATAATAAAAAATCAGTATTTTTTTTATTTTTAAAAAACTACCTTGCAAAGATTTGGGCTCGTTTTTTATCTGGTTTTTTCCTTTTATTCAAAGGATTTGTACTGGGTTAGAGCCCATTCATTGGTCAGATTAAGGCCTTAAAAGGATTTCGGACTAAGGCCTATTTTGATTAAGGTTTTCTGCCCGGCCCATTGGAAATAAAATATAAAAAACAGCCCAGTTCAACGAGAAAAAAAAAGGAGAGGTTGCAGAATGCAGGATTTGGAGTTCGAACCCGGAATGTCTGCAACTCTCTGGAAATTCAATCAACGACTATATTCAATAATTCAAGAGTGCGGATGTTCTTATTCTCTATTATGTGGCAATGATTTGATAAAATTTAATCGAATCCGCAGATTTATATACATAAAGATGTGTTTATCATAATTTCGGTGAATTTAATTTATATAAGTAATTTACACATTCAGATCGTATAAATATATGGTTTAATCATAACTATTGAATTAAGGTTATTCGCTTAATTATGATGTTTATTGATATATCATTTGATCAATATATGCGATTTAATTAAATTTCTCAACATCCTATCAAAGTGGACAATCTTGAGAAAAATTAATTATTTCAATTATATTGAGAAGGTTAACAATATAATTCATGCGAACTTTGATAAACCCAAAGGTCATTCACGTTTTGCAGAATTATATTGTGTGTGCATTGGTAATTAATGTATATTTTCGGTATGATATAAATGTGATGATATGCCTAAAGATAACCATTACATGAGATGTTTGATTTACATTAATTATTTAATACATTGAGTCATTTATTGCAAGTCAAAATTAATGTCTAAAGACTAATTTTGATGTTGCGCAGATGCCTTGTGATGGGATTAGATTTTGTGTTATCATTCAATTAATGTTTTATTGAATGAAAGTCTAACACACGAGTTATCTTTTGTTTATAGTTGTGCAATCGGCATCAAGTATCTCCGCAAAACTAACCTAAGTGGTGACAACGATACTAGGTTGGGGTAAACTCGGATATCACGGAACACTACGGTGTCGGGATACCGGGAATCGTATGGATGAAGCAACTAAAGATCATAAACCTATCGACTTATCTTGACAATGGGAAATTCATGTCCTAAGGTAAGGAGTGATTCTTCCGAGCCTAAACCTCCTAACAATGATTACGTGCAACCCTACCTTCCAACAGTGATTAACCCGTACCATGGCAGCTTTACGAACGCAATCATAATTCCAAAGTCAACTAACTGACTGGTCAGATTCTCATTAGCCGAACTTAACCTACAACTTAACGGGTCTGGATTCATTCTTTAACCTTCCAGCAAAGTCTGAAATCCTATGTTACTGAGCGGGCAGCACTAGTGTAGGAGTGATAATGTCAAGAGTAGAACCGATAATCAAGATAAAATCAATAAATCTAAGCATTAACGCAAATGATTGTTCATCCGTTACAATCCGATATCCTTACCCGTAGTTGGGACTCTACTCACTCATGGAAAATACAGAAAACGAAGATAACATAATCCTAAACATGATAGACTCTAGGAAATTCGATGCCTCCACCTTCCCTATCGTGTTACCGATGTGAGGATTGATGTTTCTTGACGTGTGGAAACACGAGTTATAATTTTCCTAGTCCACTTCACCGAAAGTATACGGATCGTGTAGTACCAGGGTCGATCTCTAGGGACTAAAGTGGCTAAACTAAGAACGAAACTAAACTAAGACGAAAGAAGATAGAATGGGATATGGTCCTAAATTTCCTAAAACTATCCTAATGGTGACAACGAAACTAGGTTAGAGATAAGACTAGATATGGTGAACACTACGGGTGTACGGAATATCGGGAATTGCATAGATGAACGACTAAAGATCATATTTCTATAACCTATTCTTGACAACGAGAAATTCATGCTCTACGGTGAGGAGTGATTCTTCCGAG
>CM071871.1:8638379-8652009 GCA_036759665.1 Gynandropsis gynandra
CAACGAGAGATAGTGGTAGCAAGCTCACACTCGCTTCGATATCAATTAGCGCATGCTCAATTTAGTAATCGTAAATCTTGCATGGTATGACGAAGTTACCTGGATCGGGCATCTTCTCAATCGTGGTAGGAGGCTGAATAAGAGAATTCGTTACCATTACCATCTCGTTATCCACGGTCCTCTTCCTCATGATGATATCCTTGAGGAACTTCGCATATGAAGGGATCTTTGTGAGAGCGTCATAGAATGGGATAGTGACTTGTAGCTTCCTCAAGAGGTCTACAAATTGAGAGAATTGGGTCTCGTCACTCTGTTTCTTTTGGGTTTGACGCTGTGGAAAGGGGTCCCCTTCCCTTCCATGCCTAGAGCGATTGGTTGTTCGATCTTATCGCGCGTAGTCTCTTCTCTCGCAGCCATGGATGGCATTGGTTGCCCTACCGTGTTCCCGCTCCTTAGAAAAATAGCATTCACTTGCTCGCGGGGGTTCGCCTCGGGTTTCCGGGAAGCTGTCCGGGTTGTCGGTTTGAACCTTGGGCTAATTGCGCCACTTGCGTCTCTAAAAGTCTCAAATGCGTCTGAAATCCATCCATCCTCTTCTTCATATCCTCTTGCTCAGCCCTAATCCCTCCAAGTGCACTCTTCTGCTCTTGGTGCATCACTTGGAGCATCGAAAGAATCTCGGAATCACCCGAAGATTGTGCACGTTGCTGGTATCCGTAGTCTTGGCCGCTACCTCTCGGTTGGAAACCCTTTCTGGTTTCTCGCCATTATCCATGCCCGAAGATTGTGCACGTTGCTGGTATCCGTAGTCTTGGCCGCTACCTCTCGGTTGGAAACCCTGATTCTGGTTTCTCGCCATTATCCATGGCTGAAAGTCTTGTGGATTCGCTACGTTGTTCGTGTTGCCATATGAGAGGTTGGGATGGCTCTTGATATAACCTTGTTGGTTTGATGGGTAGTCGCGATTGTACTCCCCTACCTTCTTGCCTCCTTCCCTCGCCATGCTCTCGATCAAGTTCTCGAGCTGATTGAACGTGAGGTTGCTAAGGGAACCACCACCCGATGCCACGATCATGAATCGGGTGGTTTCTTGGAGACCTTGGATGAAACTTGTGATAAGATACTTCTTATCCATCCTGTAGTGTGGGCATATCCGCTTGTAGTTCTTAAATCGCTCCCATGCATCGTGTAACGTCTCGCTTCTTTCTTGTAGGAAAGAATTAATGCGACTCTTTGCGAGAAGCGTTTTATGATCCGGGAAGAATTGCTGCATGAACCTTTGCTCCAAATCATCCCACGACGTGATTGATGCAGCCGGCAAGTTGAAGAGCCAACGTTGCGCTGCATCCTTGAGCGAGAATGGGAACGCCATCAAATAAAGATCCTCCCGAGTAACTCCCGTTCCAACCTTGCTAGTGCTACATAGCATCTTGAAGTCCGTAAGTTGGGAGTTTGGATCTTCGTTCTCCATTCCTCGAAAGGCGAATTGTTGAGCATTTGAATAAAAGCCGGTTGTAGCTCAACCTGGTTATCAATCGTGCGGGCCATGCACGAAAGTAACTGCGTGTGCTCAAGAGCGGTGTATGCTCCATAAGTCTCATCGGCAGCAGCCATGTCGGGAATACTTGCGTTGTCTTCTCCGCTGCTTGCACTATGTGTATCTTCCTCCTCAGAGGCGTATTGCTCGTGGTTGCTCGTTCTTTCTACCTTGGATTCGAATCCGGTATTCCAATCCTTTTCTTCTTTCACAGGCTCCTTAAAGTGCGTTCAACCTCGGGATCATAGATGAGAAGTTTCTGAGTAGAGCTTCTCATACAAGTCTCCTGCACAATCAAGAAACAAAACACCAAAGCGTAAATCCTCGGTAGATAGAAAAGACTTGAAAAAAGGGAAAAACAAAAAGCAAAAAACGAAAAACAAACAAACAAAGACTCCAAAAAGAACTCCGAAAAGAACTAGATCTTAATCTAGCTAATTCCTAGTCTAGGCCGTTTTTAGTCCCCGGCAACGGCGCCAAAAACTTGATGTGGTGTAAACATGAGTTATAAATTTTCCTAGACCACTTCACCGCAAGTATACGGATCGTGTAGTACCAGGGTCGATCTCTAGGGACTAAAGCAACCTAAAACTAAGAATAAAACTAAACTAAGACAAATGGAAGAAGATAGAGATATGGTCCTAAATATCTAAAATTAACCTAAGTGGTGACAACGATACTAGGTTGGGGTAAACTCGGATATGACCTGATAATCAAGATAAAATCAATAAATATAAGCATTAACGCAAATCATTGTTCATCCGTTACAATCCGATATCCCTACCCGTAGTTGGGACTCTACTCACTCATGGAGAATACAGAAAACGAAGATAACAAAATCCTAAACATGATAGACTCTAGGAAATTCGATGCCTCGACCTTCCTTATCGTGTTACCGATGTGAGGATTGATGCTTCTCTTCTTCTCCAACGTCTCCCGAGCCTTTCCAGATGTTTTCCAAGCCTTCCCTTGCTCTGTACGTCGCCCCCTTGCTCTAGATCTCTTGTGGTCTATAAATTAGGTCGATTGAATGCAAGATCTAGGGTGTTGCGAAATACACGGCCCGCTTGGGCACCACTATTGCCCGGTCGTGTAGAGGCGCGCCCGGTCGTGTTCCTTCATAGAGCCCGATCGGGCATCAGAACCCAATCGCGTGGTTGAGCGGCCCGAGTCGTGCAAACTCTCGGGGATATTTGGGATGAATTAACACCCGAGCGGGCATATGCATTGCGCCCGATCAGGTAAGGCGACCCGATCTCGTTGCCTTTGTGCCCGGAGAAGATAACATAATCCTAAACATGATAGACTCTAGGAAATTTGATGCCTCGACCTTCCTTATCATGTTACCGATGTGAGGATTGATGCTTCTCTTACGTAGGTTTTACCCGAGCGGGTGGACTATGGTGCCCGACCAGGCACCCTTGAAGTCTTGAATTTTTTCTTTTCCGCTCATTGCTCGGGTGTTCCTTTGGGTTCTGAGGCTTGATCTTGGCTCTAAGTGGATTTATCTTCAAAGTACGTGGTTTTGATCAAGAATTCGTCTTTTTAAGCTCATTTAGACCTTGTCGCCTAAAAACCTGAAAACCAACAAAACGGGTGTATGTAACTCATAATCGTATCGGATATGTAAACCTATCTATGAAATATATGCGAAAATGGCACTAAAATCTAACCTAAAATTGATACACTTTCAGTGTTATCAAGTCACGACCTTGCGATTTGGGAGGCTCATCCAGCGATTATGGATTTGAATTCTGTTGAGGAACGTAAAAAGCTCAAATGCTGGGAAACCTCAAACTGCACGTTTTGATGATCATTAAGCATTCCATTTCTCCGGTTCTCAGGGGTTTTGTGCCCGATGAGGTGAAATTAGCTAACGAATATCTCGATGCCTTGGTGAAATGCTTTGTCAAAAATGACAAAGTGGAAACAATCACGTTTTTAGTGGAAATTTTCTCCCTAAGGTATAAGGGCAACATGAGTATTCAAGAGTACATTATAAAAGTGTCTAATTATGCCTCTACGTTAAAGGCACTTGGACTTTGGTTGTCAGAAGAAGTCCTAGTGTGATTGATTTTGATCTCTCTCTGTGCACAATACAAACATTTTAAGGTGATTTATAACTGTCAAATGGATAAATGGACTCTTGATGAGCTCATTTTCAACTGTGTGCAAGAGGAATAGAGATTGAGGAAGGAAAAGACATATAGTACCTGTGTAGCCAGACCTCAAGGGCCATGATTGATAAAACAAAGAAAGGTTATGAAACCGTTGATTCGGGATCAGTTCATGTGCAAAAGAAACATACTAAGGTTCAAAAATATTTCTTTTATCACAAAATTGGTCATCTGAACAAATCTTGCACGAAGTATCATACTTGGCATGCAAATAAAGGTTTGAATCCCACTTTGGTTTTTTCTGAGGTCAATTTAACTTCAGTGCCTAGTAATACTTGGTGGGTTGATTTGGGTGCTACAACTCATATAAGTATTTCTATGTAGGGTTGCCTCTACTACCGAAAACCGATTGATGTTGAAAGATACATCTATATAGGTGACGGTAAAAGGGTGGAAGTGGAAGCTATCGGGCAATTTAGACTTTTGATGAAGACTGACCAATTTCTGGATTTGGAAGGTGTTTTTATAGTATCGTCTTCGGTTTTTGTTTTGGACAAATTGGGATTTTGTTGTTCATTCGAAGATCTTAAGTTGACCCTATCATTTCATTCGGTTATTGTTGGAACTGGTTGTTTATCTATTTTGTATAATCTTTATATGCTCTATATCATTCTTTCACATAATGAAATCCTACAGGTTGGTTCACAAGGCGTGAAGCGTAAATTGATGGATGAAAATTCCGTTGTTTTATGGTATAAACCATTATGCCATATCTCGAAACCGAGAATGGAACGTTTAATATCAGACGGAATTATTGAAACTCTTGATTTTTTGGATTTTGGCTATTGTGTCAACTGTATCAAGGGGAAATAGATAAACAAAGTAGGTAAAGGTATATTTCGAACTTCGGAGACTTTGGAATTGATACATACGGATGTATGTGGACCATTTCCTGTGGCTTCTTGGAATGGTCAACATTACTTTGTATCGTTCATAGTTGATTACTGTCGATATGATTATCTTTATCTAATTTATGAGAAATCGGAGGTTTTGGATGTTTTCAAAGCGTTTAAGGCTGAGGTTGAACTTCAACTTAATAAACGCGTTAAGGCCGTTCGTTCAAATCATGGTGATGAATACTATGGTAGAAATGATGGATCATGTGAACAATATCCAGGGTCATTTGCCAAATACCTCGAGGAGTGTGGAATCGTTCCCCAATACACAATGTCGGGTACACCTAGCATGAATGGTATTGCAGAGAGAGAAAACTGTACACTTCAGGAAATGGTGAAAAGTACGATATTGTTCTCTACTCTCCCAAAATCCATGTGGGGTGAGGCATTAAAGACAATGGTTTATATCCTGAATAGAGTACCAACTAAAGCAACAATTAAGATGCCTTATGAGTTATGGACGGGTAAACGTCCTATCTTAAGGCATTTTCACATTTGGGGATGTCCAGCCGAGGCTCGATCTTATTTACCCGATAAAAGAAAACTGGATTCCAAAAACCGTGAGCTGTTACTTTCTGGGATACTCGGAAAGATCTAAGGGGTATAAGTTTTATGATCCCACGAAAAAGACGATCTTTGAGACGGGAGTAACGATGTTCTTTGAGGATATTGAACCTCAGAAAAAGGATGATGAATTTTGTTTTGGAGAGGATAAGGATGAAACTTTTGATTCATAAAAGATTATTCCTATTCCAACTATTGTAGCTGGGAATGATTTAGATTATATTGCTCGAGCTATAAATCACGATACTCCAAATGTCATTCTTGAAATCCATGAGGAACAAGTTCATTAACCTCAAGAATTGCTACATTAGGAAATTATGCCATGTAGATCAACTCGAGAGAGGAGATGTGCTATTCCGGATGACTATATAGTATATCTTCAGGAACATGAGGATGGCATTGGGTTGATAGAAGATGATCCAGTTAACGTCCGTCAAGCCATTCAAAGTGTTAAATCTCAAAATTTGATTAATGTCATGAAGGAAGAGATTAAATCTATGGTTGAAAATGTCATTTGGGAACTTGTACCTTTGCTTGAAGGTGCGAAACCCGTTGGTTAATGGATATTTAAAATCAATGGGATTCGCAAGGCAATGTGGATAGGTATAAAGCGTGTCTAGTCGCCAGAGGATTTACTCAAAAGGATAAACTACAAAGAGACTTTCTCTCCAGTTTCATCGAAAGACTCTTTGAGAATATTGATGGCACTAACAGCTCATTATGATAAAGAGATGCATCAGATGGATGTTAAGACATCCTTTCTCAATGGTGACATTGAAAACACTATCTATATGATGCAACCAGAACAATTTGTGGTCGGAGATCCAAAGAAAATGGTTTGCAAATTGAGGAAATCTATATACAGTTTTAAGAAAGCGTCTCGTCAATGGTATCGCAAATTTCATCGTGTAATCATCTCATATGATTTTGAGGTGAATCATGTAGATGATTGTGTATATCATAAGATCAATAGGAGAAACTTTGTTTAGATAATCATTTACGTTTATGATATCCTTATTGCTGGTAACAATGTAAGCTTTATGCACGACACTAAGAGTTTTCTTTCGGAACAATTCGAGATGAAAGATCTTGGTGATGTCTCTTTTGTATTGGTATAAAAATACACTGAGACCGGTCTCGGGGTATATTGGGTTTATCACAAAAGAGTTACATCGATAAGGTTTTATAGCGGTTTAGCATGAAAGATGCAAAGGTATAGATACCCATATTTCTAAGGGTGATAAATTCAGTCTTAGACAGTTCCCACAAACATAACCAGAGATTCAGGAAATAAGGAAGATTCCTTATACTTCGGCTATAGGGAGTCTAATGTATGCACAAGTTTGCACACGACCTGATTTGACATACATTGTTGGCATTTTGGGAAGATACTTAAGTAACCCCGAATTTGATCATTGGAAAGTTTCTAAATGGGTGATGCGATATCTTCAGAAAACAAAAGATTATGCTCGTTTATTGATGATCAGACCTGCTCAAGATCACTGGTTTTTCAAACTCGGATTATGATGGGTGTCTCGATAGTCTTCGATCCACTTGAGGCTATATATTTCTCATCGTTGGTAGGGCTATTTCTTTGCGTAGTGCTAAGCAAACGCTCGTGGCATCATCCACAATAGAGGCAGAATATGTAGCATGTTATGAGGCATCTAATCAGGCTTTATGGTTGCGGAATCTTGTCACTGGGTTGCACATTATGACTGGTGTGGATAGACCGCTAAAGATTTATTGACAATCGTTCTGCGGTATTATACTCGAACAATAACAAGAGTAATTTGAAGTCACAGCACATCGAAATTAAGTATCTTGTCATTTGATAGAGCATATAGGTACAGACTCCATGATTGCGGATCCGCTAACTAAGGGTGTTATACCTAAAGTGTTTCAGGAGCATGTTGCTCGTATGGGTATTGTCGTTTATTACAATATCACGGTTTAGTGGGAGTATTGTATCTATTCTTGTTTTTTCTTGGATTACGATGATGTATGCTTATTCGTTTTCAGTATTATATTCCGAAACTATTAAGTTTTAAGCTTACGGTATTCGCTCTCTATCATTCGATTTAAGTTGATCTCTATAAGATAGGACCAGTTGGAGATAGACACGTATCGATCACTTAACGTTTATGGTCCATGGTTCACGTGCCTATATAAATGGGATTCATTTGGTTTCTGGAATGGTAATTTTCATTATCATCTACGGTTTTACAAAAAACCTTCAGAGAGAATCTCATCTGGATACATCCCATCAATATCAAGTTTTCGGTTTTGCAAGAAGATCCAGAAGAGCTATTTTATTGCATCAAGTATACCATTAGTTCAGGAATTTCTTTCGGTGTTTTGGAATCCGGATCTGGTGAAATCGGGTTCCTTTAGTTGCAACCCTTGTTGTTGATTTATGTGGAACTACAATAAGTTTAAATGCTTTGTTTCATTTATGTGCTGAAACTTTGTAGTTAGTTGTGATTATCTTATTTCTTTATTTGCATATATTTGCGCAGTAACAAACTAAACGCTTCAATTCCTTCTAAGCTCGAAAACATAACCAAACTTGATTACTTGTATGACATGTAATTTCACATCCCTTGCACTCTATCAAATTTCTTTTTATACCTAAGAGCTGCATGGCATTTTACAAAGAGCTAAATGATAATCATTTTACCGCTCGTATTCCACCAGAGCTTGGGAAGTTTAATGATAATAGCTCATGCACGGATCTAAACAGCTTGTAGGAATCTATTTTTTCCATTTTTTTTCTTTGAACTCTATAGTGGAACTATTTTCTGTAGTGGAACTCTATAGTGGAACTATTTTCTAGTTTATTATTCTAATCTAATTAGCGAATTGATGAAATTGCGTACATATTCATGGAACAAGTTGAATGGAACTATTCCCTCATCATCTCATAAACTAGAGAGCATGACTTACATGTAAGAAGTGGTGTCTCCTTCTATGTGGGTTCTTCTCATTATCATGGTTTTGTATACTCTTTGTTATTTTCTGTACTTATTTTTTTGTTGACTCTTCTTTAACTCGATGGATCCAGCAACCTCTCTAACAAAAATATCAAAGGTCCATCCCCAGTCGAATTATCTCGTATTGGTAACTATTGTTTAGTATTTTATGAGCTTTAATTTAATATAGGCCCATGAACATCTTTTTGGACTCTTGATTGTGCAAGGAGGAAAAGAAAAAAACTTGAATAAACTGTCTGTGTTTTGTATGGTTTGTAAGTAGAATAAGAGATGATTTGGAGAGAAAAATCTGAAAATTTCCAAAAGGTTGATTCTACTTCACCTCATACACACGCACACATACATACATATATATATATATATATATTCAACAAACACAAAATAGTAGGTCTAAAATGTCATTTTTACTCCTGCAAACTAACTTCTAATTATAGTTAAACAAGTGTCTTGTTTGACATAAAACCAAACCAAAATGTCCTCCCAATTTTGTTTCTAATGTTTCTTTGTTTTGTTATAGGTGAGTTTCTTGTTTTGGTTTGGGCTTGGATTCATTTATTTCATTGGACCAGGCTGGCTTCATTTGCCCTAAATCCATTTGTTCTCTTCACAACGATTCTCAATCACTTGCCTTAGCTCCTCCTTTGTTTCACCTTCATCTTCATTGTTGGTTGATGCATTATCAGAGTTAAATAAAATAACCTAAACTACCCACAAGTGCACGGCACGTGTGTAGTATTTTAGGTGTCGATCCCACAGAGACTACGCAACACTATCTAAACTCGTACTAGGAATCAAACTTGCTAACGAAAGAATTTCGATGAAGAATGAAATATTGAAAGTAAATAAACTACTCGGGTTCTAACAATAAGACAAACGTCCTAGGAAACCGGTTTCACCACAAGACTACCGAAACCAACGATCAATCTATCTATCATGCAATCCCAGTTAAAGCTATCTAATGCGGATGATCCTAATATGATATATACCCTCTCTCGAGGCATAGACACGTGATCTAGACAAGTTGCCCCCTACTTTCGTGGCTGACACCTTGAACTAAACCCATAGACTCTATGATTCACCCGTTCACCCTCAACCGTTGCTACCCTACTTTCGTGGTCTAACCTCGGTTGTTCTAAACCTGATCTTCTAGGACTAGAATTCTCCTTTCGGTCGTTCTCCTAATCCCTAACACATGCATCTACGTGGCTTTGTAAACACATGTCAATTAAGCACTCAGATAGAGAATAGATGAACTAGAACGGGAAGATGCATTCAAAATAGATCAAAAGTGGTTCCGGGATAGCCAAGGGCTAATCCCTTCTCCTAGAACAAACAAACTACTCGCTCATGCGTCTGTAAAGAAACATAAACATAGTAGAAAGTCTAAGGAACATGAAAACCAAACAAAACCGCAGTGGTGGTGCTCGATCTCCAATGCTCCTCGCTTGTCTCCTCGCAAGAATCTCCTTAATCTTCTACTGAACTAATCTCCAATGTAAGCTTGCTTCAATGACGTCTTTTGCCTCCTTTTGAGTCTCCTAAGTCGGTCCAATTGTTGCCTAAATTGTCCCCACGAGTCCCTTTTTTTAAGTTAAGTTTACTTAACTTAATAGGTAATTTCGGGCCGCGACCCGCTCGGGCATTGAGTGTGCCCGCTCGGGTGCGGCTAGGGTGGAACGCGCGGATGTGTGGGCTGGAATGCATGCCCGATCGGGCATGGTATGTGCGCCCGCTCGGGCACAAGGCAAATGGTCGGGCAAGTCATGCCGAGTCGTGCTAAATGGTCCACACAATTGGCCGTAGGTTTTGCCCGATCGTGCAAGGGTTGTGCCCGACCGGGTGAGGCTTTTCCATGCTCAATCTCGTCCCGTTTGTCCCGTGATGATCCCCGAAGTTGCTCCTTAGCTCCGTACATGTTCCTTTAGCTCCAAAATGATCCAAATACGCGTAAAAACCTGTAAGAACATGAAAAGCACGAAAACAAGTAAAACGGATACGGAATCATACGTAAAGCAACACATATATATCGAAAACGTCTCTTAAATCGTGCAAGAAATACGTATAAAAACGAGATGATCATTGGTGTCTCTCTAATACTCCAACAAAGGTCATGACAGCGGCAAGGGTGAGTGATATTCAACACTCCCTCTCGAATCCTTGGCGATGGTGGTCAATTTCTGCTTCGACTTTGCGGTTTCATTGCTTGGTGTAAGTCTTCTTGTTTCTTTTCCTATTTTGTTCTCTGTGGTTGAATCCGAGTTCAATTTCTCTTCTCTGACTTGTGCTTTCTGTTTTAATCCGTTAGCTTTGGTGTGAATTTCAGCTTTGTGTTTTTCTTAGTTCTCCTTTGCGTTCAGTAAGTTTCTAATACCTTCCACTTTTCCTTCTAGCTTTGGTATCGCTATTACATTTTCTTCTTCTGCGTCATGTATGTGACGGTCTCTAGATGTTTTCCTCATTTCGTTGTATAATTCATATAATTTCTCGATTTTTTTCCACTTTGAGTTGATAAGTAGCATATGAAATTTCATTTCAATGGATAAACCTTAGCCACCATAAATATATCAGTCATAACTATACCTTTCTTATCCACAATTTTGCATGTATTCCTTGCAAAGTGAACTTAATAACCATTCCTTGTCATTTGTGCAATGTTGAGCATGTTTCCTCTTAGTTTGGGAACTAAGTAGAAGTCTCTAATGGTTTTTCTTCCTTGATTTGTTTTGATAGTGATATTTTTTCCCGCGTTCATTAAAAGCTCTCCATTGCCCAATCTAATTGGAATCGAACACTATTGTCCAGATAAGTAAAATGATTCTCATTGTATGTCATGTGGTTCGATGCACCACTATCTATAAACCAAGTTTCATTATCTAGTCCTTGTTGTGTTTCTTGGTTTGCTATGAATAATTGTTCTTGGTTGTCTTTTTCACCTTCTTGTAATTGATGTGCATGTTTGTATTGGCTGAAACTTTCTATTTCTACATTCCTTTTCTTGATGTCCCAATTTGCCACACACAAAACATGGTCCTTTAGGCTTATATTGCATGATCTTATCAGAATTAGCACTCTTGTTATTGTAGTAGCATTCATCCTCATTGTGGTTGTTCCTTTTGTACACATTACACCAATTTCTTGTGTTTGTTCTCTGGTTCATTTTGGAAGCATTAGGCCTACTAGAATCACCGTAATTTCCAGCCTTTTGTTTTTGAAAACTTGCCTTAAGTGCTCCATCTCCTTCACTTTTCTTTTGGCTCATAACTCTTTGTTCTCGGTTTTATAATGTGTTGATCAAATCTGAAATTGTTAGAGTCCTTAGATCTTTGGGTTGCTCTATTACTTCAACTGAAACCTCATAATCCTTTATCAAAGAACCTAGAATTTTCGATGCTAACTCATTGTTTGTGAATTTTTCACCGTAACTTCTCACTTTCCCTTTTTGTTTTCTTGCTTCTGCTCTCTCTTAGATAGATTTAAGGCTTCTTTTGTTGGGTTTGTGTGCTTTCTTGTTGCTTGTACTTCTTTTGTACTTTTGTGCTATTAGGTCTTCTTGAACTTACTGCTCTGATACCATTTCTTGGTTTAGTAGTTCATGAGCTTTAATTTTAACATAGACTCATGAACATCTTCTTGGACTCTTGATTGTGTAAGGAGGAAAAGAAAAAAAAACTTTAATAAACTGTTTGTGTTTTGTATGGTTTGTAGGTAGAATAAGAGATGGTTTGGAGAGATAAATCTAAAAATTTCAAAAAGGTTGATTCTACTTCACCTCATTGAGCCATATATATATATGTATATATATATATTCAACAAACTTAAAATATTAGATCTAAAATGTCATTTTTACTCCTGCAAACTAACTTCTAATTATAGTCAAACAAGTGTCTTGTTTGACATAAAACCAAACCAAAATGTTCTCCCAATATTGTTTCTAAAGTTTATTTGTTTTGTTGCACGTGAGTTTCTTGTTTAGGCTTGGGCTTGGATTCATTTACTTCATTGGACCAGGCTGACTTCATTTGCCCTAAATCCATTCGTTCTCTTCACAACACAACGATTCTCATGTTAGATTTTGCCCTTTAGAGAGAAAGAAAGACTCGGAAAAGAAGAGATGATTTGGTGCTACAATTGTTGTAGCCTTTTGGTTTTTCATCCTCTATTTATAGACTCAAATATACATAAGAGTTAACGATAATTAAATGCTACAAACTCCTAGAATTCTACAAAGACACTAAATACAAAACAATTACCAAGATACATGTATTGACCACATGACCAAGGTGCATGTATTGACCACATTAAAGTGGACACAAATTCACACAAAGATTCATCCAACAATCTCCCCCGAATCTTTGCGTGCGGAAACCGGGTTGACCAAGATCATGCCAATCCGAGAGCGTAGTTCTTGAAACTTCACTCGCCCAAGTGCCTTCGTTAAGATGTCCGCGAGCTGATCTTTGGTGTTGACGAAATCGGCGCTGATGCTCCTGTTCTCAATGCAATCTCTGATGAAATGATATCGAAGATCGATATGCTTACTACGATCGTGAAAAACAGGATTCTTGCTCAGCGCAAGGGCGGACTTGCTGTCCATCTTCAGCTCAACGACCTCGGCATCCCTTCCTTGAAGTTCGCTAAGTAGCCGAGCCAACCAGAGTCCTTGTGTAGCAGCTGTGGTAGCAGCAACGTACTCCGCTTCACACGAGGACAAAGCCACCACCCTTTGCTTGAGAGACTGCCAACTCACCAAGCAATCACCAAGGAAGAATAACGTACCACTAGTGCTCTTCCTTGTATCAATGTCACCAGCAAGATCGCTATCACAATAGCCGATCAGCACTGGAAGACCTTTGGTCATCGTTCGCAGTTGCCCATTCCCAGCCATGATCCTCATCAAAGATGACGTCTCGAGAGATATGCACACGCCGCGTTACTGGATCCAAGACGCGGTATCCCTTCACTCCTTCCGCATATCCAATGAACACAACAGGGAGGCTGCGATCATCTAGCTTCTGGAGTTGTCGCATGTCTTTTGTGTATGCCCTGCAACCAAAGACACGCAAGAAATGCACAGCAGGCTTACGCCCCTGCCATGCCTCGTAGGGAGTCTTGTCCGGAAGACTCTTCGTGGGCGTTCGATTCAAGAGTAACACCGCTGTGGTGACTGCTTCTCCCCAAAATTCCGCCGGCATGCCCCTCTGCTTCAACAGGGCACGCGCCATGGCTACCACGGTCTGGTTCCGCCGCTCCACCACGCCGTTCTGCTGAGGAGTGTAGGGCGCGGAAAAATGACGAGTCACGCCTTTCCCCGCACAATAGGAGGCGAATTCAGAGGAAGTAAACTCGCCGCCATTGTCTGTACGAAACACTCTCAATTTCCGTCCACTCTTACCTTCTACGACCGTCTGCCAACGCTTGATGGCCTCTGGTGCACTCCCCTTGTCAGCTAGGAGGACAACCCAC
>CM071871.1:8654203-8679035 GCA_036759665.1 Gynandropsis gynandra
CCCTACTTTATCAATTAAAAATGGTTGACAAAATATGAATAATTGCTATAGGAACTTAAGCAGAAACCATATAAAAGGAGTTGTTCCTCCGGAGTTTAGGAATCTAAGAAGTAATATTGAGATGTAATAACTCTCTTCTAATGCTCTGTCACAGTAAACGAAATTTCTTGTCGCCTTTCTGAGCTAGTGTTCCATCATTTTTGCATGTAGAGATCTCTCCAATAACGATCTCTCGGGTAAAATTTTAGAAGAGCCGAGCCAACTGCAAAAAATATGTTTTTACTGTAAGTTGTCTTCCTTTTCATTGCATTGGAAACTCATAATGCTGCATGTGTCTTTTGAGTGTTAACAGATTGTCTTCCCAGTTCTATGTTTAACATGAATTTCGTGTAGTAGCACATGATCATCTAGCAGTCAATGTATAACTTGATAATTGCATCTATAATGGATAGATGGCTATCACATCGGAAAGACATAATGGAAAAGGGGTCTCAAATATGAAGTATGTCAAATATCATCACTTCTTGGTTTGGGAATAATTGATTTGCCTATTTATTGTTTACCAAGAAAGTTGTCACAAAACCTTGCCTCGTTACTCGTATCTTTTTTATAAATGCTATATGTGAAAATATATGCATGGAAAAGAAAAAACAGAGAACACAGTCCCTAGTATATAAATGCTATATGGGCAGGAGACTTGAAACCAATAACTTGACTGGTAACGTCAATCCGTTAGCCCACTGTCTAAGTCTAATTGTTTTGTGAGTAACATAATCCATATTTTTTATTGTTTCCTTATAGGATTATCATGTCCAGAATCTAACCCATTATAGTTACCTTATAAATGTAGGAATTGTCTTTCAATCACCTCGTTGGCAATTTTTCTAAAAGCGACAGTTTCTCAAGATTTGCACGTGTAGTCGTAGTCGAACTAAACAAGCATTTTGTAGCCAAATCTGTATCTTATTTCTTTGATAAATCCTTAATAAGTTATAGTTGTTTTGAAATATTGTTATTGTTTTATAAAGCTTCATTGGCAATCCGGGTCTTGTCAAAGTACATTTGCCATACATGGATTCATGAGCACGTTAAAGCTCCATTTCTATGATAGTGGCGGTTTCTTCTTCATATTACAATGGTTGCACATGTTTTTTAAAATGTTTTCAAAATATTTGATGATTTACTTCTAAAGTGTTTGGTATTCGTTCTTTTTGCACAGATGTTTCAAATCTTTTACCTTTGATCTCCAACCATGTGAACATTATAATGTCGATTGTGAATGACTCGTTATGTTTCTTTGGTTTCGCATGTGACCAACCTCCTTTGCAAAGTAGATTTCCGAAATGTGGATTCATGAGCATCTTCAAGCTCCATTTCTATGATAGTCAGCGATGAGTTTTTCAAATTGGGTTCTCGTTTTCGAGGCTTGAGTTTCAAATATATATGTGGTAGCGTTCACAACAAGGATGTTTTCAGCATGGTTGCGTTCATAGGGGTCTTTGCGTTTACAGTTGTCTCTTGAGGCCTCCTTCTCACCTTAAACCCATCTATGTAAGTTTTTTTTTATCATTTTCAATTGTGGGTTTATGATCGTTCAATGTAAGTTGCTCAGAAAGTTTAGATTACGGTTGGGACCAAAATCTCTAAATTTGATGTTTGAATATTAATATTGTTACTGGGTTCCAATATGTTGAGATTAAGATTCATAGGTTTGATGTCAGGGATGCTATGGTGGGACATGCAATTTCGTATGAATTTGATCTAGAAATGGAAGACACGGTTGTCCCCTTCAAGCTTCTTGAACCCTTCAAGCTTCTTGAGGATTTGAATCCATGGGAGTAGGTGCATCTGCTAATTTTCCGGGTGGAGGTGGAGGAACATCAAAGAATTTTTTTTAAAAAAATATTGAAGAGAGAATCTTTATTCAGCAATGTCTTTTCATAGGAGAGAGAGAAAAAAAGTGAAAGGGGATGGAGATGGAGATGGAGATGAAGAGAAGCCATTACATTTTTTCTAAAAATATATGAAATGCAACATATTTCTATTAATTTATTGCTACTCACTATGGAAGAAGCCAATATATGTCATTTTTTCCTATAATTTCTTTAATAAAATAGATATTATGTTTCGCTTTTCTTTGTTTTGTTTAAAAGAAATTCATCTAGTTTATAATTTCTCATGTAAAATTTATCTAATTTGAGAATTATATATATATATATAACATTTAAATACCATATTTTAAGTAAAGTATAAAATAATATATGTTTTCAATAAAAGATTATTATGTTTTATATCAATTAAATTACCTTAATCTATATATTAAATAGTTTATACAAAATTTTTTATTTTATATTATTTTCTATCAAGTTATACCATTTATAAAATTATTGTACTTATATGCACAAAGATCAATATTAGATCCTATTATCTATTCAAATTAACATAAAATTAATATATGGATAAAATTATATGACAAACAATAATATTATTTCATGTGAATGAATGATATAAATTTTATTAATGCATATATTTGAAAAAATAAGAATTTATTTGATTTTTCAATACAAATTAAGGAAATTTTATAATTTCATAAATTGTTTAAATTTAAAGGATACTTTTAATTATATGAATCCTTTAATATTTGGTATGAATATAATTTTTTATAGATATTACGCATTTTTTCTTTATTAGAATCTTAACCCGCGCGATGCACGGGTCTTATAAATAAAAGTATTTTAATTTAATTAAATATAATTATTTATTTTATTTTAAGTCCATCATCAAGATATCTATATCACAAAAGAATGTTAACATTTTAAATCGATCAATGAACCAAAATATTTAAGATGGATCTTTCTACAAAAGTTGAAAAGCACTACTGTTACAATAGAACAATCAACACTACCTTTTACCGTAAGGATTTTCTTCTAGAGAAAAATTCTTCAAAAGAATTTTTACTTTGGAGGAGGTAAAAGAATTGACTTGAAGATTGAAAAAAGTACCTTTTAACAATGACCTACAATGCTAATGGATAAAATATAAATTATAGCGGTTTGACATATGCATTTCTCCATTGGAGTAAAACATCAATTCTTTAGTCTCATAAATTCAATATGTCCAAAACACGTGTTTGAAGTATAAAGAGAAAGTGAGCACATGTACCAACAAATTGATAAGAGAGAACAATCGCGCAATACTTCCTATATTTTGGGACATTGAATTGCCGATCTTTCTATAGTCTTGTTCTTCATATGGGTTTGCCTTGTAAGTAAAACTCGCCTCTTTATTTTCTAAAAAACTTGGCTTTTTTCAATTAAGAACTGCTCCGAGAATACATAATTCACTCTAGTTGTAGAGTCTGCCACAATTGCTTGATTAGCAGTTGCAGCTTCCTATGCAAACATATTTTTTTCAATTGCATTGGATGCTCTTGAGTTGAAGTTAAATTTGAGGCATCTTACAACCTCTTGGCTTTTCTGAATTATCTTAGTTATTTGTGGATATGTCTTGGCGGGTAATAGAATGAATTCTTCGTCTTTATCGCATCAAGAAATATACACATACAATATAAAATCCAATTATACACTAAGCCACACATATATGCATACATACTTATCCCAAGATCCAGATGACTGCACAGATGAGCGATAATACCAGAGCTATCAAAGCGAAACACATCTTCAACACGAAATCAAATGGCATATTTTCCATCGAAACCACAATCAAAATTTATAATATATAAAAAAGTTCATGAATCGAAACCAGAATCAAAAGTGAAAGAAAAAAACCTTAGAAACCACAATCAAAACTGAATTAATTGCAGCGCCACATGTCTTTTCCCCTCATCCACTTTCATGGAGTTGTACGCTCTTTCAATTCTCAAGTTTGTTTGAGAGTACTTATGCGATTGTGGACCTTATTTGTCGTGTTATAGAGAGCTAGGCAAATTTCGGAGGGTTTCCTTGAACAGGTAAAAGAGATCCTATTTGGTGGTGATTTTGTCCATGAATTCTGAAAGTATAAGGACCTCTTCCAGAGGTTGTAGAATGATCGATTTTTGCACCAATTGATGTAAATGCCAAAATAGAATTCTAAGCCCCGATGTTTGTTCCAAAGGCAAGGGAATTGTTATATAGCTTTTCCAACATAACATGTGGTTTTGGAAATTTTGGTAATATGATTTGGCCTTTTCATACAACACATATTAAATAAAAAATTCCCTTTGTTAGGTCCTCGACCACACTTTTGGAAGGCCATACTAATGCATCACAGTGCATCACAGTGTCTCAGTGTAGCACGTAACACCGTACAAAGGTCGTCTATTTGGTCTTGGAAGAATGTCATCAAAACATGCGAGTTCCTCCAAAGGCAAGGAAAAGGTCGCGAACGAGGAATTACAAAACACAATCTCGGAGATGAAAACACAATTAGAACAACAAAACTCACAGGTCAACGCTCTGCAAAGAGAAGTTCAACGATCAAGAAGGGAACGTGAGCAATGGCTCAGAATGATGAAGGCACACATGCCCACTATCAATTGGGATACGACCGAAAACAATGATGACGACGACGATGATAATTCCCAATTGCCACCTACTGATGCGTATCAGAGTTAAATAAAATAACCTAAACTACCTGCAAGTGCACGGCACGTGTGTAGTATTTTAGGTGTCGATCCCACAGAGACTACGCAATGCTATCTAAACTCGAACTAGGAATCAAACTTGCTGACGAAAGAATATGGATGAAGAATGAAATACTGAAAGTAAATAAATGAGTTGATTCTTAACGATAGGACAAACGTTCTAGGAATCCAGTTTCACCACAAGACTACCGAAACCGACAATCAATCTATCTATCATGCAATCCCAGTTTAAGCTTTCTAAGGCAGACGATCCTAACATGATATCTACCCTCTCTCGAGGCATAGACACGTGATCTAGACAAGTTGCCCCCTACTTTTGTGGCTGACACCTTGAGCTAAACCTATAGGCTCTATGATTCATCCGTTTTACCCTCAACCGTTGCTACACTACTTTCGTGGCCTAACCTCGGTTGTTCTAAACCTGATCTTCTAGGACTAGAATTCTCCTTTCGATCCTTCTCCTAATCCCTAACACATGCATCTACGCGGCCGTCGCAANNNNTTGATCTCCAATGCTCCTAGCTTGCCTCCTCGCAAGAGTCTTCTCCAATCACGAACTGAATTAATCTCTAATATAAGCTTCCTCCAATGACGTCTTCTGCCTCCTTTTATGCACTTTAAGTCGGTCTAGATGTTGCCTAAATTTCCCCACCGACTTCCCTTCGTTTTAAGTTAATTTTACTTAACTTAATAGGCAGTTACGGGTCGCGACCCGCTCGGGCGGTCATTGTGCCCGCTCGGGTGCGGCTAGGGCAAGTCGCGCAAATGCATGGGTCTTGAGTGATGCCCGATCAGACATGATGTGTGCCCGGTCGGGTGCAAGGCATATGGTCGGCCATATTTATTCCCGAGTCGTGTGACAATTGTGCATAAAATTAGCCGTAGCTTTTGCCCGATCGTGCATGAGTTGTGCCCGACCGGGTGGAGGCTTTCCATGCTAAATCTCGTCTCGTTTGTCCCGTGATGATCCTCGAAGTTGCTCCTTTGCTCCGTGCATGTCCCTTTTAGCTCCAAAATGATCCAAATACGCGTAAAAGCCTGTAAGAACATGAAAACACGAAAACAAGTAAAACGGAAACAGAATCATACGTAAAACATCACATATTTATCAAAAACGTCTCCTAAATCGTGTAAGAAATACGTATGAAAACGAGATGATCACCTACTAGTTTGTAAATGGATAATTTTAATATTTTATGAACCATTTTAGTATTGTATGAATATTATTTATTTAATTTCAATTTTAGTTTTTAAAATTTTTGTTTTTATTTTTTTTTTAAATTTCCGGACTGGAATTAGGCCGTCCGGAAATTTTAGGGACGGGACGCGGCCAGTCCCTAATATTTCCGGACGGGATGCGGCCAGTCCCTAAAGTTTAGGGACCGGCCGCGGCCCGTCCGGAAATTTTTTCTTGGTCGTCGGACTTTCCGACGATTTCCGGACTAACAATATCGTCCGAAATTGCGGACGGCTTGCGGACTAACTTTACCATTTGTATTTGCGGACGGATTGCGGACGAAAATTGGTTGGCGACGCTCATTTGCGGATTGGGCTTTGCAGTCCATAATCGGTCCCGAATCTCATTTCCGGACAGATTAGGGACTGATTCGTCAGCCCCTAATCTGTGAATTTCTTGTAGTGAATATGAGCTTGTACATTTCATAAATCTAATGGTTTGCAATAAATAAAATAATTTAATGGGGAAAACTATATATATATATATATATATATGATATTTAAGGTTTTTTTATAATATTAGTTGCATTATTGATGTTATATACATCAAAACTGTAATTTCTGATTTGTTGCACTATTGATATTATATACATCAAAATTGTAATTTATAGATTATGTTGTAAGTGTTTGTGAATTTGTAAAGTATTGCATTTAGAACTAAGAAAAAAACAAATACAAATAAGTAAAACGATTCGTATAAAAAGTTTATGTTAACCTTGTTCTCGACTAATTGTTTTCTTTTCCAATATGTTGGATCTTCTTATGTTTTGAGCATTTGATGTGCGAGCTACAATTCAAAATTAATTATAAGCTATATAAAATATTCATTAAATAAATTCTTAGCATAAAAAGTAGGTTTGAGTATTTTTTTTTAATGGTGAATATATTGGATCTATAAAATGAAAGATGAGAAAAAATTACAATGGTTTTGATACAAACATTTTTCTCGAAGTCAATTGTTGTATGAAATTGCATTTGAACACTAAGCAACATGAATTTTTCCGCTAACCAAGGGTGTGTTTCACCTGTAAAGATAAAAATATAATTATGACCACATAATAAATACAAAATATCCGCATTATAACAAAAAGCAAATATAAAAAGTTGATACCGTTGTTGAAAGTCATAGAAGTGTCCCCTGAACCGTCCTTTGTCGTTACGTTGATATGTTTTGGATGTTTTCATTTCCGTATGTTGAAAGGAAAAAACAATCTGAGGTGTTACCTCAGTGGACCAAGATTCTCTCGGAGCACTATCTTCTTAATCCCATTGATGCGGACGTAGTGCTCAATCAAAATCAAAATATCATGTTAGCAATTCTTGAGAGTTGAACTACAACTGTGTCTCGTCGCCTTCAAGTTCACAATAGAGGAAGAAATCATATTATTTGTTAATTGTTTTTCTAATTTGTCACAATAGAGGAAGAAACTGTATGAGCTTGACTTTTGAAATTATATTTCTTTGTTGAATATTACTGGTGATCAATTTAGTTTTCCGTTTCATCTTTTCATATTCTCACTTTTTTTATTATTATAGTATTAAATTTGAATTTATTGATTTAATTATATCTAATAAATTCAATTATTGTTTTAAATATATATATATATAATAAATAAAAATAAAGATAAAAAAATTCTTGCTAAGGTGGCTTCACCACAAGTCTCTATTTGCAAGAACTTATATATATATAATTAGGATGAAATATAACTTTTTTGTAGCTTTATTGGAAAATTATTATAAAATCCTATTATATATAAATTTAGGAAAACAAAATAAAATTATAGATTAAATAAATGACATTGGAATGATTAAGTAAAAGAAATGAAAAAAATATAAAGGTATAGTAATTGAAATGCAATATGAAGGATCTTTAGCAAATGTATCGTTTACCTTGATGATGTATATGATCCAATTGTCGATATAAATCTCCGATAATGTTGATGTCAATGTAATGTCGATCTTTAAAATTTAGAAAATATTAGTAAATTTATTACACATATATGATAAGAGCATCAAATATAATAACTACTTAAATATTTCCAATGTTGTCGGGCGGATGTAGCAGGTCATTAAATATTTCCTTGTAAACAACAATTGATATGGATGAATCTCTTGTGCCTTCTCCATTTAGATCCAAAATTTTAAGTATGTTGGATGAAGTTACTCGTGAAAACGCCACATACAACTGTCCATGGCTGAATACGGGTTTCGGAAGATATAAATCAACCTTTTTTCGAAAATTGCCCTTGACTTTTATTATGCAAGTTGTCAAATGCAGATTTGTAAAAAAAGAATTAAATTGAAAACTTGGTTGAGAAATGTTGTTATTGCTAGTGATGATAGTTCATCATAAGACTTGAAACAGAAAAAGTCTTTGGGAAATGTTACACAACTTTCATTAATTGACTTTAACTTTGTTAAACAATCAATCGTGGTGCAATAGATAAATCCGTCAACTTGAAAGTGTCTTCTCCCTTAACAACATTTAAGCCTTCAAACTGAACAATAGTCCCTTCTTGCAAAAATTTGTTGATCGGGTGAACAACATACAACTAACATTTTCTTGAATCATAGATGACTGTGGAAAAAAATGAAACAAAGAATAAAAAAAATAAGAGAATTTATGATTATAGAAGAACATAAACTTATAAGGTAGAAGTAAAAGCGTCAAACCTGTTCATTGACGAATAGGAAGTCAATCCACATTAGTTGCCCATTCTTTTCATGTTACGGGCTCCCCAAACGCGGAAAACCCTGGCGATAATGGGTTGGAAACAACGTCCAACGGTTAATTCATCAAACATGATGTGGTGTGGAATTATATCAGTTTGGGGTATTTTCAAAGGATCCATTGATAGAGAATATTATCATGGTTTTGTAACGTTTATTTTATTTTAGTATATATACTATACGTATTATTTTTATATAGGTATGTTTTATTGTTATGGGTACAATAGTATACATATTTATGTATACATATTATATGGGTACAATAGTATATTATAAGTATATGTAGTATATGTATATTAAATATATAAGTGTATATAATTAGAACTAATTATTCGTATGTATATTAATGTGGTATATCATGGTTTTGTAACGTTTGTTTTATAAAAATCATATGTGTAGTATATATACTAAAATAAAATAAACGTTACAAAACCATGATATACCATACACGTTAAAAAAATTATATATATGATTTCCATTTATCCCTTTAATATACATACGAAAAAAATAAAAGGAGGATGTTTTGCTGAGGTGGCAGCATGAGAATGCAGCAAAACATCCTCCTTTTTATATATAGATTTTTGAAATGTTTCATTGAATTATAAATAAAAATATTAAAAAATAATAATAATGGATATTAATTTTAGGATACTAGTTATTAAAAATAATTATAATGGATATTAATTTTAGATTAGTGAGTATTAAGAAATAATTGTAATGGTTATTAATGTTTCATTGAATTCTAAATAAAATCTATATATAAAAAGTTCATAAATTTGAAGGCCTCTCATGCATTCTCTTCTCTCATGCTTCCACATCATCAAAATATTTTTTTTTTTGTTTTTTATTGAAAAATAATAATAATGGATATTAATTTTAGGATACTAGTTATTAAAAATAATTATAATGGATATTAATTTTAGATTAGTGAGTATTAAGAAATAATTGTAATGGTTATTAATGTTTCATTGAATTCTAAATAAAATCTATATATAAAAAGTTCATAAATTTGAAGGCCTCTCATGCATTCTCTTCTCTCATGTTTCCACATCATCAAAATATTTTTTTTTGTTTTTTATTGTACATTAATTATCATTCATAAATTATTTTAAATGAATTATATATTAGGAATATTAATATTTTAAAAAAACACAAAATATTTATATAAATTTAAAGGATATTTTAGTTTCTATACAAGTAAATAAATAAAAAAACTTAATAAATTAGTAAATTAATAAATAATTAAAAACAAAAATGTTTATATATTTATTTGAAATAAAATTCAGTAAATTCTTAAACTTTAACAAAATAATTATTAAAAAAATATTAATTTTAGTTATATATATTATTTAAATTAATTATCTTGAAAAACAAATTTTAATTTTAGCTTATTTTAATAAATTTTAATTTTAAAAAACTACAATTACAAGTATTTAAAATTATATATATATATATATGTATATTATTGAAAGAAAACATTTGTAATGAAAAAAATTAATATTCATGATATCATTTACCATCTCTAATTAATGTCTATTTAAAATTATTATTTAAATTCTAAATAAAATCTATATATTAAAAGTGTGAAATTTTCCTCGCTTTTCAGAGACTCTCGCCCCTCAGCCCTCCACGTCAACCCCTACATTCATTTCACCTTCTCTCCCACGATCTCTCTTCTCTCGCCCATGATTTCTTCACCCGTCTTCAAGCAGCAAGCTCTTCTCCACCAGCTTCTTCAGGTTTGTGCTCAACTTCTTCAGGTTCGTGCTCAGGTTGCAATAATCTGATTTCCTCAGGTTCGTGCTCTCTTGCTCCTCTTTTTTTTTCTCTTTGCCTTTCTTATATGATTTATTGGTTGCTTTCGTGTGGATTTCTCGGTTAGCTTGGTCTTTTTTTTAAGTATGGCTTTGCAGGAGAGCTTGTACCTCGCCATCGACTCCGCAACAATTGTAGGGTTTTCTCGATGTCCGGTCGCTTTCTCTTCTCTCTGCCACCATTTGCTCACCTCAACGGCGACTTGTAGGTGTTATTTGTTATTCGGCTTATCATTCGCCTCTCCCATAGCTCTCGTCGCCCTGTCTCTGGTTCATCCCACATCAGTTCGTCGCCCATTCCGTCACGGTTTTCTAGCTGCAAGTAAGTTTGGTTCTGTTGTCGGTGCATGGTAATAGCCACATGAGTATTCTTACGTCTTTATTTACGTCTTACGCGTCTACTTCGTCCAGGGCTTCTACATCATCACCTACGCCATCAGTATCTACCTTCTCAACCTCCTCATCGCTTTTATCTCTCCTCAAGAAGATCCCGAGGCGTCACTCGACGATCGTCTCTTTCCACTCGCGGATCCGATGAATTCCGACCCTTTGTTCACCGCCTCCCGGAGTTTAAGTTCTAGTTCATACCTTTTCTTTCGAAATTCCCGTATCACTGGGTGTTTATTTTTCCTGGTATTTCGCACAATGGAATGATTTCTTATATGTCTAGGGTTTATAGACTGTCTACAAATGAGATATGAACAAAGTTCAGAAAAAATTATTATAGGGTGGATAGGAGTGATCGTGAATTGCTTTAGCAATGGATATAACATTACAGTTCTGTGGCAAATAACAGATCCCTCAATGATAACCTTCTGTAGAGTTGGGGTTTATGTTTGAAAGGAAGAGTTTTACCATTAATCTATTTTGGATTCCCAATTTAGGTAAGGGGTAGATAGGATTATAATTTCAGCTGGTCGTTCTTGCCCTGTGTGTTCTTTGGTAGTGTTGATTATACCAAAATTTGCATAAATTTCTTTATGTTATGCCAAGTGTCTGTTAATTTTCTCATTTTATAACTTAGACTATAGTATATTTTCATTGGGTCTCAATGGTTAGTAGTTTTGGTTTTGATTTGGAGTGGAATTCTTCAATCAGGATAAGGTTTAAATCCTTTGAGGAGTTTCTTTCAAACTTTCTAATCTTTGAATTTATCCATCTTTGCAGTGGTCACTAATGACACTTTTAAACCCAGATAGGAGTGTGGCCGAAAATTTCGCCTTGTAGGTTGCTGCTTTCAGAGCAACACTTGAAGAGATATCAGAGTCATCTCTTCTGGTGCATGTGGTTGACATCAGGTGTACTATCTTAAAAACCCTTGATTATTCTTGCTAAAAAAACCGATATGAGAGCGCTGATGATGCATTTGTTGGTAAAAGTTTTAGCCATCCTCTGGCAGAGCAACAGATTGATGTTGTGGAGAAGGTATTGTCAGAACTTGATGTTTCATCAATCTCCAAACTAGTTGTCTGGAATAAGGTAATATGTAAATTTCAGTATATTTACTCGATTTTTTGCTGTAATTTCAAAATAATATTTATATTTATTAATAACCGCATCATCCAACCAGGGAATTGTAGCAAGACACCCAACTCAACAAAACAGCTGGGATTTGATTTTTACAGCAAGAGATCGACGAGAGAGACCTCTCGAGAAACTTTTCTAGTAATTTCAGCAGTTGGCACATCTTCGTTATCATTTCAAAATGATAAGAGTTTTGCCAAAGGTGCTGATTTAACAAAAGTAGCTGAAAAATATCTGCATAAATATCTTGTTGAGTTTCTTGTCTTAATATATATATATATATATATGTGTTGTTTAGACGAAGAATATTTATCGTTATTTCATGTTAGTATTTATTTAAATACATTAAATTTTTCTTTTGATAATTAAAATAGAAAAATTGAAGTATTTAAATGTATAACAATTATATATTTGTTTTTATTAAACTTTTCAAAATTATTTGTAGTGATTATATTTATTTATATTACTTACATAACATAATTTATATAAAAATATAAATAATTTTAAAATTAAAAATATTTTGTACATAGTAAATATATCTTCAAACTGCGCATCGCGCGAATCAGTTCCAAATCATATATATAGAAAATAATCCTTACCTATACAAGAACACTTATTAGCATTCCACATCACCACTCAATTTTGTTTTTAAATTAACTAGATGAAGAACCGTGTGTTGCATGGTTTTTTCATAATTTAATTGGTTTTTAAATTTATGTTATACATTTTTAAATAATTTAAGTAGTGTGACGATACTTCATAAATCTATATGATAAAAAACTATTTTTATATAAAAGATTATGCTGAATAATAATTTTCAATTTAATTTCTTGTCATTTTAGTATTGAATATTATAAGTTGGATTATATTTATAAAACTATAATTATATTTCACACGAATTCGTAAACCAATTATGTATTATATTATTTATATTTTTATTTTTTATATAATATATTAATAATTTTTATAATTTATATTTAAATAAAATTTTACAATTAATTAAAATATTATTAAATAGAATGCTTTAGTTAATTATAAATCATTTATGATATTCTTGAATTATTTTAATATATAATTATTTTAACATTATTAATTTTTCTAAAAATATTTCTTTCCATAATTGCTCCTTATAACATATCATATATTAAATTATTAGTATTCAGTTTAAATGTAGTATAAGTGAAATATTGTAATAACTAACATTGACGTTGATAATTAAAACTCTGTTACCGATCAACCAATTCTAATGAAATGGATTGTGTTCTTTCCATCCTTATAAATATGTCTATCATATGTTACTTGAATCATGTCATTCTATAATACCAGCATAACCTTTTCATAAATATTTTTTTTAGTTTTTACATTTTTGAATCTAGAAAATCATAAGAATAAGTTTTATTGTACAACTTTATATTTTGATTGTATTGATTTAATAATATAGTTTGTGAGATATATCAAATGTAGTTTCAAGCTATTATTATGCTTTCTCTAAATTAAATCGAGATATCACAATATTATTTCTTAATACATCATATGATATATTTTCAAGATATATCTTGTGTTCAAATAATATCTTTTGAAAAACTTTTAATAACCTAATATTTGTGGTATATTTTTTATTTTTTTCTACAATAAATAAAACATAATCGTTTTATCTATTTATTTACCAATAATAATTTTAAAATGTTGGTGGATGTTGGAATTTGTTAATATATTGATAACCTTAAAATTTTATAACAAAATAGATAAAATATACAATGGAACATGTAGTCATTAATTTCATAAGATATTATATAAATAATTATAGTATATAGAGTTACAACTCAACCAATATTTTTAAAATTTTAAAAACAAAATTTTTTATTTTAAATTTAATGAAAGATCAGAATATTAGAAAACTTATATAGTAAAAACAATGAATAAGTATAAAATTTTAATATACTATAAAACCTCAATTAGTAACAATCTTTAAATTTATTAAAGTTAATATTGTTGTATCAAAAAATAATTGCATTTTTTTATCATAATACTAAATTAATATAATTTTAAAGATATTAAGGTAAACAAATAATATAAACAATGAAATTATACATTTATTAGTATAATAATATCCGAGTTGTGAATTAAAAAATAATAATAGAAATATATATTCGAAAAAATTAGTCGTTCTATTGAAGTTTAAAATTTAAAATTTTATAAACTTTAAATATTTCTATAAAATTATAATTTTGTATCAATATAAAAAAAGGGAGAAAATTCAACTTCGTCGATAATAAAAAAGAACACAACGCAATCCAACAAAAGTGTCATTTATCCAATTGTTTATTATATAAATATATTTTTATTACTTTTGATATCATTGCAATTATTTCTAATTTCTACCAACAAATTCATCCTTTTTATATAAAAAAAATCTTGAACCAAATTAGCATATTTAAAATCTTGAATTGTTATTCAAATATATTCTATTTCGTTATAAAAAATAGTTTGGATTTTAATTTATAATTATTTAAAAATAGATTAGAATAATTCACATAAGAATCAACGATCTCTGAAAACTAAATTTATATAGACATATAATATATAAATTGTGACGTTCAAATTATCATTTAATTATTTTAATTTTTGGCTTTTGGCAATCATGTTTATATTTTTTTAATTTAAACATATTGCTTTTAGTTATATACTTGTTTACTCATCCACTATCAATTTAGATGTGTTAAATTTTTAATTTAAACGTATTGCTTTTAGTTATATATATTTTTAATTTAAACATATTGCTTTTAGTTATATATTTGCTTTTAGTTATTGCTTGATTGATCATTTGTTCCTCTCTCTCAACCCTCCTCCTTATTTTTAATCTCTATTCATTTCACCTTTGTCTTTAAAAAATGAATGATTTCAACGTACCCATAATTTTGAGGTAGAAGTAGTTACATCATCGAATAAATTCTTTGTTATCATAAATGGGTCCTAGTTGTAGAAAAGATTAAGCTATAGACATTACTTTTCAGTTACAAAACGAAAAGCATTCAATCACTAAGTGTGTACCTTCATCCCTTCTTACATTGTTTCAAGTCTATAATGCCTTATGCTAGTGTTGATCGATGATAATCTGGTTTCTTCATCGATCTTTATACCCATCATAAGGAAATGAATCACTATCATTCTATGAGCATTATTGACTCAAGCCAAGCTTTAAATTTCTCTATCAAGTCTTAACATGAGAACTTTCTACCTTTGGAGTTATAGAAACATGGTTGAGATGTGCCTTGACCTTGCAGCTAAACTAACAGTGCGAACAGACTCCTAGTTTTCTCCAAGATTCTACAACAACCAAAGAACAATCATATATAATCTCCAAAGCTTTAAAAGCTAACAAACGAGTTAAATAATAAAGATACTTCTTCATCTCCTTATACCAGGCATGCAACCATAAGAACCATTGTTTCTCTTTCTAGTTTCTTTCATGTTATGTTCCCTTGTTTCCTAAACAACCAAACAAAAACAAATAAGATATTTCATTTTATTTGGGTTTGACATGATCCTTGGTTTCAATCCATTAGAAGTGACTTTGAGTCGAATACATTTTCCGGTATCTCGTTTAAAGAACTTTGAGAAATTTTTATGGGATAACTTTCTGGCTTTGCAATGTGAGCACCGGTCCTTTTCACTAATCATCTCACCAGTTCCCTAGCACTCATTACAAACATGATGCATCTAATATATCAAAGTGGAACAAGGTGTTTGTGACCTTCATACCGGTACCCTAACAAAAAAAACCAAACACTTCAAGGATGCGTAACAATTTGATCCTTTGCTGCAACCAAATAAGAGCAAATATAAGTTGTATCTCATTCATCAATATGCATCAGTTTAATATACACAAAGGAGTCAAAGCTAAGGTAGAAGAATCACGGGCTAGATCCTATTTACAAGACTAAGATCCTATTTGCAAGGTATTATGGTTACTCTCATTACGCCCCCGTAAGATGTGTCACACACATGAGACCAATCTTGACTCGTAACATATCAAAGTGTGCGCGAGGGAGAGGCTTTGTGAGTGCATTTTCCAGCTGATCCACAGAAGAAACGTGCGTTACTCGAAGTGCATGAGACTTGATAAGGCTACAAATGAAATAATAGTCAATGGAAATATTCTTCATGCGAGAATGAAAGACGGGGTTGGCACATAGGTAGATACCCCCACATTATCACAGTAAATGACATGAGTGATCGATGGTGGTTTCTCGAGCTATGTGAGTAGAGATGTAAGCCATTGTACCTCGGACGCAGTTGAGGAGACAGATTTGTATTCTGCTTCCGTGGACGATTTGGCAACAAACCTAGTTTCTTCGAGGACCAAGAGATTGGGTGTCGACCAAGATAGACAATGTGTGCCTCGGTAGAGCTGTAATCATCATGATCACCGCTCTAATCCGCAACGAAGTAAGCATGAAGAATGAATGGATTAGCACGTGAGTAGAAGACACCAGGACTTATCGTACCATTGAGATATCGAAGGATCCTCTTGACTGCTTGCCAATGTTCCATCGTTGGGCGATGCATGTACTGTGATAGCTTGTTGATAACATAGGCAATCTCGTCGAGTAAATATAATAAATAATGTAAGCTGCCGAGAACTTGGCCAAATTCAGTGGGATCATCAAGAGGAGTACCCGAGGAAGCAGAGAGAACCGTGGTTGAAGCCAGAGGTGTTGGTACTGGTTTGGCTTGAAGCATATTATGCTTCGTAAGTAGATCAATGATATACCGTTTTTGCGTGAGAAGAATTCCCTTGGTAGACCGTGTGACCTCAATGCCGAGAAAGTAAATGAGGGAGCCAAGATCTTTTAAGAAGAATCTGGTGGAGAGAAGATCAATAACCCGCTGAACTTCCCTAGGTTGGTTTTCCGTGATGACGATGTCGTCGACATACACCAAGAGATACACAATGATGTCTTTCTCTTGGAGGATGAATAAGGATGAATCAAGGAGGGAATTCTTGAAGCCGCAGTGTATAAGGAAGTCATGGAGTTCATGAAACCATGCCCATTGGGCTTGCTTGAGGTCGTAGAGTGTTTTCCGAAGCTTACACACATGCGATGGTCTGTCACGGTCAATGAATCCAGGGAGCTGGACCATATAAGCCTCATATGTAAGTGTGCCTTGGAGAATGGCATTGTTAACGTCAAGTTACCGTAGAACCCTATTTGACGAGACGACAATGCTAAGGATGAGGCGGATAGTTGCGGGCTTAATTACCGGACTGAATGTATCATGATAGCCGACTCCCAGTCTTTGGTGAAAGCCCTTCGCAACAAGGCGTGCCGTGTACCTATCAATAGAACCATCAATCGATGTTTAAAACAAAACACCCATTTGCAACCAACAATATTAGAAGAAGATGGCGGAGCCACAAGTGTCCAAGTATTATTGCGAATAGGAGCATCAAACTCATCCGTCATAGCTTGTCGCCACTTCGGATTTTTTAGTGCTTGAGTCACACACATTGGTTCTATGTCCGGGATGGCAAGAAGAGAGGCGATCAAGGTAAGTTTTCGGTTAGGGTTGCTGATGTTGTTTTTGGAACGTGTAGCCATGGAATGAGTATTTCGGTGTGGGGTTGGTCGTGGGTTTTCAGTGGCAGGAGAGGAGCTGGTAGTATTTGAGGCATTGACAGGAGATGTACTGGTGGCATTTGGGGCATTGGTAGTGTGGATTGTGGATGTCGGTCGTGGAGAAGAATCTGAACTTGGAGGAGAAGAATCTGAACCTGGAGCAGCCAGTGGTGGAGGTGAACGAGTGACGCAGCTAGGGACAAGGGTGTATGATGGAGAAGAGGACGAAGGGGAGATATCAGTAGACATCGAAGGTTGAATGGAACATTTAAGGCGAGAGAAAGGGAAATCAGATTCGAAAAAGTTGATGTGTCGAGAGACAAGCACTCTAGAAGAAGGAACGTGAAGACATAAGAAAGCACTTTGGGTGAGAGAGTAACCTACGAAGACACATGGAGTAGATTTTGGTTGAAGTTTAAGTTGAATGTAGGGTCGGATCCATGGGTAACAAAGACACCCAAAGGTACAAAGTTTAGAGTAGTTTGGTGAGATGCCAAAAAGGGTCTCGAAGGGAGGTTTGAAGTTGCGTACTGAGGACGGTTGACGGTTGATGAGATAGACAGCTGTTGCAAAAGAAAAGGTCCCGTACCCAAGAGGAATTGATGAGTGTGATGAAGGGCTAAACTTGTTTCAACTATATGGCGATGTTTTCGTTCGGAAATCCTGTTGTGTTCAGGAGTATGAGGAGGAGAGGTGAGATGAGATATTCTATTGGTGGATAGGAAGTCTTTTAGAGCTATGTATTCCCCCCGTTGTCCGAGTAAAGAGTGGAGATGCGAGTTTGAAATTTATTTTCAACAAGAGCTTTGAAACGAGTGAAAACATAGAAAACATGAGATTTCCGTTGAAGTGGATAAAACCATGTGTATCTAGTAAAATGGTCAACAAATATGATGTAGTATTTGAAACCATCAAACGATTCAACGGGAGAGGTCCATACATCCTAGTAGAGAGGTTCAAGAGGACGGGAAGAGGTGAGGGTTGATATATGAAAGGGATGCTTGTGACTTTTATTAACCAAGCAGGCATTACAATGCATGGACTGACTCGATCTGTTTGAAACACGTAAAGAATATGCGGAAACAAGGCGATGAAGATTATTAACCGAGGGAAGTGCTAATCTAGAATGCCACTCAAATAAAGTGGTTTTTATAGTGGAGAAGACACTAGGAGGCGAACTGAAGGAAGAAGGTTGAGATAATGGGATTGCCGGCCACTCGTATACTCCATTATTGAGATGTCTGCTTGTTAGAGTTGTCCCTGTGGTGAGATCCTTCACTTGAAATGAAAAGGGAAAGAATTCAATCGAAACATCGTTGTTAGTGCATAGTTGATGAATGGAAATTAAGTTTTTGTGCATGTGAGGAACACAAGAACATTTAGTGGAGAAGACACTAGGAGGCGAACTGAAGGAAGAAGGTTGAGATAATGGGATTGCCGGCCACTCGTATACTCCATTATTGAGATGTCTGCTTGTTAGAGTTGTCCCTGTGGTGAGATCCTTCACTTGAAATGAAAAGGGAAAGAATTCAATCGAAACATCGTTGTTAGTGCATAGTTGATGAATGGAAATTAAGTTTTTGTGCATGTGAGGAACACAAAGAACATTTTTGAGGGAAAGTGAGCGAGAGGAGGAGGAGGGCATAGACATAGAACCAGTATGTTTGATTTCAAGATCTGTTCCATCACCAATAATTACACCATCATGGCCGTTGTATGGTGCGTGTAGTGAGAGGTTCGCTAGGTCTGTGGTGACGTGGTGAGAAGCTCCAGAATCTAGCAGCCAGATTGGTGAGTTTGGTGGTTGTAGAGTAGCATGATGAGCACTAGGGCGCCAGGATGAGGGACCAGAAAATGGTGGTGTCGATGTTTGCTGCATGTGAGAGGAGGAGCGAAGCATGCGACAGCTCCGTGCGCTATGACCATGAATCCCGTCGAGCTGGCACTTTCCTTGATAGCCACGAGTAGAGGAAGGAAGAGAGGCAGAGTATCGATTTTTTTCAGGTCGCCATTGTCCACGAGGCTTCTGTTGAGCAGCATTGGCTGTAATAGGTCCAACCGATGGTAGAGGGTTGAGTGCAAGAAGGTCTGCTTCGTGATTGAGCAGTTTTTCATGTAGTTCAACAAATGAGACTGGAGCGTCTTTGGCATTAACTACGTCTTTGATGGGCTTGTGCTCGTCACTAAGGCCAGGGAGGATAAAATCAAGAAGGTCTTCATGGTCTATAGCCTTGCCCAAGAGTGCAAATTTATCAGCTTTGATTTTGAAAAGTGCATATAATCATCAATTGACTTGGCTCCTTTCGTGAATCTGTGCATTTGGTCCTTAATTTTTTTCAGGTGTCCGCGACTTGAACGACCGTAGGTTGCAGCGAGGGTTGTCCATGTTGTTGCGGACGTTGTCGCTGATGCTATAAGCGCTTGGCAGGAGGTTGAGATGGAGCCGATGATTGCTGCAAAAAACAGACGGTCTTGGCGGAAGCAAGGACCATGTGCAGGGTTTGGAACAACAGTGTTGTTGACAAGTAATGTTGCCGGTGGAGTTTTTGTTGGCTCGAGAAAATCATCGAGGTTGTAGCCTTGGAGGAGGGCTCGGATCTGAATGCTCCGAGTTAGGTAATTTGTGGCAGTAAGTTTAGTAACACTTGAGACGTTGATGTTGATTAATGTCGTCAAGGGCTCGGCTGGATTGTATGGCGTGACAATGTTAGTGGGCGGCAGTGAGGAGCTGGAGGAGTTGCCGTCGGTTGCCATAATGATCGAAGTAATTACGTCGTTTGACGATTTTCAGCTCTGATACCATAAGAGCAAATATAAGTTGTATCTTATAGTGGACTTAGGATTAAGGCTGAAAACTCGATTAGGCCGAATTTGCTCTCGATTTGCTAGTTGATCGGTTAGGTTCGCTTTAGCGGTATTTCTAGGAGAAGGGGAATTCTCGTATTTTCATACCCCATGTATTCCACGTTTACGTTTGCTTAGGGACAAGCAAACATTCAAGTCTGGGGGATTTTGATCATCTCGTTTTCATACGTATTTCTTGCACGATTTAGGAGACGTTTTTGATACATATGTGATGTTTTACGTATGATTCTGTATCCGTTTTACTTGCTTTCGTGCTTTTCATGTTCTTACAGGTTTTTACGCGTATTTGGACTATTTTGGAGCTAAAGGAACATGCACGGAGCTAAGGAGCAACTTTGGGGATCATCACGGGACAAACGGGACGAGATTGAGCATGGAAAAGCCTCACCCGGTCGGGCACAACCCTTGCACGATCGGGCAAAACCTACGGCCAATTGTGTGGACCATTTAGCACGACTCGGGCAAGCATTCCCGAGCATTTTGCCTTGTGCCCGAGCGGGCACACATGCCATGCCCGATCGGGCACCATTCCAGCACCACAGGACGCGCACGAACAGCCCTAGCCGCACCCGATCGGGTACACTCGCTACCCGAGCGGGTAGCGGCCCGAAACTGCTCAAAACTTAAGTAAACTTAACTTAAAACATAAGGGAACTCGTGGGGCAATTAGGGCAACAATTGGACCGACTTAGGAGGCTTAAAAGGAGGCAAAAAGACGTCATTACAGCAAGCTTACAGAGGAGAACAATTCAGCGAAGTTAGAGCAGATTCTTGCGAGGAGATAAGCGAGGAGCATTGGAGATCAAGCACCGCCACTTCGGTTTTGTTTGGTTTTTATGTTCCTTAGACTTTCTACTATGTTTATGTTTCTTTACAGACGCATGAGCGAGTAGTTTGTTTGTTCTAGGAGAAGGGATTAGCCCTTGGCTATCCCGAGACCTCTTTTGATCTATTTTGAATGCATCTTCCCGTTTTAGTTCATCTATTCTTTATCTGAGTGTTTAAATTTACTTGTGTTTGCACTGATCACGTCGATACATGTGTTAGGGGTTAGGAGAAGGACCGAAAGGAGAATTCTAGTCCTAGAAAGTCAGGTTTAGAACAACCGAGGTTAGGCCACGAAAGTAGGGTAGCAACGGTTGAGGGTGAACGGGCGAATCACAGAGTTTATGGGTTTAGTTCCTGGTGTCAGCCACGAAAGTAGGGGGCAGCTTGTCTAGATCACGTGTCTATGCCTTGAGAGAGGGTAGATATCATGTTAGGATCGTCCGCCTTAGATAGCTTTAACTGGGATTGCATGATAGATAGGTTGATCGTGTGTTTCGGTAGTCTTGTGGTGAAACCGGTTTCCTAGGACGTTTATCTCATCGTTAGAACCCAAGTAGTTTAGTTATTTTCAGTATTTCATTCCTTATTCACCTTCTTTCGTTAGCAAGTTTGATTCGTAGTTCGGGTTTAGGTAGTGTTGCGTAGTCTCTGTGGGATCGACACCTAAAATACTACACACGTGCCGTGCACTTGCGGGTAGATTAGGTTATATTTAACTCTGATACGCATCAAGTTTTTGGCGCCGTTGCCGGGGACTATTGTCAACGCGTCTTAGATTCGAACCTAGAGTCCTTCTTGCTTTGTTTTTATTTTTGTTTTCTTTTCTTTCGTTCCTTCTACGTAAATTGTTCTTTGTTTGTCCTTTGCAGAATTTTCAGGTCGACAAGAGATGGATAATCAGAACGGCAATGGACAGATGCAATTACAGGCTCCTCCACCACGTCGTCTAAGGGATTACGTGGTGCCGAACATGAACAACGTGCAAACGGCCATAAGGATGCCTGCTGTTGCAAGAGAACAATTCGAGATTAAGCCAGCGATGATCAACATGCTTTATCAGAAGCAATTCATGGGTGGAAACCATGAGGATCCACATCAGCATCTCAGAGATTTCCTCGAACTTTCAGGTACGTTCAAAATTCATGGAGTCTCTGAGGATGCAATCTTGCTGCGTCTTTTCCCTTTTTCAATTGGGGGAAAAGCGAAAGCTTGGCTGCAATCACTCCCCGCGGGATCTATCACCACATGGGATCAGCTCTGCACATTGTTCCTATCACGCTTCTTTCCTCCGAGCAAGACAATTCAGATGAGGGGGGAAATCACAACATTCAGATGCAGAGATGGAGAGACTATGTTTGAGGCGTGGGGTAGATTTAAGGATCTTCTGCAGATGTGTCCACACCATGGACTTGAGCAATGGTACGTTATCCAAACTTTTTATAATGGAATTTCAGATGAGCACCGCATGAGGTTGGATAACGCTGCCAGAGGATCATTCATGGATCTGAGCGTCGAGGAGGCATTTGAGCTGATTGATAACCTCGCCATGAACCACACCATGTGGTCCACTCCAAGAGGTATGCCTAATAGCACTCGTCGTTTATATGAGCCTAACCAGAATAGAGCCATGGGTAATGCAGCGAATGCTATGTACTGTGCGAATTGCGGAGATACGGACCATGTAGCGTATCAATGCACAGTACATGAGGATTACGAACAGATGTATTATGCCCAGCAGCAAGGCAACGCGCAATTCGGGAATACCTACAACCCGAATTGGAGGAGTCACCCGAACTTGTCATATCGAACGACTCAACCGGTGAAGTATTCGGGGTTTCCACCAAGGCAGAATAATTTCCAGCAAAACAACCAACAACTCCAGCAAGCACAGCAAGCTCCGCAAGCCTCTCAACCCTCTCAAGCACCTTCATCAAACTTTGAGGCAGTAATGCTTGAATTTGTCAAGGATCACAAGAAGCAACAATCGATTCAGACCAAATTCAACGCAGATGTGGGGACAGCGATTAGTGAGCTTAAAACTCAAATGGAGTCTCTCAGTACACTTGTGAAGATGTTGGAAAACTCCATAGCACAACAGGCCGCCTCATCTTCTCGGAATCCCGGACAGCTTCCCGGTAAGCCCGATCTTAACCCGAGAGAATATATGAATGCTATTTCTGTGTGTAGCAATGATGAGGTTGAGAATCCGCCCTCGAATGAGCAAGTGGATGAGAATCCGCCCTCAAATGTGCGAGGGGATGCTGCTGCTACGACTTTGGATAGAGGAAGAGGTAAGGTTGCGATTATGGAGGGAGTCGAACCAGATTTAGATAAGCCATACGTTGCTCCTCCGGCGTAAGTACCTCCGATACCGTTTCCCCAACGATTGATAAGCAGTAAGAACAAAGAGAGAGTGGTCAGATTTATAGAGGGTCTCAAGAAGCTTGACATCAACATGCCATACGTAGAAGCCCTTCAAAAGATGCCTAATCGTGCCAAATTCCTCAGAGAGGTATTGTCCAAAGAGAAGCATATCGAAGAGAACGAGACAGTTGCACTCACCGAGGAATGCAGTGCAATTCTTCAGAACAAGCTGCCACCAAAGTTAAAGGACCCCGGAAGCTTCTCCATTCCATGCACAATAGGTAATCTCGATATTGAAAATGCTTTGTGTGATTTAGGGGCAAGCGTGAGTATCATGCCACACACAGTTTTCAAGCGGATGGAGTTTGGGAACCTTAAACCTACGAAGATGTCTCTACGCCTCGCGGATCGTACGGTAAGACATCCGGTGGGGATTGTTGAAAATGTTCCTACCATGGTAGGTATGCTTTGCATTCCCACTGATTTTGTTGTACTTGAGATAAGGGAAGACACTAGGACACCTATTATTCTTGGTAGGCCGTTCTTAGCTACTGCAGGTGCGACGATAGACGTACAACAAGGAAAGCTGTCCTTACGTGTCAAAGACGAAACGATCGAATTCGTCCTGCCCAGACCCATGGACGAATCACCACTCAAGGAGTCTTGCTTTACAGTAGATTCACTGGACGAGTTAGAGAAAGACACGCACGATCAAGTAAGTGTTTCCGATTCTCTTTTACGGTATTTGACACGAGTTGGCGACAATGCAGGATTTGCGTACGCAGGAGCTGAGGTGTATACGAAATTCATGAGTGCAATTACAACACTAGGAGACGCCCCACATAAGGAGATACCACGTGATATACATGTTGGATTCACAACGGAAAAGACGTCCGAACTTGAGCCCGATCCTCCACCATCTTCTTTTCGGTATGAGTACGTTGATTCCGATAAAACATATCTTGCTGTTTTGAATGCTAACATGAGTGTAGATGAGATGAGAAAACAACCCACACACGTGAAGAAGCGTAAGAGGGTCAGCTTTTCAATGTGTATGTACGGGAATTATAGGGAGGACAGCCACGAACCATCACCCGAAACTCAAAGGAGGCTGCACCCGCACTCGCACGAGGTAATGGAAAAAGATGTAATTAAACTTTTCAATGCAGATACCCCTTATCCAACCTTGGACAGCAAGCAAGTGA
>CM071871.1:8694811-8709735 GCA_036759665.1 Gynandropsis gynandra
TTTTCAACCGTAAATCTTGGTAAACCTCTAACCATCTCATGTGCTTGCAACTGCTTCAGATTATGCAACCCTGTGTGCCCTAATCTCTTGTGCCATAGGTCTGTCAAACTGTCCCTTTCACTTGCTGTGTGTGCCTGTTCCACTGTTTTAGACCATCTCAATGGGAAAGCTTTCTTCACCATAGGCACTTCAACCACTAGGCTTCCTTCTCGGTCTTTGATTAAACACTTTGATTCTGTGAAAATCACTTCATATCCATTTCTCAACACTTGAGGGACACTGAGTAAATTCTTATCTAAACCGGGAACTAGGAATACATCTTAATGAGTTTCCTCCCTTTATTAGTGTTAACTTCAATAATTCCTTTTCCTGCCGTAGTCAAAACTGCCCCATTTCCCACTCTTATTGTGGCTTTAAAGCTTCTGTCCAGAGTCTTAAAATATTCCTCCTCCTTTGTCATGTGATTAGTAGCCCCACTATCGATTAACCATACACCCTCATCTACTTTTTGCATCACATGTGTGAACGTGAACAAGGAGTTATTCTCTTCATCTTCATTGCTCGCTTGTGCCTGATTTGTTGAGTGCTTATTCATTCTACATTCTCTTGTTCTGGTTCCTGGTTTCCCACATGTATAACATTCTTTTCTCGTCTTAAACTGCTTCGAATGTTCTGGTTTTTCTTGCTGCTTGTTTCTGAAGTAGCATTGACTTTCCACGTGGTTGTCCTTTTTACAGATTCCACACCATTTCCTTCCTTTAGGTTTAAACTCAGTTTTTCCAAAAATCCTTTTGCTAGTTTCAGGTTTCTGCCCAAGTTTAAGTCCTTTAAACTTGGCTTGAAAAGCTCCCTCTTGGCTTCCATGTCTATCTTCCAGCCGTGATTCTTGTGTCTGCAGTGCAATTACTAGCTCACCCACAGTTAGTGTAGCTAGGTCTTTTGTTTGCTCTATTACTCCTACATAGGGGTCAAACCTTTCCTGAAGTGAGCATAAAATTTTTGAGACCAATGCATTTTCCTTTATCTCATCTTCGTAGGCTCTCATCTCGTTTCCTAATTCTGTCACCTTATTTTCAAAGTCTTTAATAGAATCTCTTTCTGCTTGTTTGAGCGTGTAATAAGCTACCTCTCCTGAAGTGAGCACAAAATTTTTGAAACCAATGCATTCTCTTTTATCTCATCACCATAGGCTCTCATTTCGTTCCCTAATTCTGTCACCTTATTTGCAAAGTCTTTAATAGACTCTCTTTCTGCTTGTTTGAGCGTGTAATAAGCTAATCTCAATCTTTGGAGCTTAATCATGGCTGTTTTCGGATCTCCCTGATATCTTTCTTTAAGCAGTTCCCATGCTGCTTTAGAAGTGTCATATGTCGACAAATGTGCACTAAAAATCTCTTCCGAGACAGCACTATACAACAACTGCAATGCTGTTTGGTCTTTCGCTTCTAATTCCTCCCACTCGACCAGTAATTTCTTCTTCTGTTCTTCAGTCTGTTCTGCGCCTATCTCAGGCATTTGTGGCAGCCCTTCTGTCACAACTTTCCACAGTTGTTTCGACCTTAACGTAGTTTTCATCTTAATAACCCATAGGTTATAGTTCTTTCCCTCAAAAACTGGTAAGGGAGTTATGTTCTGCATGTTTTGGACAGAATTTTAAAAACTGGGTTACCTTGTGTATTTAGGTCTGTCTTGTCTTCTCCTTGGTCGAGTCACTGCTCTACTCTTTCTTGTGCCTTTGTGCTTCAATTTGTGCTTGTTGTGCAGCCTCCTTTTCCCTCAATCTTGAGGCTCTGATACCATTTGATGGTGTTTGTGGGTTTTATATGTGCTTTAAGCACATTTGTGCTTGCTGTGTTTGCTGTAGAATGGATTAAAAACAAAATAAGATTTTGTATTGAGTTTTTTATTTAGTGAGGATTTGTGTTGTTGCAAAGAACTGTTTTTTTCATTCATATTCTTCTTCTACATATATATATTACAAAACGTGTGTCTCTTGATGAGATTTGACAACACATACTAATTACCTTTTACAGACTCCTTGAATTGGCAAAACATTCTTGTTTGAATAGTTTTTAGGGTGGTTAAGTACTTTAATTAAAATCTTCCTGTTATAACAAAAAATACTTCCTTGAATTTGCTTCTTATCCATGTCTTGTGGTCCACTTAATTTCTTTGGCCCGTTTGCTTCCCTTGGCCCAGTTCAAGTTTATTTTCCCTTTGGCCCAGGTCCACCTTCCTTGTCATCTGATGCCTTCTCGTTTCTTCTCTTGCATATGTTCACTGTTTCCCGCAGGTTCTCTTGTTTCAGCACCTCTCCAACCACGTCTTTGCCTCCTTCAACCTCACCGTCTGCCTCGCCTTGGTCGCCGTCGTCTTCATCAGCCTCGTCGTCACGCCAGAGAGCGGCAGTCCCTTCAGAAATTGGAACCACGGATAGACAGAACGAGTCACAAAACAAAATCAAGAAACCACCGAACGTGTCACACAAACAGGGAATGATCAACGAACTAAACTTGGTCTTAGAAAAAAATTTAATATATTATTTTAAGACTTGAAACAAAATAAATATTTTGTTATGATATTATGATAATATTTGAAAAAATCAAAGTTATTTTCATTGATTCGTTCATATTTTTATATATATCGTTTCTAATTAATTTTCCAAAATAGTTTTCTAAAAATTCTAAATAATGTTAATTTTAAATATATAAATATTATCTCTTATTAGTTCTTCGCAACATTTGAACATTTGAAGAGGTGTGAATAAAAACCATTTTATTAAAAGAGTTAATTTTCATTTCATAGATTTTCAGTCTTTTATACATTCGTCGAGCATTTAAATAATTATGAATTTATTATAAATTGTATTATGATTTGATAATTTTATTGGAATTTATATAATAACTGTTAAAAGAAATCGTATTGTATTTTCTAAATTTCTAAAACAGAATAATAACTAGTGATTCGCAGGTCTGTAGTTATTTAGTTAAACACCTAATATATATGTAATTATAATAATGAAAATTCGAAAAAATAAATAAAATAAAACTGACAACTAATTCGAAACATATATAATATTTATTATAGTTAACGTGTATGGATGGAATGTTCCATGCGAATCATTTGTATGTAGAACATCGTTTTGGAAAATGCCTACAACCATGTTGAACGCATCAAAAAACAATATCGCCATCTCGTTCCTAAAGTCAAATTACATTTATATATTGTGTTTGTTTTTTATATTATTTTCCACCTTCAACTCTTATAAATTATTAAGATTTTATCTATTTTTGTAATTTATTTTAGATAACTGTAGGCATTATTTCTTGATCATGATTCATAATGATTCACAACTGATCTACATCAATTATCATAAATTTTGAAGGTTACATACATACGAGTATAACATCATACATAGGAGAAATGCTCATAGGAAAAATGACTGAACGGTTTTTAAAATGTTTTTATTTCGCTAAAAAATCTATCAATTGTTAACTTCGTTAACATTCAAATCTTTGTCTCGATACTCTCATATATCACGTGTGTGTATATATATTTCTAATGATTTGACACGAGAAATTTATAAACACAACTAAAGTTAATATTCCTTTGGAATATATAAACATTTTCAATAATTGTGGAATTAAAGGTCGCATAAAGGCATTTAATAAGACAGGGCTTCCTCCCTAATAATATTTATGTACTGAATTTATTTTAATCATAACATTATGTCCTATTCTTTCTTTTCGTGAACTCTAAGAAATAACTTTTAGTGAACAATCTTTTAAGATAGTTTTGTACTATTTTTAATATTTTTTAATTAAAAATAGTATCAAAACGCAATTTGAGTTAGTATCAAATTAACCAACACAAAACGTTATTTTGTCTTATTTTCGAAACTATCAACACTAGTTGGCATTGGATTGGTGCTCTAAATTCTAACACCTGTTAGTGTTATCTTGGGGTTAACATTGTTCTCGCATATTCTAGTAAATATTTGTAATAATTTTTGCACACCATTATCAAAATTCTAATGTGTTGATTGTGATGCCACACTGTTGAACTAATGTCGGTACGTGTAACGCAAACTTACACGGATTTAGTATTGTCATTTCCTAACCAAAATCAATTTTGCATCGGAATAAAATTGAAAACTGTGTGTTGTAAAATCAAGTTTCTCAACGCCAATTTGCGTTAATATCTCTTTTTAAAATGATTTGACAAAAAAGATTGAATCTACCTTCAAAAAAAATTCTACAGTTCGTTATTTTTATACGTATAAATTTTCGCATTATAACGATATAAAACAATACAACATATATAAATATATTTTTACGTTTAGTTTTGATGCTTAGACATTCACATTACAAAGAATGATCTAACATAATTCAAATCAAATATTATATTCTAATAGTATATCAAATATATGTATATATATATATGGACTTAATTCAACCATTAATTAGTTCAAAATCTCCTATAATATAAGTTCTATTCTATTTAAAAAAACAAGAAAATAATAGAATTTTCAAAATTAATGTGTTCCCAAAAAAAAATCTTCATTATCTAATTCGCCTGGATGTGAATTTATATACAAATAGAAGCCAGAAATGTCGACGTAGTAGCTCGCACGCCCTCTTGCGTATATAAGTTTGCCTTTCTTAATTTAATTAATTTTTTTTACTTGTGCACGTTTTCGACATAAGGTTAGAGTTTTTTCTACTATTATATTTATATTGTGTTTGTTTTTTATATTATTTTCCACCTTCAACTCTTATAAATTATTAAGATTTTATCTATTTTTGTAATTTATTTTAGATAACTGTAGGCATTATTTCTTGATCATGATTCATAATGATTCACAACTGATCTACATCAATTATCATAAATTTTGAAGGTTACATACATACGAGTATAACATCATACATAGGAGAAATGCTCATAGGAAAAATGACTGAACGGTTTTTAAAATGTTTTTATTTCGCTAAAAAATCTATCAATTGTTAACTTCGTTAACATTCAAATCTTTGTCTCGATACTCTCATATATCACGTGTGTGTATATATATTTCTAATGATTTGACACGAGAAATTTATAAACACAACTAAAGTTAATATTCCTTTGGAATATATAAACATTTTCAATAATTGTGGAATTAAAGGTCGCATAAAGGCATTTAATAAGACAGGGCTTCCTCCCTAATAATATTTATGTACTGAATTTATTTTAATCATAACATTATCTCCTATTCTTTCTTTTCGTGAATTCTAAGAAATAACTTTTAGTGAACAATCTTTTAAGATAGTTTTGTACTATTTTTAATATTTTTTAATTAAAAATAGTATCAAAACGCAATTTGAGTTAGTATCAAATTAACCAACACAAAACGTTATTTTGTCTTATTTTCGAAACTATCAACACTAGTTGGCATTGGATTGGTGCTCTAAATTCTAACACCTGTTAGTGTTATCTTGGGGTTAACATTGTTCTCGCATATTCTAGTAAATATTTGTAATAATTTTTGCACACCATTATCAAAATTCTAATGTGTTGATTGTGATGCCACACTGTTGAACTAATGTCGGTACGTGTAACGCAAACTTACATGGATTTAGTATTGTCATTTCCTAACCAAAATCAATTTTGCATTGGAATAAAATTGAAAACTGTGTGTTGTAAAATCAAGTTTCTCAACGCCAATTTGCGTTAATATCTCTTTTTTAAATGATTTGACAAAAAGATTGAATCTACCTCCAAATAAAATTCTACAGTTCGTTATTTTTATATGTATAAATTTTCGCATTATAAGGATATAAAACAATACAACATATATAAATATATTTTTACGTTTAGTTTTGATCCTCAAACATTCACATTACAAAGAATGATCTAACATAATTCAAATCAAATATTATATTCTAATAGTATATCAAATATATGTATATATATATGGACTTAATTCAACCATTAATTAGTTCAAAATCTCCTATAATATAAGTTCTATTCTATTTAAAAAAAAGAAAATAATAGAATTTTCAAAATTAATGTGTTCCCAAAAAAAAATCTTCATTATGTAATTCGACTGGATGTGAATTTATATACAAATAGAAGCCAGAAATGTCGACGTAGTAGCTCGCACGCCCTCTTGCGTATATAAGTTTGCCTTTCTTAATTTAATTAATTTTTTTTACTTGTGCACGTTTTCGACATAAGGTTAGAGTTTTTTCTAACTATTATATTCCTTCTTTGTCGGTCCATTTGCTTATATATGTATATATATACTCTATTGTTGAAATCAAAATATCTCACAAACCCTCTATTCCCTCTTGCAAGAAACTCAAAGAGAAGATGAAAGGGACCAAGTGTTCTTTCCTTCTCTTATTTTTCTTCCTTTTCCCGATGGCATTTGCTCAACTAAGGTTCGGATTTTACAACCGATCATGCCCTCAGGCCGAGACTATCGTACGTAATTTGGTCCGACAACGTTTCAACAGTGACCGTACCATCACTGCCGCTTTGCTTCGGATGCATTTTCACGACTGTTTCGTTAAGGTATTCCAAATGTCATAAGTTTTGATAAAATCTTTCATATATCAATATATTGAGAAGAAATGTTTATTCAAGACTCACGATAGCATCATCCTTTTCCATAAATAATATATATTTATAACAATTTATAACGTACAACATTTTCTAAACTTTGCAACATACATATATAAATAAAATTAAATGGATTTGAATTTAATTCAATCTAATAATTTGGTTAAAAATTAAGGTTTGTGCAATATAAATACATTGACATATATATATATATATAGAGAGAGAGAGACATGCAACACATCACATCCCTAATAATAGACATCTTTTCACACCATTTTACGTGTACCTTTAGGGCTGCGACGCCTCTCTCCTTATTGACGCCACATCCACTCGACCATCGGAAAAATCCGCCGGACCTAACTTAAGCGTACGAGGATTCGATCTCATAGACGAGATCAAGACACAACTAGAGGCTCAGTGTCCTTCCACAGTATCTTGCGCTGACATTGTTACATTAGCCACTCGTGATTCGGTTGCATTGGCCGGTGGTCCCAGCTACACCGTCCCAACTGGCCGTCGCGATGGGCTTGTGTCGAGTCCTCTCGACGTGAACCTCCCCGGACCAACCATCTCCGTTGCCGGAGCCATAGGGTTCTTCAGGAGCAAACGCATGAACTCCTTTGATGCTGTTGCTCTTTTGGGTGCTCACACGGTCGGTGTGGGACATTGTAGTCTTTTCCAAGACCGGCTCACTAACTTCCAAGGAACCGGACGGCCGGACCCGTCCATGGACCCGGCTTTGGCTGCCAGGTCTAATTAAACCGTACAGTCCGAATGTTTTAAAATGAAATTCAAATTATATTATTTTCTCACATATGACATGCATGTAGGTTGAGGAACACATGCGCAGCGCCAAACGACCCGACAACAGCACTGGATCAGGGAACACCATTGGTGTTCGACAACATGTTCTTCAAGCAGATCCGGAGGAAGAGAGGAGTCTTCCAGTTGGATCAACGGCTCGCTACAGACCGAGCCACTCGCGGTCTCGTGGCTCTGTTTGAAGCCAACAACGCCTTCTTCAAGCGCCAGTTTGTGAAATCCATCGTCAAAATGGGAACCATTGAAGTGCTTACTGGTAACGCCGGAGAGATCAGAAAGAACTGCAGATTCTTCAACCGTGGAGGTTGATTACTTCATAACCTAACTGGTTTCTGTCAAATGTTTCATGGCTTTAATTCTTTCACGTTCTTTATGATTTTTATTCATTTCATGAATAAATAACATGTTTTTTATTCACTTCCAGATTGGGAGGAAGTGTAATGTTTGTGGTTATTGTATAAATGTGTGTAACTATTTGATATTTCGAGTTCTATTTTAGAAGCCTTTTCTGGTTCAGTATTGAAAAAATAATTCACATTTTCCAGAGGAACACTTGGGTTTTAAAATGGCCCAATATTACAACCGAAATACTTCCGCTCACTTGTGTAGTCTATTGGGCTTCTTCAAATCTCTGCCTAATTCTCTAGCGGTGTAAAGACTCAAGGAGGGGAGCTTCAAAAATATCTAAAGTGTTTCAAAAATATTCTTTCTTAAAAAGAAAATTTCAACTTCAAATATATTTTTAAAATATTGATAATTTCATATTACCCTTATCGACAATTTTTCTCTCTCCTTCAGAGCACCTCAATTTCTCTCTCTATTGTGGCGCGAAAATAATGTTCTTCCACACCACGATAGATCCGGCGAGAGTAGCTTGAAATCTGCATCAGATTCGCTGTCAATAGGTTGAAATCGTTTGTTGTCAACAAAGAAGCTTGCAATTAAATAGGTTCCGTAGAAAAACTGTTGCATTGGGTCACAGAGTCTTAGGAGGTCCAAGGATCGCAGGAGTAAAGGTCGCAAAAGGGGGTCAAAGGGTCGCACGGGTAAAGGGGTCGTAGGGTTTAGGATAGTGTCGTAAGAGTCCAAGGGACAAAGAGGGTAAAAGAATCGCAGGGGTCCAAAGGTCGAAGAGGGTGAAAGGGTTATCGAGATCTACAAAGGTCGAAGAGGGTGAAAGGGTTGCAGGGGTTCAAGGGTCGAAGAGGGTAAAAGGGTTGCAGGAGTCCAAGGGTCGAAGAGGTAAAAGGGTCGTTGAGGTACAAGTGTCACAGAGGGACCTCTTGGACCCTAGGACCCATGCGACCCTTGTACCTCTTCGACCCTTGAACCCCTGCAACATTTGTCCCTCTGCGACCCTTGTACCCTTGCGACCATTGTCCCTCTACGAATCTTGTTACAATAATACTAAATCCACAAAAATAAAGATACTAACAATATAGTAAAAATAATTTATTATTTACAAATACACTTTCTTTTAAATAATATGAATAAAATTTTGAAAATAATAATTTATCAAGTTATTTACAAAAAATTGACTCAAATATCTACGAGCCTTAAACATTCGCGACCCTTGGACCCGTGCGACCCTTGTCCCTCGCGACCCTTGGACTCGTGCGACCCTTGTCCCTCGCGACCCTTGGACCCGTGCTATCCTTGTCCCCCTTCGACCCTTGTCCATCTGCTACCCTTGTTACAATAATAGTAAATCCACAAAAACAACGATACTAACAAAAACACTAACAATTGAATAATAGTAAATCGACAAGATCAAATGAAGTTCAAGTTAAAAGGAGGTTCAAAGAAATCAAAATACAACTCAAATAAAAATATGTTGCTGATAAATCGAAGCACAGGTTCTCTTCCAATGGAGAACTTTTTTACTATGAGGGAACAACCCACGTTCAGTTCATTTTCTTGACAAAACTGTCTCCACCCCCCTCTGATATAAACGCCACCACTACTCACGACCTTATAGTAAAAAGCTCGGAAGAATGATTTGGAAAAAATAGTTCATTTTCTTGACAAAACTGTCTCCACCCCCCCTCTGATGTAAACGCCACCACTACTCACGACCTTATAGTAAAAAGCTCGGAAGAATGATTTGGAAAAAAGTAGGGAAATGATTTGGACGAAAGTAGGAAAATGAGAGAAATAAAGGATATTATGAGGTAGTTCTCTAAAAATCTCAGAAGAATGATTTGGACGAAAGTAGGGAATGTTGCATTTTCGGCAAAAAATGGATGGAAGATGGTGAGAGTTAGAGAGAGAGTGTGTGTCGTTATTCGAAAAAAGAAAACGGTTGGAATATGAAAAGACATGACCTTGACATCGAATCACCGTCAGATGGAATTCGATATGTTTTTCAAAATTTAGTGAAACGTTCGGCGGGAATTTTGGTGAAAATGATAAAATGTCAAAAACCAATCAAAATTGAGGGTGGCATGGGTCGCATATATGCGAAATCGACGAATTTACAAGTTTATAACGATAAATGCCAAAAATCAATCAAAACAATACATTTCCGACGTCAAACTAATTAATGCCAAATGAGGGAAGCATGGGTCGCATGGGTCGCTTGGTCGCATATATTGATGAATAGATGTGAAGTCAAAGAATTTACGGGTTTATGATGGTAAAATGACAAAAACCAATAAAAAAAATACATCTACAACGTCAATCAACGGTTAAAACAGATTATGACCCATGTGTATCTAGTTGAGTTCAAAAGTGATAGTAGTGTTTTAAGAACTCGTCGGATGATTAAACACTACATTTAACATTTTGTTGAAATGTCGATATTATTTATATTAGTATCTATATTGATCCTAAATTAGACATATACAACTAAAATATATTGATAATGGCATATTGATAATGGCATTGGTCGCTTGGTCGCATATATGGATCAATAGATGCGAAATCGGCGAATTTACTAGTTTATGATGAAAAAAATGACAAAAACCAATCAAACAATACATTTACAACGTCAAACTAATTAATGTCAAATGAAGGTCGCATGGGTCGCTTGGTCGCGGTTCGTCTTCGTCTTCCAGTCTTCTGCATTCTTCTTGTTTGGTATTGATGTCCAGCGTTATCTCCTGCCATGTACTTCGTTTTCCAGTCACATTTCAAGAGTGACCCAACACCATCACCTAAGTCACCCCCAAAACTCATCAGTGACTGCATAGAGACTGAGTTCGTCGATTACCAAGACCTTGAGTAACCCATAGATAGCATGATGCCCTAGGTCGACAATGATGACTGCGACACACAGGTCACAAAGGTAAAAAAGAGTTTTCATAGAAATTTGGGTTCGATATGCATACTAAGAGAAGAGACGTAGACGTTAACTTATAGACATGGGTCGGACAGGGTCACATGGGTCGGAAGGGTCTCATAGATTGGAAGATAGGAGTCTGACAGCAAAACGACAAGTCACATGGGTCGGAAGGGTCACATGGGTCGGAAGACAGGAGTCTTACAGCAAAACGAAAAGTCACATGAGTCATATAGGTTGCATGAGTTGTACATGGGTCATATGTGGTCACATGAGGTCGCATGTGTCGGATGAGTTCCCGTTTAAACTTGATTCTAATTTAATCCGATTGAGGGTCGCATAACGGGTTATATTGGGTCGCATGAGTCGGATGGGTCATAACTTTACGAACAATAGATGCAAAATAAGACATTTTCAACGTTTAAATATTGATTACATAAGGTCAAAAAGGTTACAAAGTGTCACAAAAGTTACAAAAAAAGTTACATAAGGTTACATAAGGTCTCAAAGGTTACAACGGTTACAAAAAAGGCAAGAAAATGTTGAAGAAAAAAAAGGCAAGAAAAACATAGAAGAAAAAGGAAAAAAGGTCTCAAAGGTCACAAAGGTCCAATTTGCCGACTTTAGAGACACATCGGGGCCCTCTCCCGTAAAGAGAGTCTTGTGTGACTCACTCCTTCTCCAAGTTGACCTCCAATCGTGACCTTAGTTAACGCGGATATAGCTTGATGTCTGAGTCCGCCGATTACCAAGACCTTATATAGTGCAGATACAACACAAAGTGCTCCATCCATGTTGTAAGTACTTGTGTGTATCTGCATGGAGACCGAGTCCGACGATTACCAAGACCTTGAGTAACAAATACACAACACGATGTCATGCGTCCACCATGTGACCATCCTGATGAAGGTCAAAACGGTCACAAAGGTAGCAAGGATTTATCAGAGAATTTAGGGTTAGAGACTTAGATGAATAGAGGAGAGAGATGGGATTCTCCCCCGGTTCATTCTCATTTCAAATGGGTGTTATGGTGAGACTTAGAAAATTTGATGAAACTTTTAATTTAGGGGTAACAGAGACGTGTTGCAATAGTCTTGAATGTGAAATTGGTAAAATGAAAAGCATAGCTAGTACCTGGAAAGCCAGTAGTCTGACATTGAAAAGACTAGTCGAAAGGGTCGAAATGGATAAATGGGTCGCAATGGTCGACTGGAACGGTCGCAATGTCCACATGAGTCACAAGGGTCGCATGAGGCTTTGTGGCCTTTGGACCCGTGCGACCCTTGTACCTCTGCGACCCTTTGACTTCTGTGACAATGTACCAAATATTTAAAAAATAACAATGTACCAAATGTTTACATCTTCATTCCAAAACAAAAAATAATGTACCAAATAACAAGTTAGTCTCGGGTGGATCAATACGTTTTCCAATACTAAATATATCAATCGCCATCTTCTCACGCATGGAAGTAACATTGTCATCGCAAATTAAGTGAAAAATATTCATCCTTCTCATTAACAAGACTTTTTTACGAATTTGTAGGAGAAAACAACACAGTCATTCCCGCTTTGGTTCTGTGATAGACCTTCATAATATTCATATTTCATTCATCTTCCTCCAGAAGCCAAAGAAGGAAATCCTCCGAGAATGAGCATCTTGGGGACAACTTTTCTTATCTTCTCAATCACCCGATCAATATGTGTTTCCTTAATTCTTCTCTGGCTTTCGTATACCGTGATGCATCGGATTTTGAAATCCGCTTTGATGGCTATCCAATGACATCCTACCCATCGACTTTTCTCCGATGGAATGTTTAGAACCCAGGCAAAACCTTCGTAATCACTAATGGTGTCGTCGTACTTCTGAATGGATACTTGGCATTCAAAAAATCACTAAGAATTTCCGACAAAGTTTCCATACCCTCGTACATCCACAGCGAGAGCATCTGCATGAAAGCAACAAGACAAACGTAATAATTCTGATTCGCGGTGGGATTCAATGCCGAGCGAGAAGACAACACCATCAACGCCCCATCCAATTGCTGCAAAAAAAATTAACACACATGAATACATATGACACAAAACTCTGTGAGACTAAGGTTTTAAAAAAACTTACATCATCTTCAAGCCATACGTTGGCCTTTAATATAGTCTCCCTAAACTTTGGCCCCCGGGGAATATCTAGCTTAGATTTTCACCACCACTCATGTTGAGGTGTCTTTAGGAACATATATAGATTAGTAAACTTTTCAGCGCTAGAGTCAACAAACGAACGAAATCTGGTTATCTCGCCCTTTACTAATCCCTTGGGCTTCCGCACAAACTCCCCTTCCCCTTTAGGTTCTTGAACCACCTTTTTTCGAATTCTTGAACAACCTTGATTTTGGGTTCATCGACTCCACCAACATCTTTCCCTCGCTCTCTCCCTCATACTATTCTTGCTCTTTTCGCCGGCGGAGGTTCAACATACGGTGCAGACTCCTTCGATAAAGGTCCAGCACCAGCATAAAATTTACTTCATTAAACATATGGTAACCAACGCGACGTATGCGACCCATGCGACCTATGTGACCATGCGACCCATGCGACCCATGTGACCAATGCGAGCTCTGTGACTCAAATGAACGTACTTACTTGGTGGTACTTCGAAAATAGCGGTGACCTCTTGGACATGACCCACGGCTGGAGTATCCTTGGCAGGAACCTCGTCGGCGACGTCATCGACATGACCCACTAAAGTATCTTTAGTGTGCACCTCTTCGACAAGACCCACTGGAGCATCTGCATAAAATTACTTCATTCATTATACTCATTGTTCGTTACATTGATTATGTAACACATGCGACCCATGCGACCCATGCGACTTTAGTGATACAGTGACCCATGGGACATATGAAACCCATGCGACCCATGCGACCCATGCGACTCTAGCGACCCTACGACTTATATGCCCCTACGACCGATCCGACTCTTGCAACCCATGGTGACTCTCGATGGAAATTGACTCTCAAATGACCTTTTCACTAAATCTTAATTACTTGGTTAAACTCCATCAGGAGCAATGTTTGCCAAATCCTCTTCTAAGTCATCTCCAGAGTCAACTGGCTCTTCGCTTGGCTCTTTTCTTGACACTGGATTTAGACGTCGAATGAATTCAAAAACATAATCACTAACAGTGACGAAAGATTGGTTTCCGGTGCTCGCAACTTTCTCGGAAGCCTTTGATTTTGGATTAGGAATTTGAATCCTGGCATCCCTTAGAAGGTGTCTTACGGCGTTGATGATTTTTTTCTCTGAGTTCCTTATTTCCTCTATTAATTTCTGCTCTAGTGTCAGAGGGACTGCAACATCAACATCAACATCATATTGAACCTCTATTATTTTTTCACTCACGCTCTCCTTCCTCTTAGTCCCCTTTTCTTTCCCATTTTTTTTATCACCAAGAGCTGCTTTTCGTGTAAGCAGTTCTTGCTTACGGATATCCTTCCAAAAAATACCCTTCGGATTTCTACGAAGATGTTTCATCCATATCTGAACATCGGGATCATCACATCCCTCGTAATCCTTCAGATCAGAATGTAAAGCTTCCTCTTCGTGTTCAACACGAAGAATACTTAGAACATCCTCAAAAACAAAAAATAACCATTATTACCCTCTGTGACCCTTGTTTCCATTGTGACCCTTGTGTAATTGTTACCTTAGAATCTCCGATCTGCCTTATCACATCTATATACTTTGGGTTAAAACTGGATTTATCCATCTTCTTGCACATTCTTGGGCATGATCGATGCGCATCCACATCCTCAACATACCATCCCTTTCCGCCCAAAACTAATGATGGTTTCGAATGGAAGTAACTGAAATATTAAAGTTATTCGAATAATATATACAACTTACCATTAGTGGGATCATGAAACCGCCACAATACCATTTTGGTTTCGGTGATTCCCTGCTAACGTGCTTGTGACCATAATCTTCTCGAATGTGTAACGCCCATATGGAAAGCCTTCACAAAATTCCAAGTCATCAACCATGTCAATAAGATCATGGCTGATAGAGTTTTCTGCTGAAGGCTTGTGAGCCATAACTTGCGCCAACAACATCAAAGTTGCGAACCTCTTCCGGTCGTCGGAATTCTTCGCCTTCACAAGATTTTCACATACTTGTGCGGGGGTCACCTTTCCACGGCCGAAATTCTTCAGCCTGAATGTGACACCCATCA
>CM071871.1:8736619-8796963 GCA_036759665.1 Gynandropsis gynandra
TCCGATACCCCGTCTCCAGCTCTTATGGTTCGGCATAGCATCTTGAAATCAGTGAGATGCTGGTTTGGGTCCTCGGCGGGTCTCCCTCTAAACGCCGCGTTACTGAGCATTTGAATGAATGCCGGTTGAAGATCCACCATTCATTAAGCATGATAAGAGCTGCGTGTGCCTTGGGACCGTGTATGATCCATAGGTTAGTGCGGGTTGCCCTTGCTGCGCGTTTTGAACGTTCATATCTCGACGTTCAGCCATTAGCTCTTCGTCACTCTTATCTACAAACGGTTGTTCAATTACTCCCTCGGGTTGGAAGTCCAAGTGTATTTGCGTGTTATCAACCGAATTGCTTGCACTTGCTCTCGTTTCTTTCCTTAGTTTTCTGAGCGTTTTATCAATGTTGGGGTCGAAAACTAGATCCGCACTTCCGGTATTTCTCATGCACAAACTACCTGCACAAGAAAAAGAAGAATAACACAAAGATCACGTGACATCCGAGAAGCAAATGAACTTGACTCTAAACAAGTATACAAACAAAAACATGAAAAAGCAAGAAACAAACAAGACTCCTAAAAAACTAATGTCTAAATCTAAAAGTTTCCTAACTCCTAAGCCGTAATCAATTCCCCGGCAACGGCGCCAAAAACTTGATGTGCGTTATATCAAGTGATAAAACCTAGACTAACGCTTCCGCAAGAATACGGATCGTGTAGTAAATAGGGTCGAACACAAGGAATTGATGCGACTTATAAGCTATTAAACTAATGGAATAGACGTGTGAGGTGACTAAGAATGGGATTGTTATTGAACTAGACTAGACTAAATCGATTAGATCAAATTGTAGCTAAGCACCATGGGTATCAAGAGTTTGCATAATGATGTAAAGAAGTTCTAAAAGGATAATTGGTCTAAGGTACTATCATGAGTTCAGGGAATTCAAGCTCTCCTATAGGAACTGACTGGCGTAGACTTGTCCACTATCTAGCATGCATATACCAATGTATCCATTGTGCATCTTACATGCATAGACGCATTACGACCGCTATCCTAATCCCTAGATTCAACCGATTGACCTAGCGTAGATTCTAAACCGGCTAAACCCTAAATCATGGCTAAGTTCCAAAATCTAATGCCCTGGCGTTGGTTTATTAGACTTCTAACATCATTCAATCAAGTGGCGTACAAGTAAAGAAAACATTAAGAACAACCATGAAATCTGAAAACATGATAAAATACCAATTTCATTCATTCGAGTGCCGTACAAGTAATGAAAGCATTAAGTTCCACCATTCATTAAGCGTAAGACCTCGTTACAACATAGCAAATCTCTCTAACCCATGGCAAAGGATCTACTCAGACATGAATACAGCAAAAGAAACACAAGAGAATTCTAAGTTCGACATAGATAAAGAAAGAGATGACTCCCTATTCATAAACCGATGTCTTCGGTAGATCCTCCTTGCTCCCGATCCGTAGATCCGTCTTTTCTTCCATCTTCCTTTTGCCCTAATGTCTCTGAATCTCCAATGATCCATTCTGGTTCGAAACTGCTCTTTCAGATCTGATTTCCCTTTTAATTTGGCCGTTCTAGATCTTAGGAAAGTTTGTTGAGAATCAAGGACCCGAGCGGGCATGTCCTCTACCCGCTCGTGCAGGCCACTTGCCCGACCGTGTGCACTCCTTCCAGCCCGAGTCGGCACCATGCCCGATCGTGTGATTCTTGAGCCCGAGTCGTGCAAACCTACGAGGATTTCTTATCATCAGCAGGCCCGAGCGGGCACTCCAATTGCACCTTGAGTGCCCGAGTCGTGCAAAGCTACGGGGGTAATTGGCAGCAAATAGCCCGATCGTGTACACTTCCAATGCCCGAGCGGGCATGTCTTGAAATGTTGTTTCGCTCCCTTCGCTCGGTGTTTGAGTGTTCACTTTCAGTCCATGGCCTTGCACAAGTCGAACCTTGTTACTCAACTTCGTTTTCGGGGTTAGATTGCCATATTCACTCGTGTTTCTCCTCATGTCTTCGTTTCCTATGCAAAACACGAAATGTAGATAAAGTCTTCGAATATACTCGATAAGTGAATGAAATATAAATAATTTACTCTAAACTAGACCTAAGAATGATATAAAAACTACAACGAATTACATGTTATCACTGGACTATGGAGATACCTTTTGCTCCTGTGTCCAGACATGATACTATAAGGACCCTAATTGCTATAGCAGCTCAGGAAGGGTGGAGCCTCCATCATATGGACGTGAAGTCTGCATTTTTCAATGGAGAAATTGCAGAGGAGGTGTACATTTAGCAGCCTCTTGGATATGAGATAGAAGGTCAGGAAGACAAGGTCTTGAAACTGAATAAGGCCTTGTATGGTCTGATGCAAGCTCCAAGAGCTTGGTACAGTAGAATAGACTCGTTCTTCACAGGAGAAGGATGCAAAAGGAGTGGATGTGATGCTGAAATGTATGTGCAGGAGGAACACCAGAAAATTTTTGTCATATGCTTGTATGTGGATGATTTGATCATCTCAGGAAATGATGAGAGCATGATCAAGGAGCTCAAGGAGAAGCTGAACAGAGAGTTTGAGATGACTGATCTTGGGAAGTTAAGGTACTTTCTGGGGTTTGAAGTTAGTTACTCGGTTGATGGTATTTTCATGAACCAGGCTAAGTATGCAGGACAACTTTTAAAAAAGTTTGAAATGCAATATTCCAAGAGTATCTCAACACCCTTATCACCATATGGGAAAAATTCAGAGGGAGGAAATGAGCTTGCTGATCCAACCAAATATCAGAGCATGGTTGGAGGCCTACTTTATCTAGCAGCAACTAGATCTGACTTGGCATTTTCAGCATCTTATATGTCCAGGAGCAATGCCAAGCCAACGGAGAAGAGCTTGCAAGAAGCTAAAAGGGTGTTAAGGTACATTTTTGTAACTAAAGACTATGGCTTGTGGTTTCAGAAGGTTGAGGAAGCTAGATTGGTAGGATTTGTGGATGCTGATCTAGCCGGGAGTGTGGAAGATTCTAAGAACACCACAGGGTTCTGCTTCACGATTGGTAGTGCCATGTTCAGCTGGGGGACACCGAAGCAGACTATCATTGCCCTGTCAAAGGCAGAGGCTGAATATATAACCTTGTGTGCAGCCACAAACCATGTTGCATGACTGAAAAGGTTGTTTGCAGAGCTAGGATTTGATATGGATAGTGCATTGGTCATTCATTGTGACAGTACAGCAGCGATTGCAATTAGTAAAAACCCAGTGGATCAGAAGAGGACCAAGCATATTCAGATCAAGTTTCATGTTGTGAGAGAGGTAGTTAGAAATGGAGAAATAAGACTCGAACATGTGGCTGGACAAGACCTAGTGGCGGATATTTTGACTAAGTCATTGGGAACAAACGTTTTGAGGAGCTACGACACAAGTTGGGAGTCATGCACAAATAGATCAAAAGGGAGATTGAAGGAGTTGATCAGTTTGTCAATGGCAAATTGGAGACCCGGGACGCGGCCAGGCGAGACCCGGACATGCGGGACGCGGCTAGGCGAGACGCGAACATTAGGGATTTCCCGTCTTGGGTGGATAATCAATTTCACCTAAAGGAAAAAGCCAATGAAAAGCTGGCAAAGGTAGGTAAAGAGGGTTCATCTGAAAGCACTGCTAAAAGAGATGAAAACCAGGAACAGAAAGTGTTGCCACGGATTGCTATGTATTGGAGACGTGAAGAAGCTGGATGCCACCAGGCGGGACGCGGAGACCCGAGATGTAGGAAATTGCAGAAAGGCTGATCGAGTTGCAGACTTCAGAGGACAAGAAGACATCGAGGAGCTGAACATCCAGACTTGAGCAGGCGAGAAGATACAGCCTGAAGATGGCAGAAGACGCTCAGGACATGGACGGGCAAGAGAAGACGTTGAAGGCCTCGGAATTAGTGTGAAGAACCTACACCAGAACCACCGATGCAGGTTGTCGTTTTTGCCGAGGACAAGGAGTCCTTGGGTAAGTCAAACTTTAGGTATTTTTAGTAACTAATAGACAAGAGCATTAATGATGTTTCTGACCATGTTTTGGATAGTATTTTGTAATGTCATTAGGCATATATGTACTAAGGACCTGTGTAATGAAGTATTAAGCGTAGTTTTCAGAAACTTGGCCGTGTGTTCATTCTCGTCACTTTCTCTTCATTTTTCTCACAAAATTATTACATTCTGAGTGAGGTTTTTCGTTCTTTCGTCTATTTACATTCATGTTTGCACAATCAATATGGATGATGGACAAAGTGAACTTAAACTAAGCAATCTTTATGTTGCTCAAGTTCACTGAAAAATAACAGTGGGTTCTACCCCTGAGAATCTCTCTGCTTTTCCGCATTTAGAATCTCCGCCATGGCACATTGTTCATTCAATCGCCCTCGCACACTACGATTACGGTGTACACCATCACACACTATTTACATGTCTGGAAACATCGTCGTTGCTGTATGAGGTTCTTGTCCATCACAGTTCTTCGTATTATTCATCGCCTTCGAGAGTTCTCCACCAGAGAGTTCACCGACGGATTCAACCAGTTCTGCATCTTAACAATCTATAAATTTTCTTGGCTTTTTCACCAATAATAACTTTAAATCATTTAGGAGTACGTGTCCAAGGCGTTTTTAGGCTGTTGTGGCTACTAAAGGAGAAGATAGAAGTGTGTCGGTCATATTTCTCCGTATTATTTGCATCTCGTTGATCATCTCGGGATGAATCTATTCATGATAAAACTCATGAGGGACATTTATAAATGATGGGCCGATTCCATGCGCATTGCTCTTCGTTCGAAGGAAAAACGTCACTTAAGTCACTTTCTTAGTGGTGAAGTAGTTCTACCTCCTACAGGGTGTTAGAAATATAATTCTCTAAGAGAAGAAGAACACAAAAGAATTGGTGTTTGAGTTGTGATTTTTCCATTCCATTTCATCCCATTTTATAGGAGAAAAATTATAAGGAATAAATTACCCATTATCCCACTAACAATAGTTAATGGACGAACTAACTCCATTATCCTTAGGAAATGATTCACTCACACCACTAACCCACTAACAAATAAACTTGAAATATTAAGAAAACATAAAATAATTATCCAATATTTGCCCCCTAATTCCTGCCACGTTTTCCTGAAATATTGACGATGCCAATTCTTATGCGCAACATCTGAAATTTGCCATGTCGAAGTGGCTTTGTGAGTATGTCCGTAAGTTGGTCTTGTGTAGAGGTATACTTGAGGACGATATTGCCATCTTTAACGGCTTTCCGAATGAAGTTAAACCGAGTGTCGATGTGTTTGCTCCGGAAGTGAAAGACAGGGTTCTTTCTCCAATATGTCGCTTGTGCTCTTTCGTGTGTCGATGCCACCACCTTCTACTTCGCCGACTGCCAGGTGACGGGGCTATCACCAATATATCGCTTGTGCTCTTTCGTGTGTCGATGTCATCTCCCATGTTCCTGTCACTGAATCCAACCAGATGTGGTTGACCATCACACTTCTTTCTAGAAATATATCGTAACATGTGCTTCACTACCGTCATATGATCCTCGTGTGGCTTCTCTATGAAGCGACTCACGTACCCTACCGCATAGGCAAGGTGTGGTCGTGTGTTCACAAGGTACCGAAATCCACAAACTATACGTCGATATTTAGTGGCTTCGACCAGTGGACTAAAACTTTCCTTGCTAAGCTTCAAACCTGCTTCCATAGGCGCCTTGCATGGGTTGTAGTTGCTCATGTCGCATCTCTCCAATAACTTCTCTGTGTATACTGACTGGTAGAGCAGTAGGTCATTTGCACTTTGATAGATCTCAAGCACAAGATAGTGGGTCAAAACCCTGAGATCGCTCATCTGGAACAAAGTCTTCATCTCGGCCTTGAACGCTTCAACATCTCCTTTTTCAAACTCGATGATTATGAAGTCATCGACGTAGACACCCACGATAAGTCGTGATGCTCTTCTACTCCGAGTGTAAATCCCATGCTCATAGGTACTCCTTTTGAATCCAAGTGACTGTAAACTTGCATCTAACTTGGCGTTCCACGCTCGTGGTGCTTGTCGAAGTCCATAAAGGGCCTTATGTAGGTGTAAGACCTTCTCTTTGTGGTTGTGGTCGACAAACCCTGGTGCTTGTGTCACATACACCTCCTCTTTTAGCATGCCATTAAGGAATACACTCTTGAAACATGTGATGGATTTTCTACCCTTCGCTCGCTGCTAAAGCCAACAAAAGTTGTATAGACTCTATGCGTGGCACAGGCGCAAAGACTTTGTCAAAATCAATCCCCACACGCTGCACAAAGCTCTTTGCATCCACTCGCGCCTTGTGTTTAACAATGGCTTAGTGTTCGTCACGCTTCACCTTAAAAAACCATTTGAGCCCAGCGACTCGATGACCGACAGTAAGGTCGACGAGTTCCCAAGTACCATTGTCGTTGATTGCTTTCATCTCCTCAAGTGTTGCTTGACATCAATGTTCGTGTTGCTCTGCCTCAACAAAAGACGTTGGCTCTTCTGCAGTGGTAAAGTGCAACTCTTAAACCTCTAAGGCACGAGGTGCAAACCCACATGGTGATGATGATCTGAGGATATTGTTGATCATGCAAAAGCGTAGAGGTGCATCATTACGATCTGTATCAAGGTTTGGTTCGACATTAGTCGGCGGCGATGCAAACTCCTCTACCTCTAGTGTTGCATCAGGAGTTCGAGGGGACTCTTTAATTGTTTCTCTTAGGCCTTTTTCACTCGTTGTGATATACTCGATGCTAAATGGATCCATTGAAATGGTAGTGTCACCCTTGTCATTGGCCTTCCAATCCCATTGGTCCATTTTATCAAAGGCAACATCACGTGTCACGTGTGTTTAGAAGAAAGGTTGCGTCTCGCTCTTCTCGACATCCCGAGCGGCGTCCCGCTCCTCTCCACGTCTCGATTTTGTTTTTTTAAATATATTCTCTTTCAAAAGTTGTTTCCGGTCAAATTTTTGTAATCTCTCATTGTTTTTGTTTCCCTTTATTTGCTCGGATCACTTGTCATGGACTCGACCAAAAGCATCTAAATCTCGTTCAATGGAAACAGTTATTCCATTTGGACGAAGATTACTAAGCCAATCTTGGCATGCAAGGTGTATGGGGTTTTGTAATGGGATCGGATGTGAAACCGGTAGATTCAAGTGCCGGATCAGAAAAATGGGAACAAAATAAACTCACTGCCTTGGTTGTTTTACAAAAGTTTCTCGAATCTCATATACTTCGTACATATGGGCAAATAGAGTGTCCTAAGGAGCTTTGGGACGAGCTGAAACACGTTTTTGGCAATAATTTAATCTTTGTCGTGTGTATGAAGTAAAGAAATATCTTAATAATCTAAGGCAAGAAGGAAATCCTTTTAGCCAGGCTTTGGGTGATTTTAAGGAATTATGGTCTGAAATTGATTTTCTAAGGCGTCATACTGTGGATCCTGTAGAAATTGTTTTAAGAGCAAACCAGGATCAGGTCTATCTTTTATTGTCCTTTGACGACAAATACAATGACCTTATTCATCACATACTTCGCCAAAACGAGTTTCCCTCGTTTACCGAAGTTTGTATGATGATTAAAAGGGAGGAAGGGGGAAACCATCTCTTTAAAGAAATGAACAAGGATGCTAATGTCTCTAAAAGCACCTCTGGGCAAGCCACGTCTATCAAGCCTTTCAAAAAGCAGTTCTCTTTTTAGCATTGCAAAAAGAAAGGTCATACAAAGGATCATTGTTGGATCCTTCACCCCCATTTGGAAAACAAAAGCCGTGACGGCCAAGGTAATGCTAATATAGCCTTTGAGTCCGAGTTTGTCACTAGGCAGACCTCGAGGAGTTTTTCCAAATTATTAAGTCAGGAAACCAAACAAACAAAGTAGATTAAGTGGGAGGTAATGTTACCTCTACTTTCTTTGTTTTTCGAAACCATATTATAATAGATTCAGGAGCTACAACTCATATGATAAAAAATCATGACTTGCTTCAAGATATAAAATCTCATAGTGGCTCTATTTCTATTGCGAATGGGGAGAGTGTTCCAATTAAAGGAACATGGAAGCTTAAGCTTCTAGGTCATGATACAAGGGCTCTCTTTGTTCTAAAGTTTTCTAATAATCTTATTTTTGTCTAAATGCTTGCAAAAGACCTTAATTGTTATGTTTGTTTCGATTCTAACTCATTCTGGATGCAGGATATTCAAAGCAAACAAGTAATCGGTAAAGGAAAGCTCCTCAATGGTCTTTATGTTCTTGAGTCTATGTATTGTGATCTTGAGTTCGTGTTTCTATCAAATTCAAATATTGATAAAGTTTCAATATGGCATGCGAGACTTGGACACCCTCATAGCAATGTTCTAAGTATCATTTCTCTTGATCTTAAAGATAAACATGAAGCATGTGAAGCTTGCATCTTAGGAAAGCACTACAATTTTTTTTTTCCAAACTTTGTTTCGGTTTATGAAAACTGTTTTGAACTAATCTATTCTGATGTTTGGACAGCTCCATGTGTTTCTCGTGTCAAAAGAAACCAAACTTTGTTTCGGTTTATGAAAACTGTTTTGAACTAATCTATTCTGATGTTTGGACAGCTCCATGTGTTTCTCGTGATCAAAAGAAATATTTTGTAACCTTCATCGATGAAAATCCAAAGTTTACATGGCTTTATACTCTTTCGTCTAAGAGTTGTGTTTATGATGTGTTTGTAAAGTTTCATAATTATGTTTTAACTCAATATGATGCTAAAATAAAATGTCTAAGGAATGACAATAGTGGAGAGCATACTAGTCTTCAGTTTCGCAGGTACCTTGAAGAACAAGGCATTACACACCAAACGGCATGTCCCTATACTCTGCAACAAAACGGAGTGGTCAAAAGGAAGAACAAGCACCTAATGGAAGTCTCGAGAACTATCATGTTCCATCGAGATGTTCCTAAAATGTTTTGGTTCGATGCAGTCATGACCGCATGTCACATCATTAATAGATTTCCTACAAAGGTTCTAAAGGAAAAATCACCTTATAAGGTATTAAACTCTACAAAACCTGATTTTGAGTATTTTTGAACTTTCGGTAGTGTGTGTTTCGTTCTTGTTCCTGACTAACAACGAAACAAGTTGGAATCAAGGAGCACTAAAGCCATGTTCATTGGATACTTTGTAAATAAAAAAGGCTACAAGTGTTTCAATCCAAAATCTCAACATGTAATAGTGTCTCGGGATGTTATGTTTCTCGAAGACAAGAGCTTTCATGATAAAATCAGCTAGGAAGAGACTAAAGGAATCTCGGAACCAAATGATATAGGTTTTTCCCTTAGAAACTTAGTAAATTCATTTTTTAAAACTAATAATGAAATATGTCCTCTGCCAAGTGTACCTCATTGTCATGAAGACCAAAATGATCAAGAAATATCAGAAAATGAAGAACAAGAAAGCCATGATGTATATTCTGAGCAAAATCATTAGGGCGAAACTCGAGCCTCAAATCCTGAAAATGAAGATCAAAGCCATGATCATAACCAAAATGAGGATCAGGACGTCAATGAAGTTGAAGGAAGGATTCTACATGAGATAGTGCCTCGGAGAAGCACTAGAATAAGGCGACCAATCTCGGAATGGATTCACAATCCTATTCAATGGCGTGGCAACCAAACACCCTATTTCAATGGCGTGGCAAACGAACATCCTATTCCAAATTTTATCTCTTTGGAATTTATCTCTACTGACGTTAAATCTTTTCTTAGTAAAATTGATAGGGATATCGAGCACAAACTTATAGAGAAGTCGAAGGGAGATCAAAATGGGAGGAAGCCATGGCTGAGGAGCTAGCAGCTTTAGAAAAGAATAAAACATGGGACCTTGTCCGCCTTCCTATAGAAAAGAAGCCCATTGGAAGCAAATGGGTATACAAAAACAAATATAAAAGTACTGGTGAGTAGAACGTTACAAGGCTTGCCTTATAGCGCAAGGGTATAATTAGAAGTGTGGAGAAGATTATACTGAGACTTTTGCTCCTGTTGCTAAACTTCATTTTGTTCGCATTATCTTTTCTATCGCTATTAACCTTAATTGGAGTCTGTGGCAGGTGGATGTTAAAAATGCTCTCCTTCAATGGGAAATAAAGGAAGAGATCTATATGAAACCTCCCCCGGGTCTCCAAACCGAAAAAGGAATTGTATGCAAACTAAATGGAGCTCTCTATGGACTCAAACAGTTCCCATGAGCTTGGTACACTAGGCTCTATGATGTTGTTTGAATGTATGGTTTTAAGAGGAGTGAGGTTGATCTTTGCATGTTCATCATTCAAAACAATTCCAGTATCATTATTCTCTTAGTTTATGTTGATGATATCATCATAATAGGTGATGACAATAAAGGAATAGAAAGTGTTGAAGGTTTTCTAAAAGGCACATTTGATATAAAGGATCTAGGTGAACTTAAGTATTTTCTTGAAATTGAAGTAACTAGATCTAATGATACTTTATTTCTTTCACAATGAAAATATGCTTTAGACCCTTTGAATGAAACAGGTAAACTCGGATCTAAGCCGGCCAAGACCCCCATCGAAGAAAATACAAAGACTTGCGTGAGGGGAACCATTTCATGATATAGAACAATACATGCGCCTTGTCGGTAAGCTAATATATCTCATGATAACAAGACCTGACTTGTGTTATGCTGTGAATCAGGTCAGCCAGCATATGCATGCTCCAAAGTAACAACATTGGAAAATGGTGGACCGAATCCTCGGATACATCAAGAGCGCTCCAGGAAAAGTTTTACTAATGAGTAAAAACAACGAGACCAGTCTAATTGGGTATGGTGATGCAGATTGGGCCGGTGACCGCAAAGACCAGAAATCAACGACGGGGTTCTGTACCCTTGTCGGGGGAAACCTTGACATTTGGAGAAGTAAAAAGCAATCGGTGGTCTCTCGTTACAGCGTTGAGGCCGAGTATCGAGCTATGGCAAATACAACATGTGAGCTCATTTGGATCCGAGCTCTCATCAAAGATCTTGACCTCGAACCTTCGCAGGCCATAGTGCTTCATTGTGACAATCGGGTGGCAATTCGGATAGCATCAAACTCGGTGTTCCACGTATGAATAAAACATATTGGCGTTGACTGTCATTTTGTTCGAGAGAAGCTCGAAGATGGCGTCATTGAATTCCTATACACAAGAAGTATAGATCAGTTGGCCGATGTATTCATCACAGCCACAAGTAAAAAAGTATGCAAAGATCTCCATTATCGGATCGGCCTCATTGATATCTTCAGTTCCAAGGGATCGTATTCAAGCTTAGTCGATCGTCCCTCGAGCTCATAAGTTATTGTACTCTTTTTCCTTTATCGGGTTTTTTTGTCCCAATTAGGTTTTCCCCGAAAAGGTTTTAATGAGGGTTCCGTGTCTCGCTCTTCTCCGCATCTCGAGCCGTGTCCCGCTCCTCTCCGTGTCCTGAGCCGCGTCCCGAGCCGCGTCCCGCTTCTCTCCGCATCTTGAGCCGTATCCTAAGCCATGTCACCCTCCTCTCTGCATCCCGGGCCGTGTCCCGCTCTTCTCTGCATCCCGAGCCATGTCCCGAGCCGTGTCCCGCTCCTCTACGCGTCTCGAGCCGCATCCCGCTCTTCTCCGTGTCTTGAGTTGCGTCCCGCGTCCTGCGACCTGGTCAAGCCTATTTATGACCTCCATGGTCTCCTATGCCTTGTTGATCGCTCCAGCTCATGCATGTTACATCTAAACTTGTGCCTTACATGTGTACTTGTATTTTTCTTGTTTTTTTACCCTTTATACTTGTATAAATAGGTACCATTAGTTATAATGAAATGCATAAGAGAATACTTATTCTTATTCTCTCTATTTCTCTTGATCTTTTGGTCGCACTTACTCTTTATATCTTCCTTCCGCTGATTCATATTTTTTTCTACAAATTCTACAACGTGCACCCATTTGCTGACTGGGTCGTACACTCGGTATGCCTTTGACCTAGCTTCATACCCGACAAAGACCATTGGTGTGCTTCGATCATCAAGCTTCTTCAAATTTGGTTGTGTGTCCTTAACATGTGAGATACAACCGAATGTATGAAGGAAATCGACTGTCGGTTTTGCACCATGCCAAGCCGTGTATGGTGCCTTTTCACCAAGACTACGTGTTGGGGCACGATTGAGGATAACTGCTGCAGTGGTCACAACTTCACCCCAGAATTGTGTTGGAAGACCTTTTGCCTTCAACATGCATCGATCCATTGCAACAATTGTCTGGTTGTGGCGTTAAACAATTCCATTTTCCTGTGGCCAGTAGGGGGCGAATTGTCGATGGACTCCCCTCTCGGCGCACTATTCCCTAAACTCCATCAACGTAAACTCACCTTCACGATCAGTACGAAGCACCTTGAGCTTCCGTCCTGATTGTACCTCTGTCGCAGCTTGGAACCTCTTGATTGACGCTGGAGTTTTGTCCTTGGTTGCGAGAAGAGTGAGCCACATGTAATGACTGAAGTCATCTACGAGTAGTAGGAAGTAACGATTCCCGCTTGGTGTCATCGATGTTATGGGCCCACACAGATCACCATGGACGAGATCAAGAAGATTTACCGCACGTTGTTGCACCTTCTCTGGAAACGAGTTCCGCCGTTGCTTCCCGACGAAGCAGTTGTCACACACTTGGTCAACTTGACTAATATGTGGCAACCCACGCACCATGTTGTGTTGAACGAGCTTCCGTAGTGTAATAAAAGTAATGTGGTCGTATCTTGCATGCCATTTCCACGATTCTTTAGAGCTTCTTATTATCAAACACACTGGTCTTGCAATGTTGAGTTAGATCGAATAGAGCCTATTGGAGGATCTTTAGACCCGTGCCAATAGTCTTCGTTGCGGATCTCCTATAGTCAAGATGCCCCATTCGATGATCGTCTGACATCCAGAGTCGTCCAGCTGCTTCGAACTGATCAGGTTTGTGGTGAGGCGAGTAATGTAGTAGACCCCTGTTAGTGCACGATGCTCGTTGTTCGTGCATGAGAATAGGATCATTCCTCGTCCTTCAATATTTACGATAGATCCATCTCAAACTTCATGGTTCCAACCACTAATTGATCAAATTCAGAAAATACAGCACGCACACATGCCATGTGGTTCATCGCACCGTTGTCAAAGAACCATAGATCACCTTTGCACTCCTCCTCACGACTATGATGGGCAGTAACCTTCGTCTCCATAAGGTGGATAGGGCACTTATGTGATGGTGGTGACCCTGACGGTGTAAGTTGTGATGTCGGTGAACTAACATGGTCACACATTCCTTAGCCGTAAGGAGTCTAGGCTCGTCGTCATCCCCCTGGGCCAGATGTGCTTCTTTATTTTTGGGTTTGGATCGACAATCCCTAGCCCAGTGACCCATATTACCACAATTTTGACACTTGTCTTTTGATCTATCTAGATTCTCGCTAGAACCAGATCCAACATCCTTTACGGATTTACGATGTCATTATTATCGACGATGTTTCTTTGACTTGCAGCCTCCAAAGGAACAATCTCCTTGTTTTCACTCCTTCATTCGTGCAATCCATTCCTCTTTAGTGAGTAAAAGTTTACCCCCTACCCCCGATGTGGGCTCCAACGGCTCAAACCGTTTTTCTGCGACCTTGAACCTCCCAGTAAGCTCTACCAATGAAAGTGTTGACAGATCCAGCAAAGTTTCAATGGACAATGCGAGCTGTTCGAATCCGGGAGGGACGACTCGTAGGTATTTCTCAACCACCTTATGTGGCGGTTCAGGATCTTCGAGAATTGCTAGCTGATTCACTATGCCAGAGAGTTGCATGGCAAAGTCATCCACCATCTCACCATCACGGGAAGCTATTTTCTCGTACTTTCTGAGCGCTAGCCTTACGTGCTCGATCAGAATCGACACGCATAAAATTAACCGTTTCCCAAGCCTCTTTCACATTCTTCTTCACGGCGAGCAAAGAGATCATCTCCGACGGCACGCCATGCAGAATGGCTTCAAGCGCCATCCGATCTTCCTGCTCGTCATCGATGCCTACCTCAACGGCTACCATAAGTCCTCTTGCTCGGAGCATCACCTTCATCATTAGTGACCAATCTCCATAATTAGTCTTTTTGAGCATTCGAAATGTCGGATCTCCCACCTGTTTAACCATCTTCTGCACCACGTGGTTACCATCATCCTGACGTCGACCACGGCGTGGAGGAGGTGGAAGAGATTGTCAATGTGGTCCTGTATTTACGGGGCTCCTCGATGCTCCAGCGTTGGGCGAGGTCGATGAAATTGTTCATTGGATCGATTACACACGCTCTGATACCAATTGTTGGAAATATGATTCTCTAAGAGAAGAATAGGAAGGATAGGAAGAAAAACACAAAAGGATTAGTGTTTAAGTTGTGATTTTTTCGTTCCATTTCATCCCAATTTATAAGAGAAAAATTACAACGCATTACCCCACTAACAATGGTTAATGGATGACTAACCCCACTAACTCTATTATGTTTAGTAAATGACCCACTCACACCACTAACCCACTAACAAATAAACTTGAGAAATTAATAAAACATCCAAAAGAATTATCCAATACAGGGACGCTGCAATTTGAAGATTGGATAGCCGTAAAATCAATATTGGTGGCTTGGTGGATAAATATAATCTTAGTTCATGTTCGTTCACATTTTGCATATACCAATGATATCAAGGAATTATGGGAAATTTCAAACATCGTATGTCTCTCGAGAATGTTTCCCATGTATATCAACTCTAACACCATATTGCAAATTGCAAACAGGTTGGTCAATCTATTTTTTATTACCTAAAGAAACTCCCATTGATGTGGCAAGAACTCGGAAGCTACAAGACAATCAAGAAGTATAATTATAGAGTCTTAACAATTGATAACGTATATTTTGTCAAAGTATTTTAGTTGATTTTCATAGTTAGTTCACCAAGCATTAAGCATCACTTAGTTCTCTTTCATCCCTTTTTCGTGTATTTGCAGGAAAAGATTACATCAAACACGAACACGAGCAAATACAGGCAATTGCCCTACACCACATTCACCAGCACGACCGGGCACACTAGGGAGGTGAAGTGCGCGACCGTGCAGCCATTCAGCCCGCCCGTGCTCCAGAAGACAACATGTATCCCAACCGTGCAACATCCTCAGCCCGAGCGGGCTCATCAAAAGGACAGCAGACCGACAACATAACATCCTTAGCCCAAGCGGGCTCATGAAGTAGGACCACAAGCCCGACCGTGCAGCCTTCTTAGCCCGACTGGGCTCTCCAAATAGAACACATACCCGAAGGTGCTGCACGACCCGGGCTGTTGAGAAGCCCGACCGGGCTGTGATTAAATGAAGAGCCCGGCCGAGCTCACTCTTGTGTCCGATCGGGCACATAGAACCTACACGCCGCCAAGAAGAAAAGTAAAGAAAGGAGAAAAGGAAAGAAGGAGAGAGGAGCAAAGCAAAGGACATTCATACGGGAAAATGAAGAAGACGATACAGAGCAGACGTAGAGAAGAGTAGAGAGAGCATAACGCACGCGAGGGCAAAGGACGGAGCATCGAAGTCGGATTACGGAGGAGCTATTGAAGACGTCAGTAATAGAATAGGGAGGAATCTCGTTCTTTATCCATGTTGAATATTTTTATCTTTTGCGTTTCGTATTCTATATTCATGTCCGAGTAGGTCCATAGCCATAGGTTAGAAAGCTTTGCCGATATGTAACAAAGTCATGTTCTTAATGCTTGGTGGTTCTTAATGCTTTTGTTCTTGTACGCCACTTGAATGAATGATTTTGGTATTTGATCGTTTCATATTGATTGGTTATTTTAAATGCTTTCGTTCTTGTACGCCACTCGAATGAATGATTATAGAAGTCTAATGAATCTACGCCAGGGGATTAGACTTTAGAACTTAGCCATGATTTAGGATTTAATCGGTTTTGAATCTACGGCAGGTCGATCGATTGAATCTAGGGATTAAGATAACAGTCTTAATGCGTATTGTGGGTGAGATCGCAATCGGAAGATTGGTAGTATGCACGCTAGGTAGTGGACAAGTCTACACCAGTTAGTTCCTATGTTAGAGCTTAAATTCCCTGAACTCGTGATCTCATCGTGCATCTCGCAAAATCTGTGGTGTTTAGTTCATGGAGTTTAATCTGATAGTTAGTTAGTTAGTTTATCTTTATTCGCATTCCCATCACTTATTGATTTTACACGTCTTATTCATTAGTTTACTAGCTTAAGAGTTGCATCGATTCCTCGTGTTCGGTCCTAGTACTATACGATCCGTATTCTTGCGGAAGCATTAGTTTAGGTAATTTTTACTTGAGATTAACCACATCAAGTTTTTGATCTCACCAAAGAAAGTGAAGAAGAAATGCTCATCTACGTGGGTGTGGGTTTGGATAATTTCAAACACATGCATACTAACATGCCTTGTATGAAGCCGCTATCATATGTCCACAAGACATATACGGTTAAGGCTAAGGCTGAATGACAATTTTAATCTGTATTGCAGCAAGACGAGCTATCTACGACAGTGGGCCTTTCAGTTCAGATTTATCATCCGGCTTGTGCAACAAAAACTTGAACCCAAAATGACACAACCAAATGTTCTCATTGTGGCAGAAAGGATACTCGACACAACAATGTTATCGACTACATTGCTACCCTGAATGGTGGGTGACAAGACGAAAATACTCGGGTTGGTTGTGGTCATTGAAGTTCAAGACATGGTCGAACACGAGCTAGAGCGCATGTCGTTCAAAATTTGATTGGACTACCTTTGCAAGCTTACTCCATAATTATAATGTCAGATAGTGCTATTTAAGGTCTAATGGAAGAACAATATTCATTTGTGTTGGCGCTTCTGAATTCTCAGATACAAGGGAGCACTTAATGTTTATCTAGTAATACACATAACTAAATTTATCATTGACAGGAGACATTATGTACTACGAAATTGGCATCTAATTCAAGACCATACAATCTACCGGATGGCTGTAGCACCTCAGTTTGTCAGTTCTGAGAGCTTGTATTGTCATATATTTTATGTCTTACTAAATTTCTCTTTGTTTCGTCACTACAGTGCACTTTGATCTCTATTACACAATTTTTGAATTGTTGTTTCATCAAATTTACTAATATATTATGTCTACATGATTGGAGCGAGTGAAAAGGGTGATGAATTACACGAGTATTTTGGTGTCTAGACGAACAAAGTGCATCATGTTGCTTGTATGATATCAAGTTCTCTCCGGCATCATCGGTTGTGACATCCATTATCTACTAAGATTATGTCTTATCTTTTTGTTATGTTGATTTTGGTAGTTCTAATATTGTTCAATACAATAATTTCTAACTTTGGTTTGCCAAGCAGACCTGTTGAATTTATTCAAAAAGTTATAATATATTTGGAATTATTCAGTGTGACATTTGGGGCATATAACCAATTCCTATGACACATGGCGACGTTGTTTTCTCTCAATTCTCGATGAACACAAAATCTGATAGTTTACTTATCTTACCTCAGTTTTGTGTTTCAGATGATTGACAATGTTCTAAGCCTGTTAAAATAGTTTATTCGGATAACAAAATTAAATTTCTTTCATTACGATCCTATTTTCCCTCAATAGAATTTTCCACTAGACTTACGGTGTTGCCACACCACATCATAATGGATAGATTGAACGTAATAATCGATATCGAGTTCCACAGATATTGTGTACTTATTATCGTGTATCTCATTAATCGTACGCCTTTTAAATTACTCCATGGAAAATTACTATATGAGATAGTTTTCTCCAAAAACCATTGTATGCTCAAATACGTGTTTTTGTTTACTATGTCATGTCATTAGACAACATCAGTCTCGTGATAAATTTCCCGAACACAATCGTTGATGTGTATTCTTAGTGTACACTAATGGGATGAATGTATGGAGGGTATATGACATTGAGTCACAAGATTATATATGCTCTTTAGATATTTTCTCGGAGACTATATTTCTTTTTAAAGTGTGCACATCAGAAACGCCCTCATCAACAACGTTTGAGCTGCGGTCTATGATGGATATACACACATTTTATTTTTCTTATGATGATGAAGATTCTTATGGAAATTTCCCTCGGAATAACGTTGTCAATAGGGGGAGCTTCCAATAACATTTGCAAAGGACTAATCCTTTATCACCCTCAACAGAACATTCAGAAGTGCCTGTGCTCCACGATACAACTGGACCTACTCTAGAAGATACTAAATCTTTTGTCCGGTATACAATATGTTACATATTTTGTACGCAATTATACCCTCAGTATTTCCCTTGTTCATCTCTCGCTCAACATGTCTTTGGGTCCTCAAGTACGACTTCTTATTCCTTATATTGTTATGATACCCTCTCACGATTCTTATGATACTCGTTGTTCCTTATATGGTTAACACATATGGTTTTTCTTTTAGTTGTGAGTTCGTCCTATGGACCAAAATCATATAAAGAGGCGTCACGTATGAAGAAATTAAAGCCTCGAGGATAATGGTAAGTGGGTTCTTACTAACAAGAAACAAGACTATAACGACAATATTGAGCTTTACAAAACAAAACTCATTATCATTTTTTTAAATTAAACGTCTTACGTATAGATACATGGAAATATATATTAATGAACCATATATATATATATATATATATATTTGTAGGGATCTTAGTTATAATTGTTTTTATATATTTTCTTATAAAGAAAGGTTGCTCTTGTAAAAATATCGAGCGTGAGTGAATCCAATACAAACATCACACATTTAGGAGGTCTGAAAAAGAAGCAAACGATCTAAATCTTCAAAATCTTTCAAATTTATTGAAACTTCAAAATATAAAGGAATAATATATAATAATAACTTATAGTTTTATATTATTTTCATACATTTGAAATAATTTTTTGAGTGATTGTTTTTGTTATAGAAACTTGTGCCTACTAATCATGATTGCTCTAATGTAAGTTAAAATTTCAACTTGATACAATATTTATCAATTTATTGTAATATTTATAAAAAAAACTTATGTATGATACTTTTATTATATTTAGGAAGAGCTTACTAACTATATGATACACTAGAGAAACAATGACGGTATAATTAGAGATGCCATTAATGAAGGAGATAAAGTTAGCGTTGCTTCTTTTTTTTATCTCTAAATGGTTTTATTTATCTTGTTAATCTTACTATTCATTGTTTTAAAGGATGGTTAACTTGTATTTCTCTTTGTTAAAATTCTCATAAAAACTGTTATATTGTCATGTTTATTTTTTTCTGTATATTGTTGGGCTATAGCTAGTTCAAGCTATTGAAAATTACCCTTAGAATATAAAAATAAAATGTCGCAATGTGGATGAATTTATCAGAGCAACATCTAATCACCAACATTAAAGGGAAAAAAGATGATATTCTGGTCGATTTTAATGCGCTCAGGAAATTTTTAATGAAATAGAGAGCAGTATTTTTTTTGTACGGCATCAAGAAATCATTATGAAAATTATAAATGTGTGGCTTTAGGATAGGTAATTCATTATCGTTTTTTTTTTCCGAATTACACATCTTTCGTATATGTACATGCAAATATATTACGTATATGTACATGCAAATATATATATATATATATATATATATATTTATAAAAAAATTTATCTTACTTTTTTTAATATATTATTTTTAAAGAAACTTTTATGATGTATAGATGTGGAGCGGAAGTGATTCCGATGTAGGCATCACAAGAATAGTAGGTCCGAAAAAAAAAGCAAACGAAACCTGAATCTTCAAAATCTTTCAAAGTCGGTTAATCTTCAAAGAATACGAGTGTAATATATAATAAATTATGTTTTTTATATAGTTTTCATACATTTAAAAATTATTTTTCAGTGATTGTTTTTATTGTAGAAATTTATTCCAACTAATCTCGATAGCCCTAATATAAGTGAAAATTCATGGTGGATATAATATTTGTCAATTTATTGAAATATTTATAAAATAATTTGTGTTACATACTTTTATTATATTTCGAAAGAATTTACTCACCTTATGATAGATTAGAGAAACGATGACAATATAATTAGAGATATCATTTATTAAAGAGATAAAGTTAATTTGGCTTTTTATCTATTAATGGTTTTTTGTCTTGTTAATCTTATTGTTGATTGTTTTGAAGGTCGAATTTGTTTTCAACATATTGTTACATATAAATAAGACATTTTTTAGTTTTAAAGTTCTCATAAAAAAGTTATATTATATTTTTTCATATTATTGGACTATAGCTAGTTTAAGGTTATTGAAAGTAACGTTTAGAATAGAAAAATAAGGTCGCAATATGGGTGAATTTATCAGCGCAATATCTAATCAACATCATCAAAACAAAAAAAACGGTAGTCTAATCATTTTATAGGCTCAAGGAATTTGTAAAGAATGACACAACGGTACAGTTTTAGTACGGCTTTTAGAAATCATTATGAAACTTAGAAATGTATGGCTTTAGAATATTAATTCATTATCATTTTTTTTAAAAATTAAACGTCTTATGTATATATACATGGAAATATATATTAAAGAGAGGTTACTCGTGTAAAAATGTTGAGAGGGAGTGAATCCAATGCAAACATCACACACATAGGAGGTCCGAAAAAAAAAGCAAACGATCTAAATCTTCAAAATCTTTCAAATTCGTTGAATCTTCAAAACATACAAGAGATATATAATATTTTATAGTTTTATAGTATTATCATACATTTGAAATAATTTTTTGAGTGATTGTTATTATTATGAAAGTACTAATATTGATTACTCTAATATAAGTTAAAATTTCAAGTTGATACAATATTTATCAATTTATTATAATATTTATTAAATGTGATACTTTTATTATATTTTGAAAGAGCTTACTCACTATATGATGGATTAGAAAAACAATGACGGTATAATTAGAAATGTCATTCATGAAGGAGATAAAGTTAACTTTGCTTCTTTTTTTTATCTCTAAATGGTTTTCTTTATATTGTTAATCTTACTGTTTATTGTTTTAAAGGATGGTTAACTTATATTTCTTTTTTCAACATATTGTTACATACAAATAAGACATTTTTTGTTCCAAAAATCTAAAAAAAAACTATTATATTGTCTAGTTTATTTTTTCTGCTTATTGTTGGGTTATAGCTAGTTCAAGGCTATTGGAAGAAACCCTTAGAATAGAAAAATAAAAGGTCTCAATATGAGTGAATTTATCAGCGCAACATCTAATCAACAACATTAAAGGGAAAAAAGAAGATACTCTGATCCATTTTAATGGCATATATAAGAATTTGTGTCTTAATTGTTTTAATATATTATCTTTAAATAAATGTTGATGATGTAAAAATGTGGAGCGGAAGTGAATCCAATGTAGGCATCACAAGAATAGTAGATCCGAAAAAAGAAGCAACCGAAATCTGAATCTTTAAAATCTTTCAAAGCCGGTTAATCTTCCAAGAATACACGAGTAATATATAATAACTTATATTTTTGTATAATTTTCATACATTTAAAAATTATTTTTTAGTGATTGTTTTTATTGTGGAAACTTGTGCCCACTGATCCCGATAGCCCTAATATAAGTTCAAATTTATGGTAGATACAATATTTATCAATTTATTGAAATATTTATCAAAACAGTTTATGTTCGATACTTTTATTATATTTCGGAAGAACTTACTGACTTGTATAAAGTTGTTTTTTTATCAATTTATTGAAATATAGAGAAACAATGCCTGTATAAAGTTGTTTTTTTATCTATTAATGGTTTTGTTTGCCTTGCTAATCTTAATGTTAATTGTTTTGAAGGTCAAATTTGTTTTAAACAAATTGTTACATATAAACACTACAAAAACTTATAGTTTCCACGGACGGGGCAACAGATCCGTCGATTGGAAACAATTAGCAACGGATCGTAACGGATTTATTGATATTTTCAATGGGCCTATATCCGTTGCGATCCGTTACAAATTTCAACGGACTAGTAACGGATTGTTTTCGTTGCTATATTTGTTGAAATCCGTCGCAATTTTTAACGCATTGTAAAGGATTTAATCCGTTGACCAAATCCGTTGGAATACCCGTTAGAAACTAGGAAAGAATTACAATGGGTGTCCGTTGCAAATTTTAATGGATGCTCGTTATAAATTGCAACATATATCCGTTAATATTGTAAATTTTGAGGTTCAATAGTCGAATTAAATTACTGTGATGGAGCAACGGGCATCCGTTGCAATTTCCAACGGATGTACGTTGGAATATTTACTATTTGTATCGGAACCTAGGGATACCCCAAATCATCAATAACAACCATCTTAATATCTATTGTTGAATCCAAAACAACTTTTATAAATTGTCTCACCACCGGGATCGGGAAAAGGATTCCCGATGGTGATGCAGTTTATAAGGGTTGTTTTTTAATTCGGTAATATACGTAAAGATGCTGGTTAATTTGACGATGGAGGTGTCGGCGGAGAGTTCAACACTTTGCCTCTAAGTTGAAGCCATTTCCTAAATTTTTTTTCCTTTGGTTATTGTTACAATAGTGTAATTGAAAAAGAATTTAATAAAATTGTAGTTGAACTTGTGATTACATATGACGCGTTATTTCGGTTTTGTTCACCGTTTGAGTTTGATTACATATTTCGCGTCATTTTGTTTTTTGTTCACAGCTTGAGATCGACATGAACAAAATCATAATTCATAAGATCTAAATATTTTAATATGCAAAAATAACGGATTTATAAGCACTTTCAATGGACACTACTCCGTTGGATATGATTTCAACGGGCATCCGTTGGCATTTGCTACTGATGCCCGTTACAATTGGCAATGGATGCCCGTTGAAATTGTTAATTTTCAGATACATCGGTTTAAATAAATTCACGTGAACTTCCAATGACCATCCGTTGCAATTTCCAACGGATGTCCGTTGGAATGTTCACTATTTAGATCATAACAAAGAGTGCATCAAAACAATAACAAAAATATTTTCAAAACAATGTCGTCTTGTTCAAATCGAAATATATATAAATCAAAAGAGTGGATGTATAAAAGAAAAGATCCTATAACTTAAGAGATTACGCAAGAATTTTTACACGGATTGGAGCAACTCATGAGTTTTGCATCGATGCAGCTTTTATGTCAAGAACGCGGGAAAATGTTATGTCCATGCAAAAGATGCAAAAACATGAAGTATCTAAGTCAATAAATTGTTTGCAAACATCTTTATAAGGTGGGTTTCATTCAAAATTATGAAATTTGGTTTTTCCACGGTCAAAATTGCGGTGTTAGAGATATTTTGCAAGATGCACAAGTAGAACGAAATGAAGAAATTATTTATGAAACATCGACGACCAATCCATATGTGGAAATGGTGTCAGATGCTTTTCCTAGAGTTGTTAATGAACAAATGCATGAAGAGATGCCGAACATCGATGCACGTCGATTCTTTAACCTATTGGATTCGGCAAAACGGCCTATATATGAAGGTTGTCGTGAAAGTTAGTCTTGTTTATCTTTATCTTCAAGATTGATGAGTATTAAAACAGACTACAATGTCGCTGAAATTTGCATGGATTCATTTTGCAAAACATGCGAGAATATTTACCGGAAAATAATCAAGCTCCTGAGACATACTACGAAACAAAGAATGTGTTAAAAGATTTAGGAATGCAACATGAAAAAATTGATATTTGTAGAAACAGTTGCATGTTGTCTTGGGGAAATGATAAAGACTTGTTGGAATGCAAGTTTTGTGGTGCAAGCAGATTTAGGCCTAAAAAACCATCTTCACGTAAATATGTACCATACAAGAAAATGTTCTATATGCCTGTAGCAAACAGGCTGAGAAGGTTATATGAATCCAAAAACCACTACAGCAATGAGATGGCACGCAGAACACTCAACGGCCGAAGGTATAATGCAACATCCATCGAATGGTAAGGCTTGGAAAGATTTCAATGAAATATTTCCTGAGTTCGCGTATGAAACAAGAAACGTCTATCTTTGTTTATGCACGGATGGTTTTAGTCCCTATGGACAATCTGGAAGTCAATATTCTCTGTGGTTGGTGATTTTGTCTCTGCATAATTTGCCTCCCGAGATGTGTTTGAAAAGAGATGTAATTTTTCTGATGTTGTTGATTCTAGGACCAGAACATCCGAAGAAAAGTTTCGATGTTTTTTGCAGCCCTTAATTCATGAATTACGACAGTTTTGGAACAAAAGAATCCTTACTTATGATGTCAGTACTAAGCAAAATTTCACATTGAATGTGGTCTTGTTGTGGAAAAATAACGATTTTCCTGCCTATGGAATGTTATCTGGATGGAGCACGCACGGAAGAGTGGCATGTCCATATTGTATGGAGGATACATATTCATTTCGACTAGTACATGGTAAGAAACCATGTTAGTTTGATTTTCATAGAAGATTTCTTCCTTGTGGCCATGCTTTCTGGAAAGATAAAAAACATTTACGGAAGAACGTGGTACAAAAAGAAGAGGCGCCGTGCATGCAAACTGGAACACAAATCCTTTAGGAAAGATTGAACACAATGGGTGATTTACAAGAATCGGTTGAATGCGGTGGAGATCGTGCGCTCATAAACCAAAAGGTCAAGGCGAATGGCATAACTGGTATAAACGTAGTATCTTTCGGGAATTACCATACTGGAAATCATTGATATTACGTTATAATTTAGATGTTATGCATATCAGAAAAAAAAATTCGATAACATCACAAATACTATTTTGAATGTGGCAGGTAAAACAAGGAATAATATACAATCAAGAAAATATTTGAAGTCAATATGTCGACGATCTAAGTTGGTATTCAGAATGTTTGGTCCGGCGAAAATGGCATTATTAAAATGGTTAAAAGAGGACGTTAAGTTTCCCGATGGATATGCATCGAACATTGCTTGGTGTGTGGATATTGTTGGTTCGAGGCTGATTGGATTGAAAAGTCACGGTTGTCACGTTTTCATACATTGGCTCATTCCAATTGCATTTGCTGAGCTCTTACCATGGAATGTTCACAATGTGTTATACGGAATCAACATATTTTTCAGAGATATATGTTCGAGGAATTTAAAAAGTGATGACTTGGAAGTAATGAAAAACAATATCTCTAAAGTATTATGTGCATTGGAAAAAGTTTTTCCGCCTTCGATCTTCGATATCATGGAGCATTTGCCAATACATTTACCAGATGAGGCAATACTCGGTGGGCCAGTTCAATTCAGATGGATGTATCCTTTCGAAAGGTTATTCTTTCATTTAAAGAAAAAAGGGAAAAACAAATCAGCGGTTGAAGGATCTATTGTCAAACAATACTTGCTGGAAGAAATCACATATTTCAGCACATTTTATTTCGAGTCGCATATTCAAACGAAAGAACGTCGTGCAACGGATGATCACACAAACTATCTATATCAATATAATCCGCAGTTTGGCATAATTTCTGAAATGTTTACACCGATTGGACGTACATGAGGTAAATTCGATGAATATTGGTTAACACCAAAGGAGTATAATCACGTCCACACATATATACTACTAAATTTTCAAGAGTTATTACCGTTCGAAGGTACGTACATGGTACATATTAATTTCAATCTTTTACATATATATGTATATATATATTAAAATGTAACGTATTTTCATTATTCAGGATATTTGATGAAGAAGTACTTGGTACATATCCTCATCTAAATGCAAATGATTTCACAGACATGAAATTTCAAAATTATGGCTCGTGGTTGAGAGACTACGTAAGTACTCGTGTACACATCCATGTAAATTAATTGCATATAAAAGTATTAATTTGTTTATGTTACGTACAGGTGAAATGTTCTGATGAAAGACTCGCGGCTACACGTTCCACACGTACGAACACGGAAAACATAGAAGCACATACAACTATGGCGTTTGCGTTAATAGTGATATAGAGGTTGATAACTTCTACGGTATTTTGCACCAAATCATACAACTGGAATATCCAGGTCTCGTTGGGTTGAAGGTGATGCTTTTAAGTGTCAGTGGTTCGACACAATTGTAGGACGTGGAATACGAAAAAACCGTTGGGGAAGAATTGACGTCAATCCAGTACTACAATATGGTAAGTATGATCCATTCATCACAATACGATCTAAGCAGATCAAGTATGTTACATGCAATATCCAACAACCTTGAAACGTCGAAGAGAGGAGTGGTGGGTCATAGTAAAGATCAAGCCATGAGGGATCATAAGCTCAGATTATAAAGAAGATCCGTTGCAACCCGATCATCCGCAGCCGATTCGTTTAATTGATACAGATCGTGAGGAGATTCTTGCGAGAAATGATATAGACGGAGAACTCATACGCGAATATGGAGACGTTGAACCGGAAGATGCTGAAGATGAAAACGACGATGAATTCAATGGACAAGCGAAGGAAGACTCGTCCATCGATGAATCTACTGAAGAAAAAATGTAAATACAATAATGTCTATTATGTGTAATAAATGTAGATGATGTGTAATGTAAATGACGTGTAACGTCCATGATGTATAGTAATGTATATGATGTGTAATCGAACAATCGAAATGTTAATACAATCAGACAGGTTATATAAACAATGTTTGATGTATTACAAATTAGAATTATCTAATACCAACGGGCATCCGTTAAAAATATTAACGGATGCCCGTTGGTGCTGAAGATGAAAACGACGATGAATTCAATGGACAAGCGAAGGAAGACTCGTCCATCGATGAATCTACTGAAGAAAAAATGTAAATACAATAATGTCTATTATGTGTAATAAATGTAGATGATGTGTAATGTAAATGACGTGTAACGTCCATGATGTATAGTAATGTATATGATGTGTAATCGAACAATCGAAATGTTAATACAATCAGACAGGTTATATAAACAATGTTTGATGTATTACAAATTAGAATTATCTAATACCAACGGGCATCCGTTGAAAATATTAACGGATGCCCGTTGGAACACGAACTCGCCCCCGACAATTAGAAAAAATTTCTAAGTTTTCCACATTTCTAACGGGCATCCGTTGTAAAATTTGTACCGGACACCCGTTACCAATATTCCAACGTGCATCCGTTGGAAACTTAACAGTCAACAATTCCAACGGGCTTCCGTTGGCATATTGTTACGAATGTCCGTTAGAATTTTCCAACGGGCATCCGTTGGAAATCGCAACAGATGTCGTTGGAATAGGTAATGATGCCTACCCTAGTCTGCAGAATTTCCAACGGGCATCCATTGGAAATCGCAACGGATGCCCGTTGCGAAGGGAGACGAGCCGCCATTTAGTCGTCCGTTGCCTCGGGAACACGCATTCCCAATGGGCATCCCTTGAGAATTGCAACGGATGCCCGTTGGGAATACAGCACGTCACGTCAATTTACTGCGTCCGTTGAGATGACATGTTTTCCAACGGACATCCGTTGGAATTTCCAACGGATGCCCATTGGAAAATTCGATATATATAAACCCATTGAACATTTCTATTTTCAACACAAATCACAATCTCACAATCTTCTCAAACTCACATTTCACTCACAAATACTTTTACAATTCATAGAAAAAAAATGAGAGCGAGACGGTTTATAGGATCGGGGGTTTGTTGGCTGGTTCCGCGGGAGCTTCTCCCCTGCCTCCACCACCACCATATCGTCCTACTTCACCAGAATCGGCACCGCCGATATTTGATGAAGAGGACGATATGGTAGATATTGATTCCCTGATCAATGATTTCGATGGGCATCCAACCCTTCCGATTATCGATCCCGAACGTTCTGCAGGGACGTTATGGTAAAAATATTATTATTTTCATTTGTATTATTATATGTTATGAATATTATCTAACTTTGTAATGTTAATTTGCAGGTTTGATGTTGATGATGTACTCAAACACATAAACAACATCATTATCCAAGGGTCCTTATAGGACGAGTTATATTATTCCTGGCAAGTTATGCCAGAAGTTGTGCGCCAGCGATGGTGGCGCACTTTTATAGTAAGTTTTTTATTACATTAAATTTCAACTTATTAGTTATATATATGTTATAAAACTAAAATTTTATAACTTTTTTTGCAGCGCTCATACAGATGGCGACGAAAGGATACGTTGCGCATCTACACAGCATGGATGCACAACATGCAGGCGCGGATGCGCCTGATGATGAACAACGTGAAACGCAACTACTAAGCCAACAATCGCAAACCGAGATGGGAAACGGACGCGGTCTTCAATCAAATGATCCAGCATTATGAGTCCCCAGAATTCAAGGCCAAGAGCGAGAAGGCCAAAAAATGTCGCTACGGTGAGAAGGTTCCCGAAGATGTTCCGCATCGCCATACTTCGGGATCAAAACCTTCCCGAAACGAAAACACGAATTGGTAAAAAAAATTATATTTTTTATTTAAATATTTATCTAACTAATTTTATTTTATATTATAGATGAAACGGATAGGAAGAGAACCGACTCTTATTAAGTTGGTATTAGAAACCCATGCCAAGAAAAAGCCGGTTGTCGGGGAAGAGGTCGACGAACCCAAACTCGTCGATCCTCAAACGGAGCGAACCGTGAGAGATGTGACAGAGAAAATCACACAGCAATCACAAGCTTGCGGTTCAACCCCCGAAGAACTCATTCCTTTAAAAAAGAAAAAATTTATTTAGAGGTAAAAGTTCATTATTTTATTTTTCAATTATTAATAAAATAATTTGTAAAAATCTAATGTTACTTTTGTTTGTCTTGTAGTCGGTAAGACCGTATAAGAGACGTCTATACGGTGTCGGGGCGCTTCAAAAGGATATCATCGAGGACGCCACGACGGTACATCCCGCAGTGCAAGAGAGTTTCACGCAACAACGGCGGATCGAGGAGCTCGAAGCCAAAGTTCAGCACTTGGAGAGCGTCATTGAGTTGATGTTTTGCCAAAGGAGGGGATCAACATTACAGCAAGAACCGTCATCTAGAGGTGGTGGCGATCAGAGAGACGATATCGATCCAGCCGATCTAAATGAAATATAATAGGGTAGGAGTAGTTTTACGTTCAGTAACTTAAGATTTCGTGTTTAACTGGGAGATAAAATTATGCTCAGGAAATATTGATTATTGATTGAGTTTAATTAATGTATTAATTTTAAAAAAATATTAATTTTATTTTATTTTTTAATTTTTTTTACAATTTTTCCAACGGATGCCCGTTGGAATTTCTAACGGGCATCCGTTGGACGCTATTTCCCGCCAAATGGTAACGGACGTCTGTTGCCCTTTCTCGCCAATTTGCAACGGATGTCCATTGCTATTTCCCGCCAGTTTCCAACGGAGCCTGTTGGAAAGGTAAATTCCCGCTCATTTTTCTCGCCTGGATGGTATCGGACGTCCGTTGAAACATTTTAACTTTTTTGAGTGATTGTTTTTATATAGAAACTTTGTGCCTACTAAACCTAATTGCTCTAATGTAAATTAAAATTTCAGTTTGATACAATTTTTATCAATTTATTGTAATATTTATAAAAATAACTTATGTTTGATACTGTTGAAGGTTTGATAACATATATTTTTGTTTTCAACATATTATTACATATAAATAAGACATTTTTAGTTCCGAATTTCTCATAAAAAATGTTATATTGTCTTGTTTTTTTTTTCAGCATATTGATGGGCTATACCTAGTTTAAGGATACTGGAAGCAACCCTTAGAATAGAAAAAAAGTTCGGATGAATTTATCAGTGCAACATTTAATCAAAAAAATAAATGTGAAAAAATATGATAATCTAATCCATTTTAATGGGCTTGAGAAAGTTTTAAAGAATGACATAATCCTACAATTTTTGTACAGCCTTGAGAAATAATTATGGAACTTAAAAATGTATGACTTTTAGATAAGTAATTCATTATCTTTTTTTCAAATTATACGTCTTACATATAGATACATGTAAATATATATTAATGAACCATATAGATATATATAGGGATTTTGTTTCCTATAAAAATGTCGAGCGGGAGTGAATCCAATACAAACATTACACACATATGAGGTCCAAACAAGAAGCAAATGGTTTGAATTTTTAAAATCTTTAATACTCGTAATCCTTTTAATGGGATAATGAAATTTTTGATGAAATACAGAATCGTTCATTTTTTGTAAGACATTGAAAAATCATTATGAAAATTAGAAACGTGTGGCTTTAGGATAGGTATCATTATCATTTCTTTTCCGAATTACACATCTTTCGTATATGTACATGAAAATATGTACATGCAAATATTTTACCTATATGTACATGCATATATATATAATACATATTTGTAAGAATTTGTTTTCTTAATTGTTTTAATATATTATTTTAAAGAAATGTTGATGATGTAAAGAATAGTAGGTCTGAAAAAAGAAGCAATGAATCTTCAAATATTTCAAAGCCGGATCATCTTCAAAGAATACGAGAGTAATATATAATAAATTATATTTTTATATAATTGTCATACATTTAAAAAAATTCAATTGATTGTTTAATTTGTAAAAACTATTGCCCACTCATTCTGATAGTTCTAATATAAGTTCAAATTTATGGTGGATACAATATTTATCAATTTATTGAAATATTTAAAATACAATTTATGTTCGATACTTTTATTATATTTTGGAAGAACTTACACACTTTATGATGGATTAGAGAAATAATGACAGTATAATTAGAGATATCATTCATGAAGGAGATAAAGTTAACTTTGCATTTTTTTTATCTAATAATGATTTTGTTTGTCTTGTTAAACTTACTGTTGATTGTTTTGAAGGTCGAATAAATGTATTTTTGTTTTCAACATATTGTTACATATAATAAGAAATTTTTAGTTTCAAAGTTCTCATAAAAAAATATATTTTAATTTTTTCATATTGTTGGACTATAGCTAATTCAAAGCTATTGAAAGTAACGTTTAAAATAAAAAACAATGTCGTAATATAGGTGAATTTATCAGCGCAACATCTAATCAACAATATTAAAGAGAAAAAAAAAGACGGTGGTCTAATTCATTTAAATAGGCTCAAAGAATTTTTAAAGAATGACAAAACCGTACAGCTGTAGAATAAGTAATTCATTATCATTTTTTTCCAAATTATACATCTTACATAAAGATACATGCAAATATATATTAGTGAACCATATAATATATATATATATATATATATTTGTAGGGATTTTGGTTATAATTGTATCTGTATATTTTCTTATAAAGAAATGTTGCTCCTATAAAAATGTCCAGCGGGAGTGAATCCAATACAAACATCACACGGATAGGAGGTCTGACAAAAGAAGCAAACGATTTGAACCTTGAAAATATTTCAAAGTCGTTAAATCTTCAAAACATCCAAGAGTAATATATAATAACTTATAGTTTTATATTATTGTCATATATTTGAAATAATTTTTTGACTGATTGTTTTTATTATAGAAACTTGTGCCTACTAATCTTGATTGCTCTAATGTAAGTTAATATTTCAAATTGATAAAATATTTATCAATTTAATGTAATATTTAGAAAAAAAATTATGTATGATACTTTTATCATATTTAGGAAGAGCTTATTCACTATATGATTATGATGGACTAGAGAAACAATGACGATATAATTAGAGATGCTATTCATGAAGGAGATAAAGTTAGCTGTGCTTCTTTTTTTTATCTTTAAATGGTTTTATTTATCTTGTTAATCTTACTATATTCATATTTTTAAAAGATGGTTAACTTGTATTTTTATGTTCATCATATTATTACATATAAATAAGACATTTATTTTTCCAAAATTCTAAACAAAACTGTTATATTATCTTGTTTATTTTTTTTTATATATTGTTAGGCTATAGCTAGTTCAAGGCTATTTGAAACAACACTTAGGATAGAAAAATAAAAGGTCGAAATATGGATGAATTTATCAGCGCAACATCTAATCAACAACATTTAAGGGAAAAAAGGCGATGCTCAGATCCTTTTTAATGGGCTTAGGAAATTTTTAACAAAATACAAAACTGTACAATTTTTGTACGGTATTGAGAAATCATTATGAAAACTAGAAATGTGTTGTTTTAGAATAGGTAATTCATTATCATTTCTTTTCCAAATTACACATCTTTCATATATGTACATATATATATATATATATATATATATATGTAAGAACTTTTGTCTTAATTGTTTTAATATATTATTTTTAAAGAAATGTTGATGTTGTAAAGAATGAGAGTTTCATATATGTACATGCAAATATATATATATATATATATATGTAAGAACTTTTGTCTTAATTGTTTTAATATATTATTTTTAAAGAAATGTTGATGTTGTAAAAATGTAGAATGAGAGTGAATCCAATATAGGCATCATAAGAATAGTAGGTACCAAAAAGAAGCAAACGAAATCTGAATCTTCAAAATCTTTCAAATATGGTTAATTTTCAAAGAATACGAGAGTAATATATAATAACTTATATTTTTATAATTTTCATACATTTAAAACTTATTTTACAGTGATTATTTTTATTGTAGAAACTCGTATCCACTGATCCTTATAGCCCTAATATAAGTTAACATTTATGATGGATACAATATTTATCAATTTATTGAAATATTTATTAAAACAATTTATGTTCGATACTTTTATTATATTTCGGAAGAACTTACTCACTCTATGATTGATTAGAGAAACGATGATAGTATAATTAGAGATGTCATTCATCAAAGAGATAATGTTAACTTTGTTTTATCTATTAGTGGTTTTGTTTGTCTTGTTAATCTTACTGTTGATTGTTTTGAATGTCGAATAAATGTAGTTTTGTTTTCAACATATTATTACATATAAATAAGACATTTTTTAGTTTCAAAGTTCTCATAAAATAAATTTATATTGTCTTTTTTTCATATTGTTGGACTATAACTATTTTAAGTCTATTGAAAGCAACTTTTAGAATAGAAAAACAAGGTCGCAATATGGGTGAATTTATTAGCGCAACATCTAATCAATAACATCAAAACAAAAAAAGACGGTAGTCTAATTCATTTAAATAGGCTTAAAAAGTTTTAAAAGAATGATAGAACCGTACAGTTTTTGTACGGCTTTGAGAAATAATTATTAAACTTAGAAATGTATGGCTTTAGAATAAGTAATTCATTATCATTTTGTCCAAATTACACATCTTATGTATATATACAAGCAAATATCAGGAGAAGGAAATGGAACTAGCGGATAGACGAGTCTTTCTTCTCCCTAAACATCTTATATTAATGAATCATATATACATATATCTAAATAGGGATTTTGGTTATATTTTTTTATATATTTTTTTATAATGAAAAATTGTCGCTGCAAAAATGTTAAGCGGGAGTAAATCTGATGCCAACATCAGAAGTATAAGAGGTTCGAAATTTTCTAGTTGATACAATATTATCAATTTATTGAAATATTTATAAAAACAATTTAGGTTTGATACTTTTATTCTATTGCGGAAGAACTTACTCACTATATAATGGACTTGAAAACGATTATGGTATAATTATAGATGTCATTCATTAAAGAGATAAAGTTAATTATGGTTCTTATTTCTATCTCTAAATGGTTTTGTTTGTCTCATTAATTCTATTGTTCATTGTTTTAAAGGTTGGATAACATGTACTTTCGTTTTCAATATATTGTTACATATACATAAGACATTTTAAAATAGAAAATTCTCATAAAATGTTATATTGTTTTTTTATTGCCTATTGTTTGGCTATGCTAGTTCAAAACTATTGGAAGGAACACTTCGAATAGAAAAAAAAAGGTTGCAATGTGGGTGAATTTATCAGCCTAACATTTAATCAACAATATCAAAGTGAAAAAGTACGATGATTCATTTTAAAGTGCTTGAGAAATTTTAAAGAATGATAAAATCGTACATTTTCTGTGCGGAATCAAGAAATTTTTATGGAATTTAGAAATGTATGGCTTTCGGATAAATAATTCATTATCATTGTTTTTTTTTTCAAATTACACATCTTACGTATATATACACGCAAATATATATTAATGAACCATATATATATTTATATATTTGTAGGGATTTTGGTCATAATTTTTTTATATATTTTCTTATAAATAAAGGTTTCTCTTGTAAAAAAGTCGAGCGGGAGTGAATCCGTTGCAATAATCACACTCATAGGAGTTTCAAAAAATAAATATGAATCTTCAAAATCTTGCGAAGTCGTTGAATCTTTTAAAATTATAAGAGTAATATATAATAACTTATCATTTTATATTAATGTCTTGGATAACATGTATTTTTGTTTTCAACATATTGTATATAAAATAAGACATTTTTAGTTCCAAAATTCTCATAAGAAAATGTTATATTGTCTTTTTTTGCATATTGTTAGGCTAGAGCTAGTTCAAGGCTATTTAAAGCAACCGTAAGAATTATAAAAAATGTCGCAATGTGGGTGAAGTTATCAGCGCAACATCTAATCAACAACATCAAAATGAAAGAGGATGGTACTGTGATCCATTTTAATGGGCTCGAGAAATTTTTAAAGAATGACAAAACCGTATAATTTTTGTAAGGCCTTGAAAATCATTATGAAACTTAGAAATGTATGATTATTTGTTGTCAACATATAAGGATGGTTATTAGGTGAATTACATCTGGAAGAATTATAAATTAAATATGGGTTCTTGATTCAGAATTTGATTTTGTTTGTTTATTGTTATACATCTTCGTAAAGTTATTGTTTTATTATATGTATTCTTAAAGGCAATCTATGTTAGTTTCAAATATTATTATTCTCTCAAACATGAAATGATGTTAACCAATTTTTTTTATTTTCATTTAATTTAAGCCTTAAAAACTTTGTTTCTACTTGTAATAGAAAATATGTACAACTAAAAAAAATGCAATTTGACGTAGAAGTTTCTACAATAGGTTATAACAATTTTGTAATGAAATAGAAAAATGTGTCACTATCCTTTAAATTATTTATTTATATATATATATATGTATATATAAAAATATTTATTAAAATATCATTAGATTTAAAATTTTGATAAACTAATTCATACCCCATTTATAGTAATAATTGGATAATTTATTTTCTTAGCGATAAATATGATTAATATAAATAACAGTGGATGGAGATAATGAAATTTGAAATGATTTTGGTTATTCCAAAAACAAAAACTTATGCAATGATAATAAACGATATTATCGATAAATCAATCTCATAATTTGCGTATTATTTTAGAATGAATATAATAGTTCATATAAAAAAGAAAAAATTAATTTAAATTCTAATGCATTTAATTTATAAATATATATAAATTTTGAAATTTTATCCTAAAATAATTACCATAATCAAGCAAACAAGAAAGGAAAATAACTATTTTTTAGTTATCATCGTCATCAATATTATTATTATTATTATTATTATTATTATTATTATTATTATTATTATTATTATTATTATACACTTCAATTGAAAATTTTGTTTATATCTTAGTTGTACCTCAAAAGTATTGATTGAACTTATGTTATCCATGTTTACGATGATTTATTTCATTATAATAGGTAAATAATTTCTGCAAAACGATGGACTCTATCATTACCCGCCAAAAATAATGCAATTGATCATGCATCGAAGTTTGGTTGTTGGTATATTTCAACAAATCATCCACATTAAAATAAATTATATAAAAACGTTAATAAAATGATTAAATATAAATTGTAGCATTTCTTATAGGTCTCAAGTGCATATTCTCCCGATGAGACATAGGTTCTCTTTCAACTCATAGAAAGAGCTCATTGCCAAGGTCCAAATAAATCTTCGACCAAATAAAGTTTCAATTAGGATCACTATTTCAAATTTCACAATTGAAAATAAATAAAAAACGTAAACATCATCATAAATATGTTGATTAATTTGTTATCAATTTACTTTGATGCTCAAAACCTCGATACTACTATATATTTTTATACTTATGTTTTGATGTGTATTTTTTATTTATTTTATATCTAAGTACCACATTTGAGTTTATCATATTTTTGAAAACTCTTATTATCTTTTATATTAATATATATATACATGTATGTATATAACATTTTACTAAATAGGTTTAGACTTCTACTAATGAGAACTGATAGTGATAGTGATCTTTGAGTGTATGATAAACTGAATTGTGAAATATTTTAAGAAATTTTGAAATGATTAATTAATATTACCTTTTAGGGTTTACTTCTTTTTATCGTTTTATACAACATAAATGTCAAAATTTTAAATTTCTCAAATTTAACTTTTTTGTGATTAATTTTTTATAAAAATATTCATTTTATTAAGATGACAACAAAAGCATGATCCATTAATTTTATTTAACCATACAGAAATAATGAGAATATATAAACAATTAATGTTATTGGGGTAAATAAAAGAACCCCTGAACTAATAGGAAAACAATGCAATTAATGAAAGATGTAATGGTGGCGGCAATCGAGTTTATAGAAAGGAATATAAAATTAGGGATTTTCTGTTCTGTCAGTCCACATGCTTTCATCCCATGAAGCCGATTATGATAATGGAGGATTTGCGTTGTTTTGCACAGAGTTTCGTGGTGATCACCTTTTATTGAAAGAGGAAATCGTCATGAATTTGATGTGAGGTTCGAATATCCATTTTTACTTGGATGAATTTTGATGTGCAATATAGATTTTATCGCTCCAACTTTTATCAATGGATGCAAAAATCTACCGATGAATCCAACTTGATCGCAAACTGTCGACTTAATGAACTTGTTTTTCCAAATTGTGTATTAATTATTTGCATGTTCCAACTTGAATGAAGATATTAAAGGATAAAATCTATATTATTGTTAGGAATATTATTTGAGATTATATTTTTTTCCGTTTGATATTTTATATGGATATAAGAAAATCTTTCGTGATTAATAAAAACATAATTCATTTGATATCTTATGTTCAGTAAAAAATGTATTATTAGAATTTGACAAGATGACTTGTTGACTTCCATACCATATGCCATTTTACGTGTCATAAGTTTTTCCACAATTCAGGGAGTTTGAGATTTAAGACTTGATTTAGAGACATTTCCGGAAATTCATATGTGGTTAAGAGGTTTTTTAGACTATTTTGCCTATACATTTATACACATCATGCATATAATATGTAATCATAAACAAATATATATACAAATACACATACATTACAAAAAACAAGCGATTTTCAACGGACATATCCGTTAGAAATCGTCATATTTCTTGTGTAACTTCTTCGGTTATGAGATCTTTTTCTATATACATCCACGCTCTCAATCTATATATATCTCTATTTGAAGAAGACGATATGTTGTTGAAAATATATTTGTTGTTGATGGTTTGATGGTAGAAACCTTCCTTTCGATCATTAAATAGTGTTTCGGTTAAATCCTCAACTGATGCCCGTTGCAAATATATGTTAAAATATAACCTCAAAAAAATTGCAATGGGCATCCGTTGGCACCCTTAACGGATTCTCATCGCAACACCACGTGAAAATATTCCAACGACAAACCTTGAAATTAAAAATATCAACGAGCATCCGTTGCACTTGTCAACGAGCATACATTGCAACTGTAAATAGACATCCATTGCAACTGTCAACGGACATCTGTTGCAATCGGCAACGGACATTCATTGGGCAGTTTTTTTGGTTTTCTAATGGTTTTAACGAATCGTAGCAACGGGCGATATCTGTTGCTCGTCCATTGATAGCTGTAACGGATTGCAACGGTTTACCGCCCATTGAACATTCTCGGGCATCTGTTACAATCCGTTCGAAAAATGTATCAACGAATGGATACGTTGATCCATCCGTTGATATCCTTTTGTTTTATTGTAGTGACGATGGTCCCGGTTTAGATGAAATGTAGCAACCCCGTTTTATAATTTTTTATATATTAAAAACTTTAGTATTTATTTATCTATTTTAAAACAAATTCGTCAAATTATCAATGGATGTCCGTTGATAAAAGAAAAAACTTTTCAACGGGCATCCGTTGGAATAATTTTAAATTCTCGCCATGAATGTCTTATAATCCTATTAATTTATCAAGAGAATCATATAGTATTCCATTAACATATAGATAATCGAGAATTTACCTATCATTATTGTTGTTTGTGATGTGTATGTTCTAAAATCCAATATTGACATTGATGGAAAGTTATATTATGTTTTTTTAAATCGGTTATTATATAAATTATAAATTTTTATATATAAATTAAATAAATTTATACATTTAAAACAGATTTTAAGTTAAATTATACTTAAACTCATTTTACATATAAACATATTGACATTAATTATAAATGTATAATGTTCGAATCCATATTGGAATTCCATTAGAAAAAGAAGTAGTTTGGGATTTAAAGTCAATATTTTTTCGTACGAGGGGAGAGAACTTCAAAAATACTTTCGTAGGGCTAAAGTGCTTTAGAAAAACTCTTCCCTGAAAAAAAAGTTTCAACTTCAAATCTACCCTTAAAATATTAATAATCCATATTACCCTTGTCGACAATTTTTCTCTCCCCTCCAGAGCACCTCGATTTCTCTCTCTACTGTGGCGCGAAAATAACTGTTCTCCCACACAACGACAGATTCGGCGAGAGTAGCTTGAAATCGGCATCAGATTCGCTGCCAATAGGTTAAAATCGTTTGTTCTCAACAAAGAAGCTTGCAATTAAGCAGGTTCCACACAAAACTGTTGCACTGGGTCATAGAGTCTTAGGGGTAAAGGGGTCGCAAAGGCGTCAAAGGGTCGCAGGGTTAAAAGGATCGCAGGGTTTACGATAGGGTCGCAGGGGTCCAAGGGTCGAAGAGGGTAAAAGGGCCGCAGAGGTACAAGTGTCACAGAGGGACCTCTTCGACCCTAGGACCCCTACGACCCTTGTACCTCTTCGACCCTTGGACCCCTGCGATCCTTGTCCCTTTGTGACCCTTGGACCCCTACGGCCCTTGTCCCTCTGCGACTCTTGTTACAATAATAATAAATCCAACCAAATAGTGATACTAACAATATAGTAAAAATAATTTATTATTTAAAAATACAATTATTTTCAAATAATATGAATAAATTTTGAAAATAATAATTTATCAAGTTATTTACAAATAATTGACTTAAATATCTACGAGCCTTGTACATTCGCGACCCTTGGACTTAAAGAAGATTACAAGGTAGTACAAATGTTGCACAAGAATCTGTCGAAAGAAATGAGGGAAATGTGGCATTTTTCGAAAAAAAATGGATCGAAGATGATGAGAGGAAAAAATGGATTGGAAAAAAGGAAATGGTTGGAATTCGAAAAGACATGACATCGAATCGACGTTAGATGGAATTCGAAAAGACATGACCACACGGTCACATGGTTCGTAGGAGTAAAAGGGTCAAATGGGTAAAAGGGTCGCAGGGTCAAGGGTCGAACGGGTAAAAGATTTGCAAGGGACAAATGGTATGACCCTTGTACCTATGCGACCATTGGACCCCTACGACCCTTTACGCTTTATTATTAAATAATTATTTACAAATAATATGAATAATTTTTTAAAAATTAACAATGTACAAAGTTAAATTATTCATTCCCAAAATTATTTACAAAAGTTAAAAAAGAACAATGTACCAAATTACATCTTCCATAATCAGAGTAAACATTTTTTAGACCCTTGAACTGTGCGATCGTTGTCCCACTCCGACCCTTGTCTCCCTTCGACCCTTTTACCTCGGCGACCACTTGGACCTCTGCGACCCTTATCTCCCTTCGACCCTTGTACCTCTGCGACCCTTTCTCCCTTGTGACCACTTGGACCCTCTGCGACCCTTATTACAATAATAGTAAATCCACAAAAATATTGATACTAACAATAATACATTCTATTGAATAATAGTAAAAAAACCAACGAAATACAAACATGAATTTTGTTGTTCAAATGAGTTTCAAAGCAATCAAAACACAACGAATTCAATATATGTTGATTATAGGCCTTGATAGAGGGGTAAACAGTAGACAAACTACATCATCAAGAACGGCGTGCAGTTCGACTTCGAGGTACAATCCACGTTAAAGCCATTATCGTGACAAAACTTTGTCCAACCCCTGGTGATGCTAGCGCCACCGTGTTTCACGGGCCTTAGCCCGAATCCGTACGTAATTGGTTATCATATCAATCTTACTTCGTCTACCGCAAAGACCACTCGACCTCGTAAACTCTATCGGAAGTGTCATAACCGAATAAATTTACAACGACGTTAAACTAATGCATATACGGCCAGATTTGATGAATCGAATAAATCGGTTTGAGTTCACTTACCACTGCATCTACGGTCGGATTTTAATGTGTGACTGGTACCGTGAATATCCTCTGACCAGAAGAAGATGATCGTGCTTCTACGGATGATGATGATGATGATGATGATATAGATGATGCATATTGTAGATTACACATATAATTTCCGAAACCAGTGACACAAAAAAACATGTTACCTTCATGACGAAAAACTAAGAAATCTCGAATACGAAAATCATGTTCCTTGGAGAAATCTTTCCATCCATCAGCGAATCTTGAGCCATCCAACTTGACTTCCCATGTTTTTCTAGACACGTCCGATTTAAGCGTTTTTCGTGTTGTCGTCCCTCGTTTTCCCGTAAATATGCTCATCGAAGAATTTCTTCAGAATGCTCTGTAACAAAAATCGAAGAAAAAGTCAAATCTTTACATTCTCTACATTAACATACCGAATGAGAGAGATGAAGGATATTACAAGGTAATTCTCCAGAAAACTCGGAAGAATGATTTGGAAGAAAGTAGGGAAATGTTGCATTTTCGGGAAAAAACAATACATCTACAACGTCAATCAACGACTAAAACAAATTATGACACATGTGTACCTAGTTGAGTTGTGTATAACCAATGCATGTGTTTCAAAAGTGATAGTAGTGTTTTAAGAACTCATCGGATGATTAAACAATAGATTTAAAATTTTGTTTAAATGTCGATATTATTTATATTATTATCTATATTGATTCTAAATTAGACATATACAACTCAAATATATTGATAATGGCATATTGATGATGGCATGGGTCGTTTGGTTGCATATACGGATCAATAGATGCGAAATCGACGAATTTACTAGTTTATAAAGATAAAATGACAAAAACCAATCATAACAATACATTTACAACGTAAAACTAATTAATTCCAATTGAGGATCGCATGGATCGCTTGGTCGCAATCCATCTCCGTCTTCCAGTCTTCTGCATTCTTCTTGTTTGGTATTGTAGTCCAGAGTTATCTCCTGCCATGTACTTCGCTCCAGTCACATTTCAAGAGTGACCCAACACCGTCACCTAAGTCACCCCCACAACTTGTTAGTGACTGCATAGAGACTGAGTCCGCCGATTACAAAGACATTGTTTAACACATAGACAGCACGATGCCCTGGGTCGACAATGGTGACTGCGGCACGGAGGTCACAAAGGTAAAAAAGATTTTTCATAGAAATTGGAGTTAGATACGCATACTAAGCGAAGAGACGTAGACGTTAACTTATAGAAATGGGTCGGAAGGGTCACATGGGTCGGAAGGGTCACATGGGTCGGAAGACAGGAGTCTGACAGCAAAGCGACAACTCACATGGGTAGGAAGGGTTACATAGGTCAAATGATAGGATTCTAACAGCAAAACGACAAGTCACATGAGTCGTATAGGTCGCATGAGTTGTACATGGTCATATGTGGTCGCATGAGGTCGCATGCATCGAATGGGTTCCCGTTTAAACTTGATTCTAGTTTAATCCGATTGAGGGTCACATAACGGGTCATATTAGGTCGCATGAGTCGGATGGGTCATAACCTTACGAACAATAGATGCAAAATAAGATATTTTCAATGTTTCAATATTGATTAAGAGAGTTGATGTGTTATCAAAGTTAAATAAATAACCTAAACTACTCGCAAGTGCACGGCACGTGTGTAGTACTTCATGTGTCGATCTCACATGGACTACGTAACACAATCTAAACTCAAACTACGAATCAAACTTGCTAACGAACGAAATATGGTTTTACGAATGAAATATTAAAAACAAATAAACAAGCTAGTTCTTAAGAATGAGACAAATGTTCCAGGAAACCAGTTTCACCACAAGACTACCGAAACCAACAATCAACCTATCTAACATGCAATCTCAGTCAAGTTATCTAAGGCAGACGATCCTAATATGATATCTACCCTCTCAACGCATAGACACGTGATCTAGTCAAGTTATCCCCTACTTTCGTGGCTGACACCTTGAACTAAACCCATAAGATCTGTGATTCATCCGTTTTACCCTCAACCGCTGATATCCTACTTTCGTGGCCTAACCTCGGTTGTTCTAAACCTGATCTTCTAGGACTAGAATTCTCCTTTCGGTCCTTCTCCTAATCCCTAACACATGTATCTACGTGGCCATCGTAAATACAAGTCATTCAAGCACTCAGATAAATAATAGATAACGAAAACGGGAAGATACATTCAAAGATAAATCAAAAGTGGTTCCGGGAGAGCCATGGGCTAATCCCTTCTCCTAGAACAAACAAACTACTCGCTCATGCGTCCAAAAACAATCATAAACGAAATAGAAGGTCTAAGGAACATGAAAACCAAACGAAACCGAAGTGTGGTGTTGATCTCCAATGCTCATTGCAGGTCTCCTTCGCAAGAACCTTCCTATTTTCTCTACTCTCTCTCTCGATTAAGAACTGAATACTGAGTGAATGAGCTCGACCTCTCACTCCTCTCCTCTTCTTTACTTCCTCTTTTCTTTCCTTTTCTCCCTCTCTTTCCTTCTGGCCGTTCATTTCTTCCTTATGTTGCAGCAGCCACCGATTGTTGTCTTTTCATAAGTTTCAATTCTGAATAAGCTAAGTGACGTTTCCATTAGTTCCTCCAGCGAAATATCACTTATTCCTCTTCTCTAAAGATGTTTTCCTTATTGTATAAGTCCCCAACAAACTTCCTTTATTTTTAAGTCAAATTAACTTATTTGGAGTTACAGGTGACGCACGCGACCCGCGCGGGCAGGGTAAGTGACCCGCTTGGGCACGGTGCGAAAGGTCGCGCGGGATCGCGATGAGAAAAGAGGCTGCCCGCTCGGCTCAAGGGCAGCCCGCTCGGGCTCATGGTCTGCCCGCTCGTGCTCAAGTGCTGCCCGCTCGGGCTCAACCCCCGGGCGTGGTATTTCTTGCCCGACTCGTGCTCAATTTGCTGGACAAAATGACCGTAACAAATGCCCGCTCGGGCTAGGGAGTTACCCGCGTGGGTAGTGGCTATTCCATGCCGATCCTCGTCCCGTTTGTCCCGTGATGATCCTCGATGTTGGTACATTGTCTCTTGCGTCCTTTAGCTACGAAATGAACCGAATACGCATAAAAACCTGTAAGAACATGAAAACACGAAAACAAGTAAAACAGATACGAAATCATACGTAAAGCATCGTATCTATATCATAAACATCTCTAAAATTCTGCAAGAAATACGTATGAAAACAAGATGATCAAGAGTCGTGTGTGACTCAACGTCTTCTCCAAGTTGACCTCCAACCGTGACCTTAGGTAACGCGGACATAGCTTGATGTATGAGTCTGCCGATTACCAAGACCTTATGTAGTGCAGTTACAACACAAAGTCCTTCATCCACGTTGTAAATACTTGTGTGTATCTGCATAGAGACCGAGTCTGACGATTACCAAGACCTTGAGTAACAAATAGACAACACGATGCCATGCGTCCACCATGTGATCTTCGTGGCGAATGTCAAAACGGTCACAAAGGTAACGAGAATTTTTCAGAGAATTTAGGGTTAGAGATTAGACGAAGAGAGGAGAGAGATGGGATTCTCCCGATTCATTCTCATCTCAAATGAGTGTTATGGTGAGACTTAGAAAATTTAATGAACCTTTTAATACAGGGGTAAAAGAGATGTGTCGCAATGGTCTTGAATATGGCATTGGTAAAATAAAAAACATAGCTAGCACCTGGACAAGCCAGTAGTCTGACATTGAAAAGACTAGTCGAAAAGGGTCGAAATGGACAAATGGGTTGCAAGGGTCGCAATGGTCGCAATGTCCACATGGGTCGCAAGGGTCGCATGAGGCTCTGTGACCCTTGGACCCGTGCAACCCTTGTACCTCTGCGACCCTTGTACCTCTACGACCCTTTGACCCCTGCGACAATGTACCAAATATTTAAGAAATAACAATATACAAAATGTTTACATCTTCCATTCCAAAAAAAATGTACCAAATATTAAGTTAGTCTCGGGGTGGATAGAGATGTTCTCCAATACTAAATATATCAGCCGCCATCTTCTCACGCATGGAAATAACATTTTCATCGTAAATTAAGTGAAACACGAGGCTTCTACAAATTTATAAGAGAATACACCATAGTCATTCCCGCTTTGATTCTGTGAGAGACCTTCATAATACTCATACTTCCATTCATCTTCTTCAGAAGCCAAAAAAGGAAACCCTCCGAGAATGAGCATCTTGCGGACAAATTTTCTTATCTTCTGAATCACCAACATCTTTCCCTCGCCCTCTCCCTCGCACTGTTCTTGCTCTTTTTGCCGGCGGATGTTCAACATATGGCGCACTCCTTTGATAAAGGTCCAGCACCTGCATAAAATTTACTTCATAAACATATGGCGACCAATGTGACCCATGCGACCAATGCAACCTATGCGACCATGCGACCTATGCGAGCCATGCGACCCATGCGTACTTACTTGGCGGTACTTCGACAATATCGGCGACCTCTTGGACATAACCCACTGCTCGAGTATCCTTGGCAGGAACCTTGTCGACGACGTCATAGACAGGACCCAGTAAAGTATCTTTTGTGTGCACCTCTTCGATAGGACCCACTGGAGCATCTGCATAAAATTACCTCATCCATTAAGCTCATCGTTCATTACATTGATTATGTAACACATGCGACCCATGCGACTTTAGCGACTCACTGGCCCATGGGACATATGAAACCCATGCGACCCATACGACTCTAGCAACCCTGCGACTTATGTGACCCTACGACTTATATGTCTCTGCGATCGATCCGACTCTTACGACCCATGCTGGCTCTCGATGGAAATTGATACTCAAATGACCTTTTCACTAAATATTACTTCCTTGGTGGAACTCCATCAGGAGCAATATTTGCCAAATCCTCTTATGAGCCATCTCTAGAGTCAACCGGCTCTTCGCTTGGCTCTTTTCTTGACACTGGATTTGGACGTCGAAGGAATTCAAATACATAATCACTAACAGTTTCGGAAGATTGGTTTCCGGTGCTCGCACATTTCTCGGCAGCCTTTGATTTTGGATTAGGCATATGAATCCCAGCATCCCTTAGAAGGTCTCTTACGGCGTTGATGATTCTTTTCTCCGACTACCTTATTTCCCCTATTAATTGTTGCTCCAGTGTCAGAGGGACTGCAGCATCAACATCAACATCATCTTGGACCTCTATTATTTTTTCACTCACGTTCTCCTTCCTCTTAGTCCCCTTTTCTTTCCCTTTTTTTTTTATCACCAAGAGCTTCTTTTCGTGTGAGCAGTTCTTACTTGCGGATATCCTCCCAACAAATACCCTTCGGATTTCTACAAAGATGTTCCATCCATATCTGAACATCGGGATCGTCACATCCCTCGTAATCCTCTAGATTAGAAAGTAAAGCTTCTTCTTCGTGTTCAGCATGAAGAATACTTAGAATATCCTGAAAAACAAAAATAACCATTATTACCCTCTATGGCCCTTGTTTCCCTTGTGATCCTTGTGTAATTGTTACCTTAGAATCTCTAATCTGCCTTATCACATCTACATACTTCGGGTTAAGATGGATTTAACCCATCTTCTTGCAAATTCTTAGGAATGATCGATGCGCGTCCACGATCTCAACATATTATCCCTTTCCGTCCAAACTAAGGATGGTTTCGAATGGAAGTAACTAAACATTAAAACAAAATGATAAGAATGCAAAAAGTACAAAAACATTCAAGTTATTCGAATAATATATACAACTTACCATTAGTGGGATCATGAAACCACCACAATACCTGAAACCCACCACAATACGATTTTGGTTTCGGTGATTCCCCGCTAACGTGCTTGAGGCAAGTATCCACAATCTTTTCGAATGTGTAACGCCCCCATGGAAAGCCTTCACAAAATTCCAAGTCATCAACCATGTCAATGAGATCATGGCTGATAGAGTTTTCTGCTGAAGACTTGTGAGCCATAACTTGCGCCAACAACATCAAAGTTGCCAACCTCTTTCGGTCGTCGGAATCCTTCGCCTTCACAAGCTTTTCACTAACTTGTGCGGGGGTCACCTTTCCACGGTCAAAATTTTTCAGCCTGAATGTGATACCCCTTATGGACTCCAATCCTTTGGATATGGTCCGTATTTCAATCCGGAAATTAGTGCATGCTCCACTATAAAGTACCGGATGGGAATGCCATTTAAGACGAACCACAACTCCGTCTTGTCCCGTATAATCACGGAGTTATTTAGTAGGATAGACATTTGATCCTTCATCAATGTGGAGTCACATTGTAAATAGAATAAATGCCTAAATTGTGACTCCTTCTCGAAGTAATGCAACTCGTGTTCATCTAAGATTCCTCTCAGCGTCGTTATTGTCACGTGAGGATAACACTTGGTGGTGATCTTTGGCATTCTGTCGATGTGCTTGAATTCATACACAAACTTCGGCTTTGGCACCACCTGCAAAATGATCAATTAAGAATACATTATACTTCTATCGACTTAAGCGATCCATGCGACTCAACCAACCCGTTCGACCCATACGACTCAAACAACCCTCGGACACTCTGCGACACTCAACCGACTCACTGAGACTCAACCGATCCACGGGGCATAATATCAAGCGACCCACGTGACTCAAACGACCATTGAGGCTCAAACGACCCTTGCGACGCAAACGATCCTATCGACTCAATGACATAAGCGACCCATGCGACTCAAACGACCCTTGGACTGCCTACGACGCTAAAACAACCATTGCGACCCATCCCACTCATTGAGACAACCGACTCACTGAGTCGAAGATGGTCATGCAACTCTTGCGACCCGCGACTCAACCGACTCACTGAGTCGAAGATGGTCATGCAACTCCTGCGACCCTTGCGACTCAACCAACTCACTGACACTCACCCATTTCAAATCAATAAACCATTTTGTGACTCGAAAGCTTGCCAAACCCTAGAAATCGATCTACTTACACTTATTAACACCATTGAAGATTGACTCGTGCTCTTTTCTTCACTGTTGCTGCTGATTTTAGCCATTTTCCTTCTTGCCTACTTCAAATCGATCCCTCTCAAATTCGACATCACTTATTCTTTCTTGCTCTAAACTTTGAAATAGGTTTCACGTCGAAGAACTGTTCGGCTTTCTTACTTTTGATAGTTTTTCAGGTCGAAAAACTGCAGAACGTGGGTTTTTTCACGTTCGAACATTAAGGGCAAATTTGTCTTTTCTTCAATTTTTTTCGATTTAATAATTATTTTAGGGAAGGATATTTTTGAAGCGCTTATCCCTATAAAAATATATATGAAATTCCGCCATACGAGGGATTTCGACGGATAATATTGGAGAAACAATGATAAAGGAATGTAGAGATATCCAATCCAAAAAATCATGAAATCGAACATTAGCATTATTTTAATTTTAATATGACTTAATAATATACTAGACTGTGTTCGAGATCACAAGTAAATTTAATTAAATAAAAATGAAGCCGAGAAACCTAATTACCCAATTTTAATATGATAATATTTATAATTTTTAGGAATCTGTAACACAGACAAACATCAAACTTTAATTCAATAAGAATAGTAATATGGAAATTCGAGCATAATTTTTCCACGATATTTATGAATTACCTTCTGATGGGTCCATTAAGAATCATTACACACAGACACGACGCGTGCACAATCAGATGAACACTAGTACATTTTTCATTAATTAGAAGCTATACGCAATAATTAACAATTATTAAACAAAAAAACCAATATATAAAGGTATAACTAGGTTAGGCGAAATATTCGAAATATTTGTATTCGATTCATATTCGAACAGTATTCGATCCAAAAATGTAAATATCCGAAGGAATAAATACAAATACAAATATAAGAAATTAGATATTCGACAAATACAAAAATAAATACAAATAATATATTCAATTATTTGCAATTATTTGTATCTGTAATTATTATATAGATAGTTATTTAATATATATATATATATATAATAAACATTGAAGCTTTAATTTGTATACAAGATTGAATTCGTAATCCAGGTGGAGTGAATAATGTTATGGACATATTGCAAGATATCGAAAAACAGAACTTCATAAGTATATATCTTTTATTCTAGTTTTATTTTACTGTATTCGATATTTAATATGATAATCTAATAATTTGTTATGTTATTTAAGATGAATTGGCGACACTGGCGGAGTGATAGTGTTCCGTTTATTTATATTATGTCTTTTTGTATATTGATGTGATTAGCGTTTCGTTTATTTATATTATGTCTTTTTGTGTATTTGTGCAATTTGAAGACTACTTATGGATTATATTTTGATAATTATCAATTTTTTTATAAGAAATTTTTTTATTAATTATTTAAAAAATGATTTGGATACGGATACGAATATTTGTGGATATTCGCATTTACGAATATCCGAATACAAATAGTAAAATCAAATATTCGACGAATACGAATACGAACACGAATAGTCGGATATTTGCGGATATTAGCTATTTCCCCACCCCTAGGTATAACATTTTTTCGTACTAAATTTTCATTTTAATTTTAGAAAAAAAAATTTAAATTAACCAAAATCTGGTAAAAAAATAGTAATGAGTTATAAGTATGAATATATATAGTCAATGTTTTAAATAATTTGAAACAAATGTAACACTTTAAAATTTGTACGGAACTTAATTAAACATCAAGATTAAACCGTGGTGATCTTCTACCACCGCAAAAAGTGAAACTATTTATTTACGTTGTTGTATATTCATCTACAAGTACTTATCACTCAAGTACACTTGAACATCCCCGAAATATACCTCACGACCCTAAGATATTTTTAGACTGTACACAACCGTAAATCTCACAGTTCACTCCCCCTTAATCAAATACAGATGAGTCTCAAGTTGAGTCTCTCACTCACAACCCCAACACACCTAAGTGTATCAAATTTATGAACACATGTTAGGCTCAATTCGCTTTGTTTTTTATGCATATGAATGCACTTTGTTTTCTTGTTTTCTCTCGAGTTTTACCTCTTGTTGTTGTGTTCTTCTCCTTGAAATAGGTATTCCAACAGATCTATCTTATTGTTTGTCATATTTTTAGGGTGACCTATTATCTTGGATGTTGTTATTTGACTTCCTAGATTTTAGGTCTAGGTAGTTATGTTGTTGAGTTGTTCACATTTCTTGTTAATCCTTGTGATTGTTTGATTTAATCTTTGTGCATGTTGACTTATTACTTGCATTCTAACAATCTTCTCCTTTTTTACTTTATGCTCAAATACAAACCTAAAAGTTAGCAATCATAAGCATTCATTTTAGTTTTAAAAACTAACGATATAATGAGCATAAAAAATTAAAAATCAATCAGAAAAGTCAGTACAGATAAGTCAACATAACAACATTAATATGTCAAGTTTCCTTCAACAATGTTGTCGTTCCAAATGTAGAACCATCCACCATTTTCATTTCCCTTTTACTTTTTCTCCCCCTATATTGTTGAGCATAAATTCAAAAAATTTAGAGCATTAATGCACAAGATCGCTCAAGACAAGAGAGAAAAGAAAAAACACTATAATGAAGGGTCTTGATATGCACCATCAACTACTCTTGCAATTAGTTAAGCTCTTCTTCATTGCCTCCACCTTCTTGTTGACCTTGAGAATGACTTTTTCGAAATCATATTCTCATGAATAGGATCCTTTTTGTACTCAAGAATTACCAAACTGCCATCTTAACCTAATCATTTCTTTAAAGATCAGATAGATTAGAAACAAACAAGAGAAGACATATACACTATTGAGCATATTTAATCAAATTTTTGCATTTTAATTTTACTCTATGAGCTCAGCTGTCATTAAAAAAATATATTTTTTCGAAGAGCAAAGTTCATCATTTCAAATGTTATTAACTGAATATATTCAGAGATCCGACTAACAATTCAAGTGTATCTCAAACCCTTGATAGTACAGTTGTTCTTCTTTTTAAGTGAACCCTTTCACTTTACTCACTTAGCCTTTTTCTTGAGCATCATCATTTTTTTCTTCTTTCCATTGTTATTATTTCATACTTTTAGGACGTCTGAGTTTTTATTAACTCATGTTCACAGCTAACCCCACCACTTAGACCCAAATTATCTCATTTCATATATATGATGTGTATCATAGCGGATTAGACATGTTATCATGTACCTTTAGGACATCGAAGTTGATTAGTTGTCCCACCACTTAGACCTGAATATGCACTCATGTCAACAAAATATAAATTCAAGACTTTTATTTTTAGGTTGACAATGGAGTGTAGGAATACTTTGTATTTTTCTTTTTACAGCTTTTTTCCTCTTTTTTTTCACCTTAGGAACTTTGAACTACACTTCAAAAACAATCACTTGTACTAAAAAGAGAGTCAAACACACTTGAATATTAGAAGTTTACTCAGAATATTTCATTCTTTTCAGACGTCATGTGAACTTGTCATTCTCTTTTAGATTTTTTTAACAAGTACAAAGCTCATAGTTCACAAACCCCAATATGTTCATATCCAGTGGTTTAATGAGTGTGTCTGCTAGTTGATGCTCAGTAGGTACGTAGTCTATCTCTATTTGTTTTTCTCTACCTATTTTCTAAGAAAATGATACTTGATTTTAATGTGTTTGGTCCTAGAGTGATATACAACAGTCTTTGAAAAAGTTATTGCATTTGTATTACCACAATGAGCCACGGAAGTCTTGTATTGATTCCTTATTCTTCTTTAGTAAGCTTTGGTACCACAATAAGCCACGAAGGTACGTGTATCGAACAATAACATGAAGCCATTGATGTCATAGATTAAATCCACCATTAATTGCTTTTGAACATTTTTTTTCATTTCTCCACTCATAGCAGTTATTTTCTCATCTTATTCTTGTAAACACACATTTATCGTTAGTATAAAAAATATGACATTTTTCCTTTGAAAACGTGACCTAAAAATCATTGTCACACAATTGGCTGATGCTGATGAGATTTGCTCTCAGCCCTTTCACGTAATAGATATTTTCCAATTGTGGTTGTACACTTAAGTGACTTTTTCCTATTATTGTTCCTTTACCTCCATCTCCAAAAGTCACATGTCCACTTTTTTTAAAAAAAAAACTGAAATTAATTCCTTTATTCATGTTGCATGCTTAGAACAATCATTATCGAAATACAAGTAATATCATAGTTTTCATTATTAGGATTATAAACACCATCGCAATATAAATCAGATTTTCTTACCCAAATTTGTTTTATTTTTGTAAGCTTCCAATATATATATGATTTTCCCGCCCATATCTGTTTGATATTTTTAGGTTCACAGTGAGAATACTTACTTGTAGATTGACTTTTCTTATAGTAAGAACACCATCTCCAAAGATGTTCTAGTTTTCCACATGAATAGCATCTTCGTAAATGTGTTTGTCTTTTTCTCCAAACTGTAGATTCTTGGGGGACAACAGTTTTTTTTTGTTGAACTTTAGGTCGACAAATTTTACTACAGTTTTTTTTGTTGCTCTATAGGTGGAACAGTCTGTACAACAATTCGATTGATATATTTTCCTTTGATTTAGCAATCTGTATTGCAGGTTTCTTAAGAGAAACTATAGTTCCGTCCTCCCAAAATCCTCCAGAAACAAATGTTACTTTCTTTTCAGCAATAACTTATTTATTTGCAGTTCCTCTCTTAAATTCAAGTCTGTAATGTTGTTTATCTATCTTTCCAATGGTTAAGAGATGATCCAATTTATTTGTTCCATTTTTTAGTATTCGCAACTGCTTCTCAAATTGATGTTTGATCAACACCACTTCTTTATTGTGTTGTTACAACTAAATTTTATTTTGTTTGAGACGTTCTCCAAGTTGTATGGTTTCCTTAATGAACTCATTGTTTTCCTTGCTAATTTTCATCAAAGATTCATACAACTTCTCAAAGTTATGTCATCATCACTATCACTGTTGGAGTTTGGCTTTTCTCGAAGGAATTCCACGAAATGTTTCATGTCTTCTTCATCTTTATCCTAAGTTTCAAATTCACTCCATTTTATATAAGATTTCTCATTTTTCTTACCACATTTCACCTTTGTGTGTCCATATCCTTTGTATTCAAAGCATTGAATTTCCTTAGGACTCTTCAGCATTGCTTCCCTCTTTTGTTCATTTGGACATTCAGCTTTGAAGTGACTGAAACCTTTGCACTCATGACATCGGATTGATGTTTTTCCTTCTTTCGTTTCACGCCGAAATTTATGTTTCTAGATTTCTTTTCCCTGTGAGCTTTCTAAAAGTATTTGTCATGCATGCCATGCTTTCTTCTAATGAATTCAAACGACTCGATTCGCTTCTTACCTGCAGAGCAATTCCTTTGCTCTTTGGTTCATGTTCTCATGTCGAGAGAATTTTCCTACTACTTCTGCAAAGCTCTTGGTGTCAGTATCCATTGCAATTTCCATTGCAGTCTTCTTTGCTTTGAATCTCTTTGGCAAACATCGAATTTATTTCTTCACTAGCTTCTTTTCTTTGTAGGTCTTTCCAAAAATTTTGCGTTTCATTTGCTAGTGTATTCAGCTTTTCACTAAACTCTATAATATTTTCATCCTCATATTCTCAAATTGTGAGGCGAGAATGTCTAGATAAGTTCTCCTGACACTAGTTGTTCCTTCGTGTTGCATCTGCAACTTGTCCACGCTTCTTTCGCTAATTCACAAAATTAAATCTTTGAATTGATTCATGTCAACAAATGTAAATATGACTAATAACACCTTTGCATTATATATTGAAAGACTTTTTCTGGTGGTGTCCATAATGACTTGGGTTTTGGAACAACTTTTTTGTCAATGTTTTGTTGCATTGCGGGGCTCCAACCTGACACCACTACTTTCCAAGCATCTTCATCGATACCTCTCATTGTTGTCTTCAACTTGACTTTTCAGTAGGCATAATTCATGGAATCCAATAATAGAGGTCTCAAAACTAAAACAAGTTCTCAGTGCGAGCCCATACAATGTTACCTCGATCGTGCACAAATTGACCTCTTCTTGTTCGCGACCTGCTCTGATACCAATTGAAAATTTGTACGAAACTCAATTTAACACCAAGAGTAAACCGCGACGATCTTTCACCATCGCATAAAGTGAAACTATTTATTTACGTTATTGTACGCTCAACTACAATTACTTATCACCCAAGTACACTTGAACACGCTTGAAATACACCTCATGACCCTGAGTTATTTCCAAACTATACCCAACCGTAAATCTCGCAATTCACTCCCCATTAGTTCTATACACCCCACATGTATGAATCTTACAGATGAGTCTCTCACTCACCAACCCAACACACTATATAGTATTGAATTTATGAATCCACATTAGGCTCAACTCGCTTGCTTTTTATGCATATGAATGCTCTTTGCTTTCTTGCTCTCTCCCGAGTCTCTTAAAGTTTTGTTCATCCTCATTAAATAGGCACTAGAACTGATCTATCTTGTTGTTTGTTGCCTTATTTTAAAGGTGATCTATTATCTTGGATATTATTATTTGACTTCTTAGATTTTAAGTCAATATTGATATGTTCAAATTCTTATTTCCTTATGATTCTTTATGATAGCTTGATTTAATCATTGTACTTGCCGACTTATTTTTTGCCATCTATCACACTTAATTATGTTTAGATTTAGTTTTAGAATATACACATGACAATCAAATGTCTAATATCAGAATATTCACTTACATATGATGAAGTAAATTATGATATTATAGTATATATTTTTAAATCTAATTTAATCAAAAGATGAGCTTATAAGTCTAATTTTGTCTACAAGAGACCTTAATCTATATCATATAAGATAGAGGGCCAAACATCATAAATTTTAAATTAATACTATAAATATATAAGGAAAGTGTGTAGGCACCCACTCGTGTGACATTCTAAAAGATGATGCATCTTTTATAAGAATGTCCTTTAAGAACTCCGCAAAGTGCCGACAAATTATCATTAAATTTAGCACTTAATTTTAAAATTAAACGATGAAAGATATAATGCAATGCATGAATCTGTCTTAAAGCTTTTTTGTTTGATCATTTCTAGTTTCATTTCATATATTACATAAAAGGAATAAAAAATTAAAAGGTTAAACTTTTGTAACCTTTTGCCTCTTCTCATGCAAGTGCGAGACACATCAGATGCACTTCTAACAAAACAAAATTAACTAAAATAATTAAAACATATTAATAATGCGGAAAAGGGAATAATTATGTTAAAAGGAAAAAGTAAATAAATAAAAATACTTGCGCCGTTTATTTGGTACATTATATAAGGTTATATATGATTATATATTAACAAAATTTATGTTACGAGAGACAGATACGAGCGCCGTCTGGATGAAATAATATGTGCTTTGGTTTTTCTCAATTGAGGCAATGAAAAAACTTATAAATATGAATTTTATGGAGGAAACAATAGATCTTAAATTTACTCATTTTGAGAGTTTTTTATTTTAATGAAATAATATTAAATTTACTCATTTTGAGAGTTTTTTTTATTTTAATGAAATAATGTTAATCTACAGGCTGCGAAAAAATAATGATAAGCGAACATAACTATGGTTAAGTTTATTTCAAACATTTATTTTTATTATAAGAAGAAAATTTGTTTGATCATTAAATCCTGAAAAACAATGGAAAGATAACATCAGTAAATCATAATACAGAGAATATAAATATCTGAAAATAATATCAATTTTATTTACAAATCAGTTTTTTTAAATATATACATTATCGATATAAAATATTTAAGATTTCCATAGATAACTCTAATGAATTACACCGTAAATAACCAATTTATTATTTTTTTCTCACAAATAGATCATATATCTCTCAATTATTGATCCATTTTTCGTACCCAAATCTAGATGTTTCAACTCATTTTATAAAGTATGCTCCACACCTAAAATTCACGTCAATCCAAGAACAGATTTCATCATCTTCAACTTCAACTGCTTCCTATCTTCTTGTCCTTTTCTATTTTGACGTCTCCTATCTTCTCGTTCTCCTCTCGTCTGAATTTTGCAAATGACCAAGCCATATTCATTCTCTTTGAAATTCTCCCCAAACTTTAAAATATTTTTAACACTATCCTCAAACTTAACATCAATGAGTCTAATAGGGTATGAACTAAAGTATGTAAATAACTCTTTTAAAAAAATTGAATAGTGGATTGATTGCATATAACATTTTAATTGATTACTGGACTAACTAATTTGGGTTCTTTATAACATTCAGGTTTAATGCTATAGGTTATATATTTTCTACCATGTTTTTATCTATTTGTTTTTATTGAATTTTATTTCGTTATTTTCCTTTACTATAAATCATAATATCATATATAAAATTTATAGACCAATCAATTCAATATCAATTGAATTGATTTTATAAGATTTTAACTAATATATTGGAAATAAAAAACTCTTGTACTAAAAAAAGTTAAATTGGTGCCATTTATTTGGTAATTTCTTTTTAAAATTGAGACAATTTAGTTTTAATTTATTATAATGCTGGATATGAATATGGTAATAAATATTTNAAATTGAGACAATTTAGTTTTAATTTATTATAATGCTGGATATGAATATGGTAATAAATATTTATACTCCAAAATGAAGAATGATTCTAAAAAAAGTCCATCATGGGGAGATAGATGCACACACAAACACATAATATATATTTGTTATAAAAATATATTGAATTATTAAAGCAATATTTTGTTTTGTTTTTCCTTTGTGATATTATCCTTATTTTCTGGTTTTCTTTCGAGTATTTCCATAAATGCCCTGCAAAGCTCACCGGCCAAACCCATTAAACTCGTCTTCCATATGTCATATATTAGTAATCTCCATCCCTTACACTACATTCTCAAATTATTCCAAAAATATTATCTCACTTTCTATGTTCTTTAAAAATAAAAATGTAATTTAGTTAATATATATTAGTCCTATATATTGCTATCAGTCTTTTTCTCTGTATTTATAATTAATATGTAATTATATTTATAGATTGTATTTTTAATAGACCACCGATTTTAAAATCATTTCAATTTGAAAATGTAAATTGAGAATATGTTATGTTATAAACTTATATATATATATATATGAAGACTCATAATTTAGTTTTTTGTTTGAATTCACAAAAATCATTTGACAAATATTTTTAAACTAATATAAAAATTTAACTAATATATTGGATTCAATAAGGTTTTCTTTCGGATTTTGTCTTAAGATCACACAATTATATATCAAAAAATTCGGAGTACTCTTGTTTTATCAAATAACTAAATCTTGTAACTATATCATTCGTTTTTTGAAATTTCTCATATTTCATTATCTTTTCTATCTTAAAATTCTCACAATATTGACTTTTTTCGTCTACTTGTAAAAACAATGAATTTTCGGATTCTAACAAATCAAGATAATTTATTTTCGGAAGTTTCTCAAGTGCTACGTACGTCATATATATATATATATATATNATATATATATATATATATATTATTTTTGGATCTGCGTTATGCGTAGAGAAATCTATTAAATATATATTCATATTTAACTTTTTTGTATAAATAATAATGTTATAATGTTAGATAGTAATTCGTGTATATGTAAAATTTAATTTAAATTATGTAAATATTTCTTTATTTAAAACATCTAATGTTTAGTGTCGAGTATTCGTTTCTATAAGTATCAATATTTTCAATCAATTTTTGTTCTTTATTCTTAAATACAACAACATATAATTGATCATGAATAAACACATGACGAACTTAATATATATCAACTTAGTTTAGATTTTGACCTTGCATTGTCTTTATTGTCATTGAAAATACGATATGATCGACATTTGTTTACATCTGAATCGAACGAATAATACAGTATTTATTAATATTTAATATAATCTTAAAATATATCTCTCAGTAATTATTTTAGCCTCAATAATATTTTTTAAATTGAATAATTTGTAATCGTGTACTATTATATAAACTAATTGTTTGATCAATATTTCTAATTACAAATTAAATATCCAAAAAAAATATACTAATAAATATTTGATATAAATCTTTATCAATTATAAAACAATACAAATAATATATTAAATATTTGGACATTTTTTACAATATATATTAAATATTTGATATAAATATTTTTCAAATGTCCACATAAATATAAATAATAGAATTAAATGTAATTAAAATTAATGCACCCAAAATTTTTTAAGTGAAACAATAATTTATTTGATTTTAAATACTTTATTTTAAATTTTTAATAATTTACTTTTTTGCATTTTTTAAATAATTTTCATTTTTTAAATTTTTTAAAAAAAATTAACAACCTTGAGAATAATTAATATATATATATATATATTTTACCCTTAAAACCCGAATATATTATCTTCTTCTCCTCCGCCTCCTCCAGCAGCAGCAAACAGTCCACCCGCCTCGTCTCGCCTCCCCTCCCCCACTCGCCTCGTCTCGCTTCCTCGACCGCCACATCTCGCCTTCCCCGTCGCCTCGCCTCGCCTTCCCCACTTCCTCGCCTCCCCCACCCGCCTCGACTGCGTATTGGATGAAAGAAGAGAGAAGAAGCATGAAAAATATTCTCGGTATTAGGAGGAGGAGAGGGAAAAATAAAAATAATGATAAAAAATGGACGGTTCAGATCAAAAATAAAATTTAGATCTAATGGTAAAAAATAATCCTTCCCTTAACAGTAAAAACATTATCCAATGGTTAATAAATGGCCAACACATCCCGTAAAAAATTCAAGAGTTAAAAATATGCCCCCAACTTTTTTTACTATTCCTTTGCACATCTCGTTTACTATATATAAGATATATATTAACAAATTTATATCATCTGAAATGATAGTGACATTTTTGTTTATAACAAAATTATTACTCAACTTTAACACCCCGATATAGTTTAATTATAGCGATTCAATTTGAAACTTTATATAATTAAATCAACTCGAAACTACTAGAAATTGATTATTTAGGGACAGAAGAATCCGTCCCTAATCATGATTAGGGACGGATTAGGAACGCACAACAATGGTCTGCAAATACGCGTCGTAAAAATAAAAACGTCTGCAATTCGTCCGCAAATACGGATGGAAAAATAAATCTGTAAATCGTCCGTAATTAAAGAATGTATGGTCGTCCACAACTCGACGCAAAATGCGATCAGTTTACGTACGGGAAACGCCGCAAATTTCCAGACCGATCAAGTTCGTCCGCAATATTGCTGACGGCCTCCGAACGGAATATTCCGTCCGGAATTTTTTTTAAGAAAAAATAAAAATTTTAAATTACAATTTATAAATTTACAATATATTAATTAATTATTTTTATATCATTAACGTTTATTTACAAATTTGTTGGTGGTAGTCCTGAGTTATCGTCGGTATCATTTTTTCCAGACGTATCCCAATTGACATATGACAATTATTCTTTCAGCATATTTAGCAACTGTTGATGTTGTCTTTGTAACTGTCCACGTTGTCTTTTTGATTCTTGACGTTCTTTTTCCCATTCTTGTTCCATTTGGGGTACGGTATTTTGAAGTTCGTCTGTCATTTTTGCGTTGCCTTTGGAGGAACTTGCATGTTGTGATGTCATTTCTCCTAGACCAAATATGCGACCTTTATATGGTGTTACTTGCTGTAAAAGAAATATCGAAATTTAGTTACAATTGTAAATAACAAAATTATATTAAATTGTAATAAATTTATCTCAAAATACAACTCGTTGAATTCTTCTTGACTTAGGAAAGATTGTGTCTCGTCTTCTCTCAATGGAATTTGGGACACACGTTCCGATGCCATGTTCTGAACATCATCATTAACACGTTTCGCTCTGGTATCTACCCACGAACATCATCATTGTTGTTTGAACGGTTCAAAAGCTGGATTAGGATGTTGAACACCGTCGAGGATGAGCGTGCCTGATAAAGCAGTCAAGGCGATAGCCTTCCAGTAGAGCGGAGATTTGGATACTCCACGTGAGGTAGTTGGATGACGTAAGCTTTGTTACATTCGACATATTCACCGTTAAGAGGACACGTTGCGGCTCGGTAGGATTGAAGACAACAATGCTTTCAGTGTTAGATGGTTGGGCATCATCGCGGGGGAGTGATGTCTGTGTACCAACCATGGTGATAGTGAATGAAGGATATGTAAAGGAAACTTGTGAGAGGAAAAACGTCGTTAGACGGCTAAACTCTGACACCTTATAGAGAAAGTTTAATGATTTGTGTTATTCAACTAATGAAATGTTTACATCATATAGATACATACCTGTTTACCTTAATTGCATATCAATGGCAATATTACCCTTAACCCCTTATAAATACACCTTTAATCGTAACATGATTTTTAAATTTATATAATATCCCTATATGCAATATTTTAAAAATGATAATTACACATACTCTCTCGGATAAAGTTTTATTTTTTATTCTCAAACAACTGATATTGAAGTCATAATACATCTAGATTCTCTCCGGAAATAGATGTCAAAAAGGGGTAACTTCAAAAATACCCTCGTAGGGCTAAAACACTTCAAAAATACCCTTCCCGAAAAAGAAAAAATTTCTAACTTCAAAAGTACCCGTATAAATGTTGATATTCCCAAAATACCCCTGCGACTTTACGACCCAGTTTGACCCTGCGACCCTTGTCCCTCTGTGACCCTTGTTCCTCTACGACCCTTGTTCCTCTGCGACCCTTGGACCCCTGCGATCCTTGTCCCTCTTCGACCCT
>CM071871.1:8812386-8826695 GCA_036759665.1 Gynandropsis gynandra
GCGACCAATGGGACCAATGTGACCTATGCGACCAATGGGACCAATGCGACCTATGCGACCAATGGGACCAATGCGACCTATGCGACCAATGGGACCAATGCGACCTATGCGACCAATGGGACCAATGCGACCTATGCGACCCATGCGACCCATTCGACTTTAGCGACCCAGTGACACATGCGACATATGAAACCCATGCGACTCTAACGACCCTGCGGCTTATGCGACCCTACGACTCTAACGACCCTACGGCTTATGCGACCCTACGACTTATATGTCTCGATGGAAATTGACACTCCAATGACCTTTTCACTAAATATTACTTACTTGGTGGAACTCCATCAGGAGCAAGGTTTCTTGACACTGGATTTGGACGTCGAAGGAATTCAAAAGCAAAATCACCAACAGTGTCGGAAGATTGGGTTTCGGTGATCGCAACTTTCTCGGCAGCCTTTGATTTTGGATTAGGCACATGAATCTCGACATCCCTTAGAAGGTCTCTTACGGCGTTGATGATTCTCTTCTCCGACTTCCTTATTTCCCCTATTAATTTCTTCTCCAGTGTCAGAGGGACTGCAGCATCAGCATCAGCATCACTCACGCACTCCTTCCTCTTAGTCCCTTTTTCCTGCAAAATGACCAATTACGAATACATTATACTTCTACCGACCTAAGCTACCCATGCGACTCAACCGACCCATGCGACTCAACCGACCCGTGCGACCCTCAACCGACGTGTGCGACCCATGCGACTCAAACGACCCTCAGACACTCCGCGACACTCAAACGACCATTGCGACCTAACCGACTCACTGACACTGACACTCACCCGTTTCAAATCAATAAACTGAGTCTAAGATGGTCATGAAACTACTGCGACCCTTGCTACTCAACCGACTCACGGAGTCGAAGATGTTCATGCAACTCCTGCGACCCTTGCGACCTAACCGACTCACTGACACTGACACTCACCCGTTTCAAATCAATAAACTGAGTCTAAGATGGTCATGAAACTACTGCGACCCTTGCTACTCAACCGACTCACGGAGTCGAAGATGTTCATGCAACTCCTGTGACCCTTGCGACCTAACCGACTCACTGACACTGACCCATTTCAAATCAATAAACCATTTTGTGACTCGAAAGCTTGCAAAACCCTAGAAATCGAACTACTTACACTTATTGACGCCATTGAAGATTGACTCGTGCTCTCTTCGTGCTCTCTTCGCCAGTTTCCTTCTCGCCAACTTCAAATCGTTCGCCAACTTCAAATCGTTCCCTCTCAAGTTCGAAATCACTTATTTCTTTCTTGCTATAAACTTTTAAACAGGTTTCACGGCGAAAAACTGTTCGGCTTTCTCGTTTTCGGCAGTTTTTCACGTCGAAAAACTGCCGAACTTCCATTTTTCCACGTTCGAACGTTAAGGGCAAATTGGTCTTTTCCTCAGTTTTTATTTTTCGGATTTAATAATTATTTTGAGAAAGGGTATTTTTGAAGTGATTTAGCCCTTTGAAGATATTTCTAATATTCCGCCTGTTAAAAACTAATTTCGTTGTAAAAGGGATAAGACGTATTATTAATTTTTAATGAACAGGTTGATTATTTCTTTTTTTAACAGTCAATTGCGACTGATAATTCCTTTTCAGTCCTGGTTTGTTTTGCTTTCCGACACATGTTTCTCATCCCTATGCAATTCTGTTTCCTATAATTAGAAGAAATAATAATTTTATAAATATAACGAAAATACTTTACTCTCACCAAACTTTGCCAGATTGCTTTATGTACGATATTAGAAGAACCATCAAATCAAATGTAAATTTTGTATTCATTAAATCTCAAACCTTAGCATTTATTTTCGTCTTTATGATATTCAATCCGTTTTGTTCTTTACTAGTTTTGTTCTTTGTATATGAATTAAATCCTTCTTAAAGTCATTTTTCTATATATATATATATATATGTACATAATATTTTACATTTTAAAAAACACAATGCTATAGATTAAATATGATATATTTCTGAACTGACGGTTTAAATTTCTGTGATATTATTTAAATGCTGGTTGGCATTTTATCTCTTTTTTTAAAGCAAAGCTTTATATAGCTAATATTTTAATTCATAAATTTGTTTTTTGTTTCAATGGGGACACCGACCAACATCTGGTTCTGCTTTAGGGCACACGTGCGGTCTAATTTTTTTTATTTTGATTTTTAATCGTGTGAAAATTTTACTTTTTGGGTCATTTCTTAAATTAGTTTTAATTTTATTTGCTAATGGTAAAGTGCGATATTACAACTCCTTAAACTATTGGAAACACGCAATCATCGTGGTGTTTGATGTGAATATTTTTAGGTTACCGCAGGATTTGATTGGAGGATAACTTTAGATTCTATAAATCAGCTGACGTATAAAATAAGTAATATATGAATATATATGTACAAGTATATATAAATTCGCCAGAAAATGGAATTTTTTCATTCGGGCTGCTAATTTTACAGCCCGAACCCGTGTATTTCGGGCGGACTTCGGGTGGACCCGCGGGCTCGGGCTGTTTTTTACACCCCTATATATATATATACATAATATTTTACATTTTAAAAAACACAATGCTATAGATTAAATATGATATATTTCTGAACTGACGGTTTAAATTTCTGTGATATTATTTAAATGCTGGTTGGCATTTTATCTCTTTTTTTAAAAGCAAAGCTTTATATAGCTAATATTTTAATTCATAAATTTGTTTTTTGTTTCAATGGGGACACCGACCAACATCTGGTTCTGCTTTAGGGCACACGTGCGGTCTAATTTTTTTTATTTTGATTTTTAATCGTGTGAAAATTTTACTTTTTGGGTCATTTCTTAAATTAGTTTTAATTTTATTTGCTAATGGTAAAGTGCGATATTACAACTCCTTAAACTATTGGAAACACGCAATCATCGTGGTGTTTGATGTGAATATTTTTAGGTTACCGCAGGATTTGATTGGAGGATAACTTTAGATTCTATAAATCAGCTGACGTATAAAATAAGTAATATATGAATATATATGTACAAGTATATATAAATTCGCCAGAAAATGGAATTTTTTGTATAAAGTATTTTTCTGAACGATTAATGAAGGTAACAAAAAATATTAAAGTGACATATATATATATATACGTAATTACATACAGACAAGAGGAAACTGAGAGAATCAGATTGTCGGCTACGGTATTTCTTCGCCCTTCCTTTGACCGTATAAATGTCGTATTCACATGTATATGTACCCTCACCCACGAACGAAACACTTTATATTCTGATATAAATTTAATTTTTTCGTATTGTATTCTTGTAAATCAACATATCAATTCCTATATAGCGAACATAAACAACATTAACATTTTCATGGTTAGTCCTTTTTTTAAAAAAAAAAAGAAATCTTTACAAAAAGGCAGACAATGTGAGAATTAATTAAACAAAAACAAATTTTAGGAAAAACTAGTAATCCAAAGTTACAACAAAATATAAATAATTTTTAAAAATTAAGTTTTATATGTTTCCAAAATTTGATGCGAACTTTCGGCCTTTTATATCCTTTTGGGTACATCTCTCCGTGCATCACATGGACCAGACCAGAGCTAAGCTGAATACTCTAGTTAAGGTTTTTGGTCCACACCAAAATATTCTTTTACTATATTGCCCTTTCACTGATCAGACCGACCCCAAAAGGGTTCGACCGCTTTGGGGTTAATATGGTATTTTTCTTAGAATTTAGATTTTCGTAGATCGAATGTTTCGTGCACGTGTCTCTCTCTCTCTCTCTCTTTCCTTTTCGATTGGAAGTGAGAAAAATCTTGAAGGCGTCCCTGCATGACGTCATATATATCATATATGATTATAGCACATAAATATATTTATGAATATGAATTTTAAAATTCCAAAAAGATTCAAGTCATATAATTAGGTTTTAAAAAAGCCTTAAATACCTTGACAAAGAAACAACTTATCTCATCACATGAACAAATTTCTAATCGTACAAAATTTATCAACCGTTGCATAAATATATTATTAATACGTGATACAAAAAAATATTATTTAAATTTATAAAAAAAATTACTTGAACATTGTGCTGAAATAAACCCCTTGTTCTGATTCTGACGTTTACAATACACACAACTTGTTCACTCAATAAAACCAAAGCACAATCCACACATGAGTTGTTAACAATATAAACACATATTAAAGGTATTAATCTCTTAGGAAGTGAAAATTAAGGTATATCTGACTGATTCATATTTATTTTTCTGACAATTGAAAACCATTACGATAATATAGTGATTATTTTGGAACGTAGTTGGATAAATTAATATAGCAGTATTAGTTGAAACGTATGTGAATATATATATATTATATCTACACACGTTTTATATTAATTATACATATTACATGACTAGTATGAATACATTTCTATGTGGATCCCTCCACAGTCATGTGAAATATAATTTTAGGGTATTGCTGTAATTCACCCATTTTAGAAAACCCTAAATAAAGGTAAAGGCCAATGAAAGTCAGTCGAAATTGCTACAGGAAATATATATTATTCAACGTATGATAACTAGTAGTTCCATTATATATTTCGGGTACGCGAATATATATATATATGTATGTATGTGTGCGTTTAAGATTTATTGTAATATTTAAATGAGGCCATTAAAAGATAAGCCCTTGTGACTTAGTAAACAAGAAAATTTAAATCAATTAAGAAATCCTTCTCCTATAAATTCCACACATATATCTTCCCGAAACTCGCCACATCTCAAATGTAACGATTTCATACAATCGCCATTCAAATATGCATTTTCCATAACCATATAAAAACCAGAATGGAGCAACAAACACAAGACCATCACCACAACACCAAGAACCATGTCCCCTCCTCCTCGGCCGCAACCGAACCAGTCCGGTCACGCTGGTCACCAAAACCAGAGCAAATCCTCATACTCGAATCCATCTTCAATAGCGGTATGGTTAACCCTCCAAAAGACGAGACCGTGAGAATAAGAAAGATGCTCGAGAAATTCGGAGCCGTAGGAGATGCAAATGTCTTCTACTGGTTCCAGAACCGACGGTCACGATCCCGCCGGAGGCAGCGGCAGGTCCACGCGGGGCGCCCCCCCCCGCCGTATCGGCAGCCACCGGTGGAAGCGCTCCTGTGAGCCTCCAAAACCAGCAAGGAAATATCATCTACGGTGGCGAAGTTCCGTACAATTTGGGTTTTGGAGGAAGTTGTAGCAATTCTGCTAATTATTTGTTTGGCCCACAATCTCAAATCCCTTCTTGTTCTTCTTCTTCTTCTTCTAGTGGTGCGAGTGAGAGCAGCAACATTGGCATGGAGAGTCTATTCACAATGTGTAGTCAAATGGGTTATAACGAGGCCGATCACCATCAACATGCTTCAATTTTGTACCCAACTGATCAAAAGTCAAACTTTCAATTCCAACAGGGTAAATATCTATTTGCATGGCTCAGTTTGGTCGGTTTCCTTGTTTGATTTCCCTTTCCTTAACAAGAAAAAGCCCCAATTTTTTTTGTCCTTTTGTTATGTGAAGTTCAGTTTTCCGTCTAAAAAAATCTCTCTAAAATTAACTGCCTTTTAGATCGAAAGGTAAAGAATTTCAAAATTTTAGGTGGGTTCCAACTTCAAATTTGATTTTCTCGAGTAATTATTGCTTCTATGTAAATTTTCTCTTTTACCTACCTTTCTGTGTGTTTGTTCCCTCAGGAAAAGAAAATTATTATAGAGTTTAAAAAACAAGGGGTTAAAAATCGTGATAACTAATTTACGAAATTAATTCAGGAGAGGTAATAACGGTGTTCATCAACGGAGTTCCGACAGAAGTAGCAAGAGGACCAATAGACATGAAAGCTATGTTTGGTGAAGATTTGATGTTGGTGCATTCCTCAGGAGTTCCTCTTCCCACTGATGAGTTTGGTTTCTTGATTCAGAGTCTGCAACATGGTGATGCTTATTTCCTGGTAAACCCTTATTTCCTCGTAATTATCTATATATATATCAACCTCTGTTTAATTATTCGGTTGAATATTCTTCAATATATTATTATCTGTAAACTAAAAATATGGTGTTTATAATATACACACGTAAAAATCACATGCATTCTGTATCCTTTCACTTGGACTTTTAGAGATAATCATGCAAGAACACGAGGGTAAAACTAATTTTTCATATCATAGAATCTAATCCTGATATTCAGAATTACTGTACCACTATATATTCCTACTTTTTTTACGTTACTAAAAAATTGAATATACCCGAAATATATACTATTTTATATAGTTCATTGGCAATAGAGACCTTGGGAATTCTACACACACTCTCTCTCCCGCCTTCGATCTCGATCAAAGAAACAAGAGGTTTATTATCTTATTAGGTGATGACTGGTGGAGTCGCCAGAAGACGCAAACGCAGCGACTGCGTTTTCTGGCGACTCCGAGCGTTATCTCAGGTGACAGGTGGAGTCGCAGGAAGTCGCAGTCGCCACAAAACGCTAAATTCAAAAATCTTATTTTTTGTAACGTTACGTTACGTTTTCAGGCGTTTTTTATTAAATTGCTAAACTACCCTTCTGTCTCCTTTCTTCCCATTCCTCTGCCTGGGCGATTTCTTCTCATTTCTCATCTCCTCCACCAGACTCCTCCTCCAGACTCCTCCTCGCCGACTCCTCCTCACCGGTAAGTCTCTTCGCCGACTCTCTTCGCCTCTTTCCTCCTCCTCGCTCGTTCTCTCTAGGCCATAAAATTAGGGTTTCGGTGTATGAACACAACTACCATTTTTTTGGTCGATGGCAGAATTTCCCAGTTATCGAAGTGGGGTTTCCCCCTTCATCTTCTTCTTTTAGTTCTGTAAAAAATCCGCTCTTATCTCCGGCGCTGCTTGCGGAGGAGATGGCTTGGCGGAAGGAGGAACCGCCGCCGCCAAAACACAAATATCTAATTTTTACCATCTTCACAAAACAAAGTTCTTACATGTGTTTGATTCCAAGTTTCTTCAAGATTGGTTATTGCATAAGCTGCAGCTGCAACATCAACAACGGCTGTTGGGAGACTTCTTCTTCTTTTTCTCTGCAAAATATCGAAAATTCCATAAACCCTAATCATGAAAGTAATCAAACAGATCAAATTTGTCACACCTTCTTTGAATGAAACAGATTTCTTCAAAGGGATTTTCTTCTGTCTACTTGTCTCACTGAATTCCCCACCTGCAGATTTCTTCCTGAGAAAAAATAAAAACAACTTTAAGTGATGATTGTGTTTTTTACTTACATAAGATGTAATAACATTCAAGGAAGGGTATTATTTACCTCATCTGTTTAATCAAGCTGTCCATTTTTTACCTAAAAATATGAATTTTGGGATCTTGAAATGTTGTGTTTTGAAGGAGCAGAAAGTAAAGTTTGTGCCTTTCTGTTCTGATTGTAATGTTGCTTTGCATACAAGCTCTGGTTTTGGATCATAAAGTGTATTGGATCAAGTAAAGCACACTTTTTTTTTCCCTTTTTTTTCTCATTATGCTTTGCTTTCTCAACATTCCTTATTACCCAAAAAAAAAAACCCAGTTTTTGAATCTGGTGAAAAAAGATATGTTCTTTATTTTATTTAAAAAAATGAAAAAACTTAGTTCAGACAAAATAGGATTTTAATATTACAAGAGGTAGTTAAACTAAGAAATCTGAGTCAGAAAGTTGAAGGCCTTTATGTTCACCAATTGACTTAACATCTGCCTTGAAAGCATTTCCTTCTATGTACCTATCAATCCACCACATGAATACAATCAATTGATTCATCAATCAAACTCACAATGTATTTGATGTTCATGAAAACCTACATTTCTTTTAGCGTTTCGTGCTCATATAAGTCATTGGGGATTCTCCCGTTGAATTCGTTGTGATCCAAGTACCTACAATTCAATTCAATTCAATCAAACATGATCTAAACAATGATCTCGTTTTGTTGTTTAGTTTCACATTGTTTACCGCATAAAACATGAAATTCTTGAACTAGTTTTTGAGTTTAGTCAGGTCTAAATCCTTATTTGACGTGATATCAGAGTCTGATTCATCTTAATTTGAATATCTCGATGTTGACCCACATCGGTATATACATAAAAATCCATTATTTATATTCTAACCAATATAAGACAACACAATATAACACTTCCCTAATATCTAAATTCGATATTAGAGCGTATACATCAATATTAAACATCTTAAAAACTATTTTTTTTTTGTTTAGTTAGACCCATATCCATATTTGACAAATCTATACGCATCATGATATACTCCAGAAGAAACAATGCAAGAACTCTTTGTTTTCCCGACAACATTTCGCATATAAGGATTGATTGACCTTTTAAGAGATTCCATAAATGAAGCTTACAAGTAAGTTAATCTCGGTATACGAGCAAGTTCAGATGGTATAGTGTATATATATATATGTTTGGATAAAATTATTTTAAGTTTTTATTATAATTTATATTAATCATAAATATAGATATATATGTATATATATTGTATATTCAAATATTTGAAAATCATAATTAAAAAGTATATAAATAGACAATTTTATTAACAATTGTCCATTTTGGTAATTTTCCTCAAAACGCAAGCACAACAATTTTCTACCATTCGCTTTTAGTTGTAATCGCCCGCAAACGCCGCGTTTCCACCATTCAGGCAAAATAAAACAAAACGCCCACAAACGCAAACGCAAACGCCACCAAACGCAAGCGCAAACGCCGCGTTTCCACCAGTCAACCCCTTAGACATTAAATTGTCTTCATTGAATATTTTAATAACATAATAAAATTTATTTCGTATTATTTACATCAAATAGAATATGAATCTAAAGATTTGTATATATAAATTATTGAATAACAATAAATTCATCAATTAAATTTTAAGTTGAATAAGATTCAAACTTATTTATAACAATTTAATGTATCTCAAATATTTTGTGAATTCCGGTCCTTGATTCATTGTAGTATAGTAATTAACAGAGCATTTTTTGTTAATAGCCCGGTCCGCATCATATAAAATTTGTTAACTAAACGGGTACACTCTAAAAACGAAGCATATATACATATAGAGAGAAAGAGAAGATGGTAATTAGAATAAAAATAAAGCAACTAGGCGACAACACCGAACCCAACAACCAGTGAATAGAAGACGCATGTTTGGTTAATTTTTGATTTCTGAACTGAAAAAGCGAGGGAGATCATATATTATAATCCTATCATTAATTTTCTCAAATTTATTAAACGCATCTTCCTATTGGCTCCCATGTGATTTAATATTATATATTACGTACATATCAATTTGATTAAACCTATAATTTAGTTAATTTATTTTATTTCGTTCTTCAATGTAAACTTCCAATTATAGAGATCTAGCCTATGTAGATGGAAAAAACAGCAAGTTCAAATGATTTGAAACACTAGACAAAATATTTATAGTTTTGAAATAAAAATAAAACGAAAACAATAATTAGAGCAGAGCAAATAACGGATATTTACGAATATCGTATTATTTGTATTTGTATTTGTATTCGGTCAATATCCAAATTTAGTATTGGTAATTGTATTTGTAACTTTGAATATTTGTAAATACGAATATTTGTCGAATATACGGGTATCCGTCGGATATACGGATATTCGTATCTGAATCTAAATTTTTTAACGTATAAAATATATATAACAACATTTTAATAAAAAATCAATAATCATCAAATATAATCTAAAATTAAAATTTCAAGTCGCACAAAGATACAATATATTTAATACAAATAAAACAAAACACCAAATTTTCACATTCATCTCCACATCAATCATTTAAATTTAGTTTCGTGGATGATTCTACGAATATCGTCAATTCACCTAAAACAATAAAACATATTGTTAGAATACACACTAAAATAAAATTCGCAAAAAGCTATATATTTAGCGAGTTATATATTTTTCATATATTTGTAATGTCTCTATAACATTATCCAACTCATTTGGATTAGAATCCATCTTGAGTACATTTTAATTATTCAACAATATTAGTTATTTTAAAGTATTTGATATTTTAGTCCTCTCATCATAAATATATTATATATTTGGGTACATATAATTATATAATAAATGTTTAAATAAGATTAAAAATGTTTTTTTTCCAATTTGATCATTACATAGATTGGTATATGGTCTTCATGCATGGTCAATGGTCAAAAGGACCATTATGTTTATCTTCTTGGTCTTCTCCCCACCTAGTTTTTGCCTTAGTCTTTGTCTTGGTATTTGTTATGCAATTACTTTAGTTATTTTATTTTTGTCCAACCATGTATATAAATATGTAACAATCCCTCCTTGTTTCATAAGAAAATAATATTCTTCTTTGAATCTCTTCTTGCTAGTATTCTCTTTGTCTCTTAATTTTTATGGTATCAGAGCGGTAAACTCTGTTCTCCTCTTTCTGCTGCTTCTCTTGTTCATTTCAACCTCGGAATTGTCTTGTTCGTTCTTAATTCCGAGCTCTCTTTCTTTTCTGGTTTTAGGGCCCATTCTCATCCTATTCCTTTCCTTAAATCTCGTCTTTTAAGTTTTCCTTCAAGTATGGAAGCTTCTGGTTTGATAAACGATCCCACATGCATTATGTAAAAGTTTGTATGTGTGAGATCTTTGTATACTCTTCTCATCATGTCAGAAGATGAGATCTCTTATGAAAGGCGTATTTTTTAAGGCCAAGTTCTTTGGGCGAGATACGAAGGCTCATTTATGCTTCATGTTCCGAAGAACGAAGCGCCCAGTTTTCTACGCTTATTCTTCTGTGTGTCTGTGATCATTCTCTGAATGCACAGATTTTTCAGATTCTCCAATTGGAAACTCTTCCTTCATACGAAGAAGTTTGTAATGCTATCGGAGATGAAATATTCAAACATCTTTCTGCTCTCAAGAAGAGCAACACCATGGAATTCTTTCAAATAACCAGCAAGGTTTTTCTCTACCGCGAAGAGGTTGAAGAAAAAAAAGAAGTAATGGGGCAAACAACTTCGAACATCAGCAAAGGAATGGTGGAAAATCCAACCAAAGAAGATCAAAATGCCATCACAATCAATGATGAGGAGGAGATCGAAGCAAAGAATAAAGGAACTGGCTTTTTGCTTGATGATCAAGAGTATGAAGCCAAAGACTTCCCTCAATCGGTGTCAGCAACGCAATCAGTCCTTATTCGTCAAAGAAGCTCTATAATCCAGCCTCCATCATTGAAAAACAGAGTTTGATATTCCTTATCTCAAAATCATAATCAGAATTCTCATTTATCTACTGAATTTTGTGTTTGTTTGAGTCCAAATACTCAGGAACACGAATTCAAGACCGAAGAGAAAGCTGGAGAATCTTTCAGCAAACAATCTCAATCAAAAGTGTCTACTCATGAGATTATCTTTGCAAAAAGGAATACACAACATTGGAAATCGTCATCTTGTGCTCCACCAAATCGAAATCACACCAAATGGCCAAATGATGCAGATTATCTTAAGATCCTTAAGCTCAAATGAAAGAGCACCATGTGCATTCCGGAAATTCTACAACATGCTCAAGTTTTGGCTAATGGTGGTGCTGAAACGAATAATCACAATATTTTCTTCATACAAAGAGCTCACAAATTCTCTTATGAGAATCTAGAGGTATATGGTAATGTTTTTCTTATCCCTCATAAAAAGAAATCTCTTACTTTTGTTGCAAGCAATCTAAATACTTTTCTTCATGTTTTCAAAGAACATTACATGTTTTCCCCGTTTTCTAACACCCTTGTTTTTCAAAATACGAATTCATTAGCCCTATGTGATTCTAATAAGGTTATTTCGAAACTAAAGTTTTTAATGAATAAAGGAAATGGTTATTTTTCTTCGAAAGCTATAAATCATAATCGTCTTGTTTTAATCATTCAGTTTGAGAAATATGATATGTGTCTTGGCCTATATGTTGTGATAAATGTTCCTAGCACATTTAAGGGTTATAAGTTTGAACCTATGCATGTTTTATATGTTCCTCGTAATGATTTGCATGTTTCTATGTGTTTCTCTAAAATTTTCAATATTTTACATGTTTCTCATTATGATTTGCGTATTTATCATAGAGATATGTGTTTCTCCAAAGACTTTAAAACAAAATATGTTTCTAATCTTTCAAATCAGGAGGAATCATTGTTCTTTGCACACACGCTAAGTTTTATGGTTATTTTTCTTATCTTGTTCTATATTATTGTTGTTCTAACATACTTTCAACACTACAAGAAAATCAGATTTTAGGGACTGAAAAATCAGTCCCTAATCCGTCCCTAAACAGGTTTAGGGACGGATTAGGGACGACCAGCGGTAGTGCCCAATCGCGCGACTCTAAATGTTATCCGTCCCCAATTCGTTCCTAATTAGGGACGGATTTTTCAGTCCCCAATTGGGGACGGACAAGTGCCGTCTCTAAAATTTGGAGACGGAACACAGAATCCGTCTCCAAATTTGGAGACGACAGTAGCCCGTCTCCAAATTTAGCAGATATAATATTATGACGCTATTCTCATCTTCCTTCTGATTTTATCAACGAATCCTTCGATTCGGATTCCTGCAAGGAGAACCAGATTCCTCGCGAACGATACAGAATTTAGAAAAACCAGTAGATCGACAATCATAAATCAAATAGACTCAATATTAGTGAATAGACATGGATTTTCAACCCGCGAACCTCACAAACTCGTTATCGGCTAACACTAACAACAACCAGAGAATCATGAAATTCCAGAACCGATCGCAAGAAGCAAAATGAATCAAAAGATTAAACGCCTGAAAACAGAGAGAGAGAGACAAGAAGACGAGAAGCAGAGACATACGAGATGAACATGAGCTTTGATATGCTTGAGAAGAAGGGAGGAGCATTGATTCTCTCTAGATTCGTGCTTGTGAATGTGAAGCATCTGTATCTCCGTCGCAACGCCATCCATCGCCGCCGAATCTAGCGGGAATCGATGATTGATGTTTTCCGATAAGAGGAATCAAAATGGAAAGGAGAAAATGAAGATTTTCTCAGCAACAAACAAATCAGAAGCGGTGACTCCTCTCCAGTCGGCTCAGAATCGCCGGAAGTCGTGTTTCTGGAGGCTTCCAGACATCGAAGAAGGGAAAGGGACGAAAGGGAGGGGTCGAACGAGTTTGAGACATCGAAAAAGGGAAAGGGACGAAAGGGTGGGGTCCAAAAAGGCGATGAGGAAAGAAGAAGGGCTTCTCTCAAGCATTCAGCCCAAAATTTAGAGACGTTAGGAAATCATCCGTCTCCAATTGGAGACGGCAGGAAATCATCCGTCTCCAAATTTGGAGATGGATGACCTGCCCGTCTCCAAATTTGGAGACGGATGACTTCCCGTCTCCAAATTTGGAGACAGATGACTTGTCGTCTCCAACACTACAAAAAAACACGCTAGTTCCAACGGACGGGCAACGGATCCGTCCGTTGGAAGAAAATAGCAACATATTGCAACGAATATGTTAATGCTTTCAACGGGAGCATATCCGTTGCAATCCGTTGGATTTTGTAACAGATTTTAACGGAATAATGTCATTGCCAAATCCGTTACAAATCTGTTGACAATTTGCGACGGATTGTAACGGATAATATCCGTTGGCCATATCCGTTGGAAGACCGTTAGAATCCGGGGGAAATATTTTGACGGTCATCCGTTGACAAATGTAACGGTAATCCGTTACCATTTGTAACGGATGGCCGTTGATATTGTTAATTTCGAGGTTCAACCGTCGAAATAAATTCGTGAGATCTTGCAACGGGCATCCGTTACACATGCCAACGGATGTCCGTTGAAAATTTAACTATATATATGGTTGAATCTAAAACAATATCAACAATATCAATATCAACGGATATGAATCAAACAAACCACCAATATCAAGTATCTTTTGCTTTCATGGTTGAATCTAAAACAATTTTGATAAAAATATGGATCAAACAAACCACCAATATCAAGTATCTTTTGCTTTCATGGTTGAATCTAAAACAATTTTGATAAATTTTCTTACCGGTGGTGAGGAAGTTTATTAAGGTTGTTTTGGATTCGATTATGGAAGTAAAGATACTGGTTTTGGTGACGGAGGTAGCTGTCGGATAGAATTCTATGTTAAAGTTTTTTTTTATGTAAATTATTATTGTTATCCTATGTTAATTATGTAAAAAGAGATATAAATGAAATTTTAGACTCTATATTTCG
>CM071871.1:8831698-8851432 GCA_036759665.1 Gynandropsis gynandra
TCACAACCTTTTCCAACGGGCGTCCGTTACTGTATTTCCAACGGTGTTTTCCGTTGCCATTCCGTTGCAAATTTGTAACGGATATTATCCGTTGGAACGCCGTCACGAATTGCAACGGATCATCATTTGCAACGAACTTTTCGCAACGGACGGAAATCCGTTGGTGTCCGTTGGAAACGGCTGTTTCCAACGGATTTTGGCGCTTTCCAACGGATATGTCCGTTGGAAAGCGCCTGTTTTTTTGTAGTGCAATTTAGGCACGAATTACTTTTCCGTCCTTAATTGGTCCGCATTTAGAAACGGATTAGGCACGACTCTTCTGTACCCAAATTTGGGGACGGATTAGGGACGGATTTCATTTTTCGTCCCTAATCCGTGTATAATCCGTTTCTAAATTTAGGGACGGAAATGTCGGTCCCCAAATTCCGTCCCTAATCTTGAATTTTCTAGTAGTGCAAGAGATAGAGGTCACTCATCGAGGACTCTTATTCCTATCTCCTCGAAAGCACTCTCTTTATCCTTTTGATACAGAAACTAAAACAAGGTCATGTTGTTCGTAAAGGGGAACCTGTCTCTAAAATGCTTAAGACTGAAGTCAAGATTGGCAGTCCATTCAAAGGCATGAGCTCGTTTGCACTATTTTTCCCTTCAACGAGTTTTGTCCCACCGGGTTTTCTCGTTAAGGTTTTTAACGAGGCTACGGCTCATGTCCTCTTCATTTCCCTGCCAATCTTGAGGGGGAATATTATTGGTATATGGTCTTCATGCATGGTCAATGGTCAAAAGGACCATTATGTTTATCTTCTTGGTCTTCTCCCCACCTAGTTTTTCCCTTAGTCTTTGTCTTGGTATTTGTTATTCAATTACTTTAGTTATTTTATTTTTGTCCAACCATGTATATAAATATGTAACAATCCCTCCTTGTTTCATAAGAAAATAATATTCTTCTTTGAATCTCTTCTTGCTAGTATTCTCTTTGTCTCTTAATCTTTATAAAACAAAACACCAAATTTTCACATTCATCTCCACACCAGTCATTTAAATTTTGGTTTCGTGGATGATTCTACGAATATCGTCAATTCACCTAAAACAATAAAACATATTGTTAGAATACACACTAAAATAAAATTCGCAAAAAGCTATATATTTAGCGAGTTATATATTTTTCATATATTTGTAATGTCTCTATAACATTATCCAACTCATTTGGATTAGAATCCATCTTGAGTATAAATTAATTATTCAAAAATATTAGTTATTTTAAAGTATTTGATATTTTAGTCCTCTCATCATAAATATATTATATATTTGGGTACATATAATTATATAATAAATGTTTAAATAAGATTAAAAATGTTTTTTTCCAATTTGATCATTACATAGATTGTGTTATATATGTATCTATATATTAACTAAATTTTCTATTTAATATTTACGGATACGAATAGTTCGGATAATTGAGTCTACTATTTATATTTGTATTTGTCAAATATCTGATTTCTAATATTTGTATTTGTATTTATATCGACAGAGCTTTGAATTTTAGGTTCGAATACGAATCGAATACGAATCGGATACGAATACTTCGAATATTTTGACCAGCCCTAACAATAATAATTAATGCTAGTATGATAAAGTAATAAATTAATCGATTTTTAGTACGATATATTTTGAGTTATTTGCTGGTAAAACAAAAGATCTTTCCATTTTATCTGAAGTAGATAGATAATTGGTTTCAATATGGAATGGAACAGTAATATTCTTCTATTTTTTAGTATGCAATTCAATATCTTTCATTTTTATTTATGAAATTGATTTTTTTTTTTGCATGATTTATTATCCGACTTCATATTTTCACTTTTCATTTTTTCCCACATAACTAACTGGTAAAATAATGTTTTTGTTTGTAGGCTGTAAACTTATTAGGGGTAAACTAAAAAAAAACCTTCAAAAATAACTTTTAATAAAAAAAAAACCCTACACTTTTAACAAAAATAAATTTTAATAAAAAAAACCCTACACTTTTAACTCATCAAAAAAACCTTCAAAAATAACTTTTAATAAAAAAACCCTACACTTTTAACTCATAAAAAAACCCTCATATATTTTTTTAAATCATGTAATTTGTTAAACATATGAAACATTATAACCATATAGTCACAAAATACTATTAACAATGTTTCATATGTTTAACAAATTAAAAGAGAATGGTTTTTTTTATTAAAAGTTATTTTTGAAGGTTTTTTTTATGAGTTAAAAATGTAGGGTTTTTTTTATTAAAAGTTATTTTTGAAGGTTTTTTTAGTTTACCCCAACTTATTATTATATTGAAATCCAAAATAATTTGATATATAATATAATTACAAATTTGCAATATATTTATGTCATTTAATCAGATAAAATCAAGCGTCGAGAAACAAAATTAGTTACACCAAAAAAAAAACTTTTTAGTTTAGTTGGAACTTGGAACTATTATAATTTTTTTAATATATTTGTATGAAGAAGCGTTTTTACAAGGTTATTAGTACCACGAAAAACAAAACTTAGTGTATTGAATTGCAAAAAAATAAATTTAAGGAAAAACTGCTTGTTCCTCTTTGGAAATACTACTTTAGTCTTATTCCCTTTCGATTTTTACCCATATCCTATTCCCCTTTCGATTTTTAGTTTTCACCCTATTCCACCCCCCTCCCCCCTTCCCCTAAATATTTAGTCTTATTCCCCCCTTGATTTTGACCTACATTCTATTCCACCTCAATTTTTAGTTTTCATCTTATTCCCCCTTCAACTATCAAAAATCTGTCTAAAATCCCCTCTGTTATTTATTCGTTAATTATCTATTAATCGACCCGATTTTGACCTGAATTTGACCAAATTTTGTCTTTAATTTTGACCCAAATTTGACTCAATTTGACATAATTTTGACTCGATTTAACTCAAATTTACACTTAATTTTGACACAAATTTTTACTTAAATTTAACCCGAATTTTAACAATAAATCAAGTTAATTATTCAATTTAATCGGTTTGCTTGGTTTAATTGATTTCGAGTAAAATTGAGTACGGTTTTTACTTGAAATCAATTTTTACCCAAATTTGACCACAATTTTGACTCGATTTAAAATCGAATTTTTACTTAATTTTGACCCAAAATTTATTTAATTTTAATCCAAATATCAACAATAAACCAAGTTAATTATTCAATTTAGTTGATTTCGATTCAAAATTTCGAGTCAAAATTAATTAAATCGAATAAGTAACTTGATTTTTATGAATTATCTAAAAATTAACATTTATTATTTATGTGTGTAGTAAATTCACATCTAATTTACTAAAATATACAATTTAAAATTATATCGGGTAAAAATTAAGTAAAATTTCGAGTTAAAATCGAGTAAAAATTGGGGTCACAATTTGGGTCATAAGTAAAAGTTCGAATTAAAATTGAGTCAAAATTGGGGTCACAATTTGGTTCAAAATTGGATCGGATTTGGGTCAAAATCGGGCAAATTGATTAGCACGATTTGATCCATTTTTTATATAATTAACAAAACCGTATTCAATTTTAACTCGAAATCAACTAAATTGAATAATTAACTTGATTTATTGTTGATATTCAGGTTAAAATTAAGTAAAATTCAAGTCAAAATTAAGTAAAAAAATTGGGTTCAAATCGAGTCAAAATTGAAGTCACAATTTTGGTCAAAATTGGATCGGATTTGGGTCAAAATCGGGGCAAATTGATTAATTCGATTCGATCCAATTTTGATAATGTTAACAAAACCGTATTCAATTTTAACTCGGAATCAACTAAATTTAATAATTAACTTGATTTATGGTTGATATTTAGGTTAAAATTAAGTAAAATTCGAGTCATAATTAAGTAAAAAATTGGGTTCAAATCGAGTCAAAATTGAGGTCACAATTTGGGTCAAAATTGGATCGGATTTGGTCAAAATCGAGCCAAATTGATTAACTCGATTTGATCCAATTTTGATAATATTAACAAAACCGTATTCAACTTTAACTCGAAATCAACTAAATTTAATAATTAACTTGATTTATTGTTGATATTCGAGTTAAAATTAAGTAAAATTGAGTCATAATTAGGTAAAAAATCAAGTTCAAATCGAGTCAAAATTGATGTCACAATTTAGGTCACAATTGGATCGGTTTTTGGGTTAAAAACGAGATTAAAATCGAGTCAAAATTGGGTAAAAAATTATTTCAAGTAAAAAAATCGTACTCAATTTTACTCGAAATCAATTAAATCAAGTAAATCGATTAAATTGAATAATTAACTTGATTTATTGTTAAAATTAGGATTAAAATTAAGTAAAAATTTGGGTCAAAATTAAGTACAAATTCGGGTTAAATCGAGTCAAAATCGAGTCAAAATTAGGTCAAATTTTAGTCAAATTTGGGTAAAAAATAATGTCAAAATTGATCTAATTCAGGTCAAAATCGGGTCGATTAAAGGATAATTAATAGATAAATAATGGAGGGGGTTTTACGCAGATTTTTTATAGTTGAATGGGTAATAGGATGTGGTCAAAATCAAGGGGGGAATAGGATTAAAACAGTATTTTCGAGGGGGGATAGCATGAAAACTAAAAATCGAGGGGGAATAGGATTTGAATCAAAATCGAGGGGGAATAGGACTAAGGCAATATTTTCAAGAGGGGAATAGGTTGTTTTTCCTAAATTTAATCACCTAAACTGATCCATTTTTGACAAAGTTATACTGAATCGTGAAGCCAAAAATTTATATTGTATTACATTGATTATATATATATATATAGTATTATATAATTATAAACTTTTGAGCTAATTTTAGTATTAGTTAGACACAAATCTATATATGACATGAATCTAGAGTTTGGTTCGTCTCAATTTGAATATTATAATATTGGCTTATCGATTCCTACGCTTCATAATCGACAATGATCTTGATAGAAGCATTATATTGTGTTATCTAACATTGGGAAGGACATGATTTATGTATTTTATATATATATATATATATATGATATTGTGTAACATTAAATTCTTGAACTAATATTTAGAATTAGTTAGACACAAATCTATATATGACATGAATCTAGAGTTTGGTTCGTCTTAATTTGAATATTATAATATTAGGTCATCGATTCCTACGGTTCATAATTGACAATGATCTTGATGGGAAGCATTATATTGTGTTATCTAACATTGGGAAGGACATGATTTATGTATTTTTTAATATATATGATATTGTGTAACATTAAATTCTCGAACTAATATTTAGAATTAGTTAGACTCAAACAGTACAAAAAAAATACTCCAATATCAATGTATAGATCAATGGATCTGTTCGTTGAAATATTTACCAACGAATTCTAACAGAATATCAACATGCAGGCATCAACGAATTTATCAACGGATACCGATCATTGATATGCATCATCGTATTTGTTGGTGAACAGTTGAAAGTCCTTCAGTTTTATCAATGGATGTTTATTGCAATCTTTCAACGGAGGTCCGTTGAAAATATCAACAGATATATGTTGATAGTTTTTAAAGTTTGGATGCAACCGTCTGAAAAAATCGACCATTAACGATCAACATGTATCAATTGATAATTGCAGTGTGCATCCATTGAAAATTACAATATTAATACACCAATATCGAATTTCCTAGCATCAACATTTGAACTAAAAATATAGTTTCAAACAATTTTATCCTCTTCAAAAAGAAATATAAAAGATCCGATAACCGAGGAGGTTATACAAGAATTCTTACATGATTGAAATAATCATGAGTTTTGCGTATATACAATTTTTTTTGTCAAGAACGCGATATAATATTATATCCTTGTAAAAAATAAAAAAAATACGAAATATCGAAGTCAGAAAATTGTTTGCAAACACCTTCAAATGGTCGGTTTCATGAGAATTACTAAGTTTGTTTTTCCATGGTGAAGATAGTGGCGTTAGAGATGTGACTGTGCAAGAATCGCAAGCAATGAAAAGAAAGGAAGAGGATCATATAGAAAAACGGTGAACACTTCATATGTCGAAATGGTATCAGACGTTTTTCCTTGGAGTTGTAGAGCAAATGCATGAAGAAAACAATGGGGTATATTGATTTTTTAACCTATTGGATGCAGTAACACGACCTATATATGAAGATTTTAGTGAAGGTCTATCTTTATCATCTAGATTGGTGAGTATAAAATCGTATTACAATATCATTGAAAAATTGTAAGAATTCATTTTGTCAAACAATGCATTAAAATTTACCGAAAAATAATGAAGTTCTAAATCGAAAGGATTTAAACGTGGCACTTGAGAATATTGATGTTTACAGAAATAATTGCTTGTTGTTTTAGGGAGAACATAAATAGCTTTTGGAATGAAAATTTTGCGGTGCAAACCAATTTTGTTAGAAAAACCATATTCCTAAAAATATATACCGTACAAGAAGATGTTCCACATGCGTGTAACAAATAGTTTGAGAATGTCATAAGAGTAAAAAATCGAAGCCTCAATGATTTTCACACAGAATACTAGATGTGAGAAGGGTAATGCAACATCCATTATATTGTAAGATCTACAAGCATTTAAACTAGGGTTACACAATCTAGGTTTCGATCCGAATTCCTCAAGTTTTGTCTCAGGTTGCATTCTTTAGGCTATTAAAAAATTACCCCGAATTGGAACCAAATGTTTTTCGGAACAGGTTCCTCGGGTTTCGATTCGGGTTTGGGTTGTTCTGGTTCTGGAGCACTAAACTCGAATTACAATTGGGTTATTCGGATTTTTCTGGAAATTTGGATTATTTAGTTATGTGTATAGTTCGAATATCGATTTGGTGTCTATTGGTTTTTTCGATTCTTTGGGTGTTTTTGGGTAATTCGGGTTTAACATAAAGCAATAACGTAACATACAAAAAATTCAAATCAACTCGCATTAGTTTGAGATGATCGCACCTTCCAAGTCCATAAAACCCTCGACATTGTAGAGATCAAGCAGCACAATACCAAAGAAAATTAATTCCCACGCTTCACAACGACTAAAAACATGTCAATATCAACGGATGGGTCAAGTATCCGTCCATTGAAATATTTACCAACGGATTTGAACAGATTCATCCATTGAAATTGATCTTTTCGCTAAAATATTTACTAGTGAATTCTATAGTGAACCGTTGAAAATTCTTCATCTTTATCAACGGATGCCAGTGATAATTTTTTAAAATTTCCAATGCCCTTCTAAAAATTCATAATTAAAAAATTATGTGTCTAACCATCTTCACATTTTCAATGGGTATTCGTTGGGATTTCTAACTGATTTTCCTTGAAAAATGAAAAGTTACGATCTAGCATTCGTCGATTAGATATCGGTTTCAACGGATTTCCGTTGAAAATTTACGTATTTTACATGTTGAACAATTCATTTTCAACACATTCAACAAATCATTTCAAAACCTCACCTTAACTAATTTAACACTATACACTATGACGGTTGGATGATTCATCAGTCACAGAGGATTTTTTGGGATACCGATGGAGCTTTGTCACAATCTCCTCCACCATCACTACTTTTCGTGGTGTAGGGATAAACGAAGAAGAAGACGACGATGAAGACAATTTAGATTATTTGTAAGATATAGTATTTTTTATATTATTTTTTAAAATATTATATTAAACTTTTTCATATATTTTAAAGTAATATTTTAAAATTTTAATTTATTAATTTTTTATTATTTTTAAATTCGCCATAACACAAACGGGCATTTGTTGATATATTTAAAAATTTTACTAAAAATACCAACATGCATCCATTGGTAATTTTCAATTTTTCTGCGAAAATATTCAAGAGATACTCGTTGATAGTCATTCAAACGGACATCCATTACAATCCGTTGATATTTAATGAACAAATTTTGACCGTTGAAAGGATCTTAAAAATTGCAACGGATAAGTTTTTTCATTACCAACGACCATTACTTCATTAAATTTGTTGATTTCAACGGAAAATTATCATTTCTAACGGATTCGATCGCTGAAATTGAATAAGGAATCATCAAGCATAATCCTAGACTCTCATTCCAACAAGTTCTTATTGATAATCATCACAAATCAAAAGCCTCGAGATTGAGTTGCATAGAAACAAAACCACACAAACCAATGAAATTCAACAAAACTTGAATTATGTGTTAATACTGAAGGAGAAGAGACCCATGACCTAAAACGTACTAGGGTTTATTTGGTAGTCATCGAAGTATAACACACGCAAGAAGAACTCTGTAACACTTAGAAGTGACTCGAGAAAAGGAAACTTGATTCACAATTCTAGATTTGGAGTAAATATAATGAAAAAAAGAGAATAAAGAAAGAGCCAATTCGAAGAATATGCTAAACCTAAAACAACATAATAATAGAATAGCAATAGATTACATCTTGCAATTTCTCCGGGTGTTATGTGACGACTACGACATAACCAAGTCGAGTCAATGAGAAAGAAAACGTGATAGGGATGACGCGATGCGAGGAGTGTGGCTTGACGCAAAAGAAAGGTACGTTGGTAATTTTGACGGTCGATTTGCGGTGAAAAGGTGGACAGAGACATAAAATTGCGACAATTCACTGAAATTATGGCCTCACTGTGCCATGCGTATGAGAGAAGAACAATATAATTATATCATAACATTAGGGTTTTTTGTTTTAGGATCTTTTGTTTTTTAATTTTTAGTTGTTCGAGTTATCTCAAATTTGAACCAAATTGAATCGAACTTAAACAGTTCTAGATTTTAAATCAATATGGGTACTTTGGGTTATCCAAATGTTATGGGTTGGAATTTTTGAGTTGGTTTGATTCGGGTCGATACGAGTAACCGAAGTAGACTAACCCTAATTTCAGTGAAATATTTTCTAAGTGTGCATATGAAACGAGAAATATTTATGTTTGTATATAAACAAATGGTTTTAGATCATATGGAAAATCCAGAAGTCAAGTGATTTTATCTCCATATAATTTATCTCTTGAGATGTATTTAAAAACAAAAGTTATGTTTTTGTGCTTTTTATTCTAAGACCAAAACATTCGAATAAAGTTTTCAAGTCTTTTTGTAACCGTTGATTCACGAATTGAGAGATTTGTGGAACAACAAAATTATTGCATATGATGTAAGTTCGAAGCAAAACTTCACGTTGAAAGCAGTGTTTTGTGGAAAATTAATGTCTTTCCTACATATTGAATGTGATTTGTATGAATCACGCACGAGAGACTGTCGCGTTCATATTTTAAGAAAGATATGGATTTGTTTCGTCTTGTACATTAGAAGAAACCATGTCGGTTTGATTTTCATAAAAGATTATTTCATCGTGGATATATATTCAGAAAAGATACAAAAAAAATCTGGAAAATTTGTTACAAAAAGAAGAACTATTGTACATGCAAACAAATATGTAAATACTGTACACGAATAAATGCAATAGAAAGTTTATAAGAATCGGTCGAATATGGAGGAGATAGTGAACATAAAAAAATCGCAAGGCCAAAAGGTGAATTGCAAACTGGTACAAACGTAGTTACCATATTGGAAATCCCTCATATAACGATTCTAATTTAGGAATTTGCATATTGAGATTTTTTTTTGTAACATCACCAATACTGTTTTGAATGTTATGAGCAAAATTAAAGATAACATATAGTCGATAAAAGCTTTGAATATACTATATTAAGAAACATAGTTGGAGTTATGCGATGGAAAAACATCGATCATAATATTTATATTAGTTGGTCCTGCAAAAACAACATTGTTTAGGTGGTTAAAAGAATACGTATAATTTTTGAATGGATATGCGTCAACATTTCCTCGTGTGTGGATATTGTGGGTTTAAGGATTTTTGGCATGAAAAGTAATGATTATCGTGTTTTCATGCAACGATTCATCCCAATTGCGTTTGTGGAGTTATTACCATGTAATGTGTAATTTAAAAGAGAAAAAAAATTTGATTTATTAAAAAACAATATTAGTGATGTATTATGCTCTTTGACAAAGTTATTTTCGCGAATATTTGACAATATATTTACCAAACGAGACAATACTATGTGGATCGGTTCAATTCAAATCAATGTATCCATTTGATATTCTACGCCTTACAATGTTTTCGATTTTCATTACTTAGGGAGTATTCAATTCAAATCAAAACGTGAAGATAGCAATCTGACATCCGTTGATTGAATATTAGCTTCAAGGGGCATCCATTGGAATTTCCAATGGATGTTCTTGAAATTTGGTCTTTCATCCGTTGAACAATTTAATTTTCAAGAAAATCTACCAAACAACATTCACAAATCCTCTCCCAAATCCATTAGTCTGCATTATCATCATCAACAACAAAATCATTTCCAAAAATTAAAAAAAAAAGAATTTTTAAGAATTTTTTTAATTATAAATTATATGTTCAATTTTTTTAAAAAAATATCTAATTAATATAATTTTATATTATAGATGTAGACGATGGGAGGAGACAATCCAAGAAAAAGTCTGCTGTCAAGGAAGATGTCGACGAACCCAATCGTTCGTCGATCCTCGGGCAGAACGAATGGTGAAGACTATGGTAAAGAAGATCACCTAATAATCACAAATGTTCAGTACATCTCTAATTGAATTGATTCTTGTACAAACGGAGAAGATATATTTACAGGTAAAATTTATGTTTTTTACAATAAATTATATTTACAAATAAATTGGTTTGATAACGTTCAATTATTTTATACATAGTTTCTATTTGGTCTTATAAAGGGTGTTTATACGATTTGAATTCTATACAAAAAGATATTTTAGAGGACGCAACAACGGTACTCTTTAGTTTAGGAGACATACACCCAAGACTGACACATCGAGCAACTCGATGTCACACTTCGAGAATACATGTCGGAGATGTGTCATATGGATAGTATTATAGAGTTAATTATCAGCAAACCATATCAGTGACCTCTGCCTCTGGAAGACACAACATCAATGCAAGAACTGACATTTGATTCAAACGCGACCCCTCTCTGAGGCAACGGAGGAGACAAAGAAAAAGAAGACGGTGGTGATAAGATGATTTGTAGGATATTATATTTTTATTTGTATTATTTTGTTTTTAATATTGTATTAAAATATTATATATATATATTAAATTAATATTTTAACTATAAATATTATTAATAATATCAATGGATGTGTGTTAATGATAAAACCATTACATCAACGGGCATCCTAAAGTTTTAAATTTTTCGCTCCAAAATGCCAACAACATATATTGGTAATTTCCCGCGAAATTTTTCAACGGATGACCGTTGATAGACATCCAAAAAGAATAATGGATGTTTGTTACAGTACATCGCTATTAATAGATGCCGACCGTTGAAACACCATTAAAAATTGCAATGGATAGATGTTTTCAATGACCGATTAGCAACATCTTAGATCCGTTGAAATTTTCTGATTTGGATAAGCAATGATCATTTTCAAGGAATTTGACAATTGAAAATAACCATTTTTTAGTGAAACCCTTATTTCACATTTCTATAATGATCGGTGACTTTTGAATTATCATAATATATGTAAAATAGGTTTCAACTCAGAAATTAAATAATAATGAATAAATTGATTTATATCTTTTATTATTTCGAATTCTTTATCATTTCATTTGAGATTTTTCGCACACAAGATTTTTCTTATCCATCTAGAATTGGAATCCATTTTTACAGTTTGAACATGTAAATTCGTGTTAACCCGTGTAGGATACTATGTTGATGGTTATGAACTTTCTATCTCAAAATGGTAAATAGTGGATTGACTTATACCATATACATTTTATATTAAATTCCTCATAATTTTCAATGTAATTATCTTGTTCCTAAAAATATGTCATTTGGTTCGTTTCCATTGTTTCGTCTTTATAATGGCATAGATTGTCTTTTCTCGTAAAAGATACAAGTATTATAAATTACTGTACATAAATTTAATTAGGTAGAATTCGTGGAGTAATTAGGGAATTTAAACGAGATTGATAAAAAGCGTGATAAGTACGTGAATGATATGTTGACCAGGGGAACAGATCAGTCAACCGATTTGAGGATTCGATGTTCTTAATTTTATTTTAAAATTAAAATATAGGCCTCAATGATTAATATGAAAGTAATATACAGCACTGTTTTGCTTAATTAATTTACCCATTTGTGAAAAATTTATGCCAACTAAATATAACAAAATAAGATAAAACTACAAGATAATATCTCGTGTATATATATAATATATATATATATATATTGTACACATGCTCGACCAGTGTGCCGTAAATGGAAAGGTAGGACATTGGAATCGGAAGATTCATCAAACTAGGGTATTTTGGTACGGGAAAATAATATATAATTACGGATTTTTTTATTAAATTTTTTTTTTTAAATATTTCCTTTGAATTAGAAATTATGTCTCGATTGAATAACTTGTTACTATTCAAACAGAGCATATTTCGGCGTAGATATTTTGTATCTGATCGAGAATATTGTATTAAGGAAAGTTTATATTTTATATTTTTTTTGTTTTGTTTTTTTTTGTTTTTTTTTTGTTTTTTTTAAATATAAACTTTCCTAAATATAAAATATAAATTTTTCTTAATATATTGTTTGATCTAGAGATCCTATTGGCTATCCAATAATTATTATTTTATAACCTAATATTGTGATTATAAATATTTAACATTTTATTTTTTCAGATTAATAGTTTAAAACAAGAAATTCTCGGTGTTCCATAAACTGTAGTCCGTTTACTAAACAGACAATTAGGGTTTTAGCATTTCATTTAGTGTGGTCCAATTTTTTTTCCCACAGATAAATGAATTTATTTATGGAAGAACTAATTAGATTTTGAACTATAACTATAAACCTATCTTCGGAATCCTAGGTTTTGTTTCCTTAATTGTAATTATGTTATTACTAATTACCCTGCCTCCAAGATTGTGAATCTTGAGAATTTTTACTCACCGATCGATGAATTAAAAAAAGTGCATGGATATTTTTTTAATAAGTGAATAGGCATATAAATGAGATTGCACTTTATTTGGGCCTTCGATAATATAAAATATCAATATCTGTTGGTATCTATATATATGGGCGTAGTGTACATAAGCCCAATAGAAATGACCCCACATTCATTACACCCGACCCGACAAGTTCCTTTTGATTTTGATGAATACTCAATTACATAAAAATTAATTATGTAATTATTATTATTAAGAATATATATTTAAAACTAAATTTAAATCTAATTTTCAATTAAATTAATTTTAATAATACCAACAGTAGAATACAAAGTTCGAAATTCTATAAACTAGTTTCTAAATCCGCTTTAGGCGGGGTTTTGTAATTTACTTTTATATTATATAATATATATATTTATTTATTTATTTATCATATTTTAAAATAAGACATTTTTAATAAATAATTTAATATTATGCAAAACATTTTCAATTCATTTTAAATAAATTAGAATGTTTAAATTTATTTTTAAATCAGTGGTTTAGATTGATAAAAATATTAAAAAGTATCAAAATAAAATTATCGTATTAATATTTAAATCATTTTTTAAAATTTAATAAAACTTATAATTTTTTTTTCACCCTTTAAATGTTACACGAGTTAGTTCTATTTGTATGAGTTAATGAGATAAATGAGGTAATTTTAAGGATTTACAATTTTGAATTTATTATTATTATTATTATTATTATTATTATTATTATTATTATTATTATTATTGTAACTTTTTTATTTTAATATATATTTATAAAATATGCAAAATTTAATAGAGTTAAAAATGAGAAATTGAAAATACAATAAAAATAAAAATTTCAAAATTTAATATTTATTGAAATAACATACTAAATTTACATATTAAAAACAAATTGTTGATATATTATTTTTTAAAAAAAAATTATTATCATTTTCAATATTTTGTTTCAGAGGACAATATTTTTTAATAAAATATTTCTCATATTTTTTTAGTGGTTTTAAGGTTTTCTATGAGATGAGACATATAATTTAGTCATTAAAAAAAGTTTGTAGATGATAAAAGGAAATATCAAATTCTGATTGGTCATAAATTTAGAATTGAACTCTATAAATTTAATTATTTGCGAATACACTTTGTAGAAAAGTTGACTATACATTCTTTTATTCATTTCTATATGAATATTTATGTTACAAATACTAAATGTAGTTAAAATTTTCTAAATTCATTGTTTTTACAGTCGTCGACTCGCTTAGAATGTCGACGTTGACCGTCCGTCTCAGCCTATCACCGAACTCTATCCATTGCCGCTTTTTGCTCGCCGCGTCCAAATCCGCCTCTCAAACGATGTTGCTTGTCGATGGCCTTTCACCTTCTCTAGATATGTGTCGCTCCACTACCGATTTTTCGCCTTCCTATCGTTCTGTCACCTCATCTTTTCATTGCCAAAGCTCGGCTTCTCTCGATCTTTTAGCTTCTTTGGATTTTCTGGCACATCCCCTTATCTATACACTACAAAAAAAACAGTCGATTATCAACGCACGAAGCAACAGATTCGTCCGTTGATAGGTTTTGCAACGAATTGCAGTAGATTTAGGGAAATTATCAACGACACAGAATCTATTAGAGTCCGTTAATATTGTCAACGAATTGTCAGCACATAGAATCAGTTGCAAACTTGTTAATGGATATGTTGATAGCCCGTTGAATGGGCATAAAAAAGGCAGCGAATGACCATTGGAAAGTTTAGAATTTTGAAGTTTCCGTTGGAATAATCCAACGTGTTTTTCGACAGTCATCCGTTGGTATTACCAACGGTGATTCGTTGGAATTTTTAATGGATGATCGTCCAAATATGCACTATTTATACATCTAACCCAAAATATTTACCCTCAAGTCATCAACGCAAAATATATTTTCAAACAATATCGTATTCTTCAAATAGAGATATATACATATCGAGAGAGTGGATGTATAGAAGAAAAGATCCTGTAACCGAAGAAATTACGCAAGAATTCTTACATGGATTTGAGTAGTTCATCAGTTTTCATCGATGCAACCTTTGTGTCAAGAATGCGGGACAATGTTATGTTACTGGAAAACATGCAAAAAAATATATAAATAAAGTATCGAAGTCAAGAAATTGTTTGCAAACACCTTTACAAGGTGGGTTTCATAGAGAATTACGAAATTTGGTTATTTCACAGTGAAAATTGTGGCATTAGAGATACAGAAACACAAGAAATGGAAAGAAATGAATAAGTGTTTTATAAAACGTCGACTACCAATCCATATGTGGAAATGGTGTCCGATGTTTTTTCTGGTGTTGTTGAGGAACCGCGTGTAAAGATTTCGAACAATGAGGCACACCGATTTTTCAACATATTGGATTTGGCAAAGGAACCTATGTATAAAGGTTTTCGTGAAGGTCGGTCTTGTTTATCTTTGTCATCAAGATTGATGGGTATAAAAACAAACTATAATATAGGTTAAAATTGCATGGACTCCTTTACAAAACTATGCATGAATATTTACCGTAAAATAATAAAGCTCTTAAGACATATTATTAACCAAAGAATATTCTAAAAGACCACATGAAAAAATTAATATTTATAGAAAGAGTTGCATATTATTTTGAGGAAAAGATAAAGACATGTTGGAATGTAAATTTTGCGATGCAAGTAGATTTTGTCCAAAAAAACATCTTCGTGAAAATATGTACCGTACAAAAAGATATTCTATATGCATGTAGTAAACAAGTTGAGAAGGTTATATGAATATATAAACCATTGCGGTAATGAATGACACAGAGAACACTCGACAAGCAAAAGGATAATATACCATCCATCAGATGGTAAGGCTTGGAAAGATTTCAATGAAATATTTCCTGAGTTTGCATATGAAACGAGAAATATTTATCTCTATCTGCGCACCGATGAGTTTAGTCTATGGACAATCTGAAATTCAATATTCTCTGTGACCGGTGATTTTATCTCCGTATTACCTCCCGATATGTGTCTAAAAATAGAAGTAATGTTTCTGACATTACTGATTCCAAGACTTGAATATCAGAAAAAAGTTTCGATTATTTTTACAGCTCTTAATTAATGAATTAAGAGATTTACGGAACAATGGAATTCTTGTTTATGACGTAAGTACAAAGCCAAATTTCACATCAAAAGCGATCTTGTTGTGGAAAATTAGCGACTTTCCTAGAATGTTATCTAGATCGAGCACACACAAGAGATTGGCATGTCCATATTCCATGGATGATATAAATTCATTTCGACTAATGTATGGAAAAAATCATGTTGGTTTGATTCTCATAGAATATTTCTTCCCCGTGGACATACACTCGTAAAAGATAAAAAAAAACATTTTTCAAAGAATGTGGTACAAAAAGAATAGGCATAATGCATGCAAATAGGGACGTAAATCCTTTATGAACGATTGAACCCTATGGAGATTGATAAGAATCGGTAGAATGTAGTCGAGATCATGGACATTGAAAACCACAAGGCCAAGGTGAATGACATAACTGGTGTAAACGTAGTATTTTTTGGGAACTATTATATTAGAAATCACTGATATTGTGTTATAATTTGTATGTTATGCGTATTGAAAAAAACCTTTTTCGGCAACATCATCAACACTGTTTTTTATGTGATGGGAAAAACGAAGAATAAAATACAATCAAGAGAAGATTTGAAGAAAATATCTCGAAGACCTGAGTTGGAGTTACGAGATGGAAGGACACCTATTCCACTATTCAAATATTGTGGGTTCTAGGCCGATCAGGTTGAAAAGTCACAATGGCTGATTCCAAACATTTGCTAAGCTGTTACAACGAAACATTCACGTTGTGCTATGCGGAATTAGCATATTTTTCAGAGATATATATGCAACAAATTTAAAAAGGGATGACTTAGACTTATTGAAAACAATATCTCGGAAGTATTATGCTCTTTGGAAAGAGTTTTTCCACCTTTCTTCTTCGATGTGATTGAACATTGACCAATATATATACCAGACAAGGCAATACTCAGAGGCCCAGTTCAATTTAGATGGATGTATCCTTTCGAAAAGTTTCTCTTTCATTTAAAGAAAAAGGAAAAAACAAAGTAGCAGTTGAAGGATCTATTGTTAAATAATACTTGTTGGAAAAATCATATATTTCAACATATTTTACTTCGAATCAAATATTTTGACAAAACAAAGAAGATGAGAAAATGTTTACACAAACTATCTATATCATTATAATCTTCAGTTTGGTGCAATTTCGGAGATCTTTACCCCAATTGGACGTACATGAGGGAAATCCGAAGAATATTGGCTAATGCTAGAGGAGTATAATCACGTTTAGGCATACTTTTCAAAAGTTACAAAACCATGACAATCGATATTTTAATTTACTTATATATATATATATATTTATATATGTTAACATACATTTTACTACAAGAATTTGATGAAGAAGTAATGGGTACATATCTTCATCTAAACGCAGATGAATTCGCCAAAATTATTGATGAACATTATGCCTCTTGATTGAGATATTATGTAAGTACACATATTTTTGTTTATATACATAAAATAACTTATGTTATAATAATAATAATCATTCATTTAATATTAAATAAATCAAATGTTCCGATGAAAGACATCATACCTGGTTAAGATATTTGGCTAATGGTGTTGGATGAAATGTATTGTGTATGCTAATTATGTTTACTCGGGATTACACATTCCACACTTACGAGCACGTAAAACATAGAAGCACGTGAAATTACAGTGTTTGCGTTAATAGTGAAATGAAGGATATTAACTTTTACGAAATTTTGCACCAAATTCTACAGGTGGGATATCTTGGTCTCATTAGATTGAAGGTAATGTTTTTTAAGTGTCAGGGGTTCGACCCAACCGTAGGACATGACACACGAAAAACGATGAAGAGGAATTGACATCAATCTAGCACGACAACATAGAAAGTATGATCCATTCATCACAAAAGATCAAACATATCAAGTGTGTTACGTGCACTATCGAACAACATTGAAACGTCGAAGAGAGGAATGATGGATCGTAGTTATGATTAAATCACAAGGAGTTATAAGCACAGAAGAAAAAGAAGATGCGTTGCAAATGAAAGTATTATGCCATTTATGTAATATTTTGATAGTTTGGGTTTAAGTCGTAATTATTAAAAATTAATAATTATTTAAGAAACAAAATTAGGTTTTCGTTATCAGATTTCAGAATCACAAACAAAAACCTTAGTAGCCGTCAAAAGAAAAACGAAGAACGAAAACAATTTTCGTTCTTCCTGAATCCCACATCAAATGTTGAAGGCAGAATCCGATCTCGGCGTGAATTCGAAATTTTTGTAAAAACTTGGATCGAAATTTGCGACTGGCGTGCGTGCGTAACGCGTGCGATGAACCGCACGAACGCACGCGTGAAGGAAAAGGAGAAACCCGAAGGCGGCGTCCGGAACCCTAGCTGCCCTTGCGAGCGTCGCCGGTGCGGGCGGAGGGACGTGCGCGCAGCCAGTGGGAGCTGCTGACGGCGCACGAACCCGACACAAGTGCGATACGCTGCCCGAACAACGGACGACACTGCGCGAGAATTTTCTGTCGAGCGCCCGCTCGCTTGACGAGTCTTCAACTTAGGCGGCAGGCGCGACGGCGCATGAAGCGGGCGAAGGGTCGGCCGGGCACGAGTCGACGACGGACGGCAAGGGTCGAGCGGGAAAGGGCGAACGGCGCGGTTAGGGTTTTCAGAAACCCAAATCGCCTCTTCGCCCGAGCAGTCTTTCACAGTCGCCCGACGCCGGAGAGTGACGGTCGGTCCAAGGCACCTTCACCGGCGGTTTCTCCAGCCCGGAGCGGACGACCGACAAAGGGGGCGGCGGCAAAAGGGGGTGGTGGCAAACGGTTATTCCCTAACCCTAAGCCCAACACTTCCTACCCGCGCGGTGAGTTGCGTGATCCCGAGCGGGCGCACGTAACCCGCGGACGAGAAAAAAATTAAATTAAAAAAAATATTTTAAATTAAAATTAAAGAATTTTAATTTAAAATTAATAATTGAGTTCTTAAATGATAAAATTATTTATCGTTAGACTTTTCCTTCATCGTAGACGTTTGAATAGGTTCTCGTTTACATGGTACAACCTGACTACCAGGAGGCATGTAGTTCAAGAATTCGATCCGTACGTCTACGAAATCAGATGTCTAGTGGTAGGGAACAATTAGTTTTTGTATACTCTGGACTACCTGGGGGACATAAACTTAATTGTTATCCGACCATGAGCTGAAGGATGAACTCAACTATATCGATAGGAACGACCTAACTACCAGGTGACTATGTGATATAGAGCCGAAATTTATTCATTACAAATTTTATGGGGATAAAATTTATAAAGAATCTATTTTATATGTTTGGGAAACGCCTTGACTACCAAGGGGCTCAGACATATAGTTATAGATTGACGCTAATTGGAAATAAGATTTCTAATGTTATCGTAATATTGATTAGCGAATATATCATTTAGATGAAGTCCATGTCTTAATAATATATATACGATGTCTAACTCTCTGCTGTAAATTTTTCCTTTCGTTTTCATATCTCCTGAGAATCTCTCAGTTCAAATTGCGTCCAATTCTCGAGACCAACAAGCTGGTTGGTGA
>CM071871.1:8855303-8886703 GCA_036759665.1 Gynandropsis gynandra
TCTATGTTGTCAGTAATCACAATGACTGTACGAATCTCTGGCCAGAGTACATTGAATGAATGAAGAAAGGTGTTTCTTAGGTTCATTCATCAGTCAGTTGTGATTGACATGAGATATAGTTGATGATCCGTAAGGTTGACAGTTATGACCATGCCTAGGATGCATCCGGCGCTGTAAAGATGGAAGGAAATACTAACGTCAACTTCACCCTGGTTCGTTTTGGGTAAGGTTGTTACTCATATGAGTAAGGATGTAACTTCACGCTATCCGGTCGTTGGGGAGTGTTGCTAGACGCCAACCTCGATTAGTTAATTAGTAAAGACTAATTGGCTACCCGTTTAGTGATGAACCTACGAGGTCACACGCATACGAGTGTCTCGGTATCTGCTTGTGATTGTTAGACAATCAGCGTGGAATTCAGTTATATTCATTCGCTAGCATCGAAGAATATAATTGTGTTTGTTTTTCTTTTGGGGTTAGTACATAAGATGTACGGGAAAGTATGTGTATGGAGATACATGTACTTCGACTATTTGAGATATTACGTAAAGGCAAGTGGGAGATTGAAAGTACTATGCCATTTATGTAATATTTTGATAGTTTGGGTTTAAGTCCTAATTATTAAAAGTTAATAATTATTTAAGAAACAAAAATTAGGTTTTCGTTATCAGATTTCAGAATCACAAACAAAAACCCTAGTAGCCATCAAAAGGAAAACGAAGAATGAAAACAGTTTTCGTTCTTCCTGAATCCCACATCAAACGTTGAAGGTAGATTCGATCTCGGCGTGGATATGCGTAGAGGGCTTGTGCTATCAAGTCTATCACATCCGACAATCACACTTCAACAAAAAGGTATTACGAAATCGTTTCTTAATTTGTTCGTCGTTGAACCCCGAAAAACCAATCGTTAAACATGACTAGATCTCATATTCGGGTTGATAAAAACACGATTCCGTACCCCAAATCAATCCTACAGCAAATCGATCACCCAAATCCGATACAGTTAATTGATACACACAATCAGGAAGAGATTATCACAAGAACTAACATAGATAGAGAAGAAATTCAAGATGGCGAAGATGTTGAACCAAAAGATACAGAAGATAAACATTACGATGAATTCAATACACAATTAAAGTAAGAATCGCCAATAAAAGAATCAACTGAAGAAGAAATATGAATTATATAATTATAATATCAAATTTTTGTAATTTTTTCATCATATATTTCTTTTTCAACGGATATCCATTGGAAATCGCAACGGAAACCCGTTGAATCGTTCAATACTGTCCGACATTTAGAAAAATTTTAATGTTTTTCTCTTTGCAAGGGGTATCTGTTGACAAGTTCCAATGTATGCCTGTTGTAAGCATTTTTATTTACCAACAGATGCAAATTGTGAGTTTGTAATGGATGTCTGTTGCAACTTTGTAACGGATGTTCGTTGGAAACTATCATGATGCCTCTGCTCTGCCTAATATCCTCGATGACTGGTATCCAACGGGCATCTATTAGTATTTCCAACGGATGCCCGTTGGAAACGGGACGCGGTGTCATTTATGTTGTATGTTGCCTCAGGAATAAAATTTTCAACGGGCACCCATATAAAATACCAAGGATACTCTTTGGAGACCAACTGTCATGTCAATTAATTGCATCCGTTGAGTTAAAATAATTTCCAACGGGCATCCACTGGTATTTTCAACGGATGGCCTTTGAAACTTTCTGTATATAAGCCGTTGAGTAGTTCATTTTCCAACACAATCACAAAACCAAAACAAAAAATTCTCTCAAATAAATTCTTACACTAATACAAAATGAGAGCTCATGATTTATCGATCAAGGTGTATTGTTGGCGGATTCCGCAGGAGCCCCACCACCACCACCTCCGTCGCCATATCATCCCCCTTCATCTATATCGACCCAACCGATATTTGATGATGAAGATGATATGGTGGATGTTGATGCTTCGATTTATACTTTCGATGAGTGTCCCATTATTCCGATTATTGATTTTGAACACCCTGACAGGACGTTATGTAAGATCTTATTGGCCTATACATGTTTATATTTGAATGAATTATAGCAATTGAATAATTATTTTGTTTACATGTGCAAGTTTGATGTAGATGATGTTCTGAAACACACAAACAACAACATTATCCAAAGTTCTGTACATGATCGACTTTATTATTCTTGGCAAGTGTTGCCAGAACTTATACGCCGCCGATGGTGGTATACATTCATTGTAAGTTTTTTAATATAAAATTTAATTTCATATTATTATCGAATTTGAATAATAAATGTATTGAATTTGAATTTAATTTTGTAGCGCGCATATAGATGACGAAAGAAGGACACGTCGCGTATCTATACAGCATGGATGTGCGATATGCATGTTCGGTTGTGTTTGATGATGAACAATGCCAAACATAACTATTATAAGAAGAACACTAAACCGACATGGACAACGAAGGAAGTATTCAACTAAGTCGTCAAACATTGGGAGTCAGAGGACTTTAAAACCGAAATTGAGAAGGCCTAAAAATATCGGTACAACAAGAAGGTTCCCAGAGATAGTCCATATCGCTATACCTCGAGATCGGAGTCATTTCCAATACAAAAGAAAGAATTGTTAAGAAATATTTATATTTATATTTTCAATTTATTTTACTTTAAATTGGTAACGACTAATATTATTATAATGTTACAAATGTAGAGAATGGAAAGAGAATCGACTCTTCTTGAGCTGGTCATTGAGACTCACGCCAAGAAGAAGTCCATCCTCAGAGAAGAGGGCGATGAGTCGGAACTTGTTGACCCTCGGGCTGAGCAGACGGTGAAAGTTGTGACGGAGAAGATCACACATCAATCATAAGCCATCGGTTCAAATTTCAACAAACTTAGTCATTTATAAAAATGACAAAATTTATTTAGAGGTATATAATAACTTTATTGTTATAATAATTCTCTAATTATTTAAATTTTTTAAAAAATCGATATAACTTAACTTTAATTTTTTTTGTTTTGTGGTCTGTTAGACCGTATAAGGTGCGTCTATACAGTCTAGGTGCTCTACAAAATGATATCATTGAGGACACCACGACGGTACCCCCACAGTCTAAGAGATATACACAAGAGAAACACATCGAGCAGCCGAGGCTAATCTTTAAGAAACGTGAGCGCAGATGCGTCACATGGAGAGTATAATCGAGTTGTTGAACGTTCGAGCTTATCAGCCACCACTACCATAGACGGGGGCGACAACACTGAGATAAAAACCGATTATTAACTGTAATGAAACGCCTTCTCGAGACATTGGCGAGGACGGGGAAGACGAAGATGATGTCGGTTTAGACGAAATGTAGTGAAAACATTCTAAAATTTTGTATAGAGTTTTGTATATATAAAAAACCTTATTTTATTTTTTGAAATTCGTTCTGGTACAACCGAATGCTCGTTGAAAATAGAACAAAATTTTTCAATGGGTATCCGTTGAAACATTACAAAATTCACGCAAAATCTTTCCAACGGGCATCCGTTGCAACATTACAGATTTTTCGCCGATTATTTTCCAATGGTCTTCCGTTGAAAAATTTAAGTATTCTACCAATTTGTTGTCAACGGACATCCGTTGAAGTTTTGTAATGGGTATCTGTTGCGACTGGCAAATCCGTTACCATCTCTTGATATTTTTCAACGGATATTTTCCACTGACACTCTGTTGAAAGTTGCAATGAATGGTATTTTTGAACGATCGATTTCCAATGGTCTAAAATCTGTTGGAAAACGTTGGAATTGCAACGGAAAATTTGTTATTTCCAATGGATATTTATCGTTAAAAATGACAATGTTTTTTTAGTGTATACACCATATCCTCCTCTTTCTCATCTGCACTACCATGGATGACCTCGAGAACCAAAACCCGAAGTATTGCATTATTGATCGTTAATTAACTCTTCAGATCATCGACACCAATCGTTGACCGTCGACTGATCATCTCTGCTTATCGCAATATCGTCGCAAAACAATGCTCATTGTTGCTGTCAACTTGTCGCGTCAAAACCTGCCTCCCAACCTATGCTCGTCGTCGACTGCCTCTCACCCTCTCCAGATCCACCCCACTCCACTGCAAGTCTGAAACCTTCCGATGATTCCATCTCCCTGCATCTTTCGGTTGCCAGATCTCGACTTTGACTTCTTATTTTTTAGCGAGCTCCTCCGACCATATTTAAACTCAAGTGGGTTACGTTAATTTTTCTAGTAATCATGATGACGTATGTTTTTCACAAAGAATGCGTTAATGTAAATGATTGATTGCCCAATCTATTGTGGTTCCCTCTGTCCTAGAAAATCATTTCATGCTTTCCACCGACGTCAATTGCGCGGAAAACCCCGTTTTAACTGAACTCAACGATGGTCGTTCCCGTGGAGTTGTACCTAGAAACAGAGACGATGAAGATAAGGGAAGCAATGAGGAAAATGATGAATTTGTGCGAAATATTTTTGAAATATGACGGATTTTGATTGTTGGGTTTCTGTACTTTATTGGAGAGATGATGAATCTCAAAGTACATGCAGGAAGCGAATGATGAAAAAGAAAGTACTGAGAGAGTGAAGGAAAATAGAGGAAAACTATAGAGATTGAGGAGGAACAAGAGAAGAAGAAGTGAATGAAAAATTGCTCTTCTTTATTTCGATATTCTGTATCAATATTTATATACAGTTTTGTAACTACATTAACTAACTTTTCTGTTATATAAAACTTGTTAATATCTAATATGCCCCCCTCAAGTCTGAATCGACAAAGGACGATACAGACTTGACATATTGAATCTGCTAATCAAAGAAGAAAACAGAGAAGGCTGAAGAGGCTTAATGAATATGTCTGCGAGCTGCTTCTCTGACTTAACATGCATCATCCGCAAAAAGCCACATTGTAATCTGTCTCGCACTAAGTGACAATCAAGGTCAATGTGTTTTGTTCTTTCGTGGAAGAAAGGATTTGTAGCAATGTGAATTGCAAACTTGTTGTCGCAATATAAGTTTGCAGGCCCTGTTCTATGTATCTGTAAATCATCCAGCAAATGTGTAATCCATATAAGTTCACATGTTGCATTTGCTAATGATCTGTATTCCGCCTCTGTACTACTTCTGGAAACAGTGGTTTGTTTCTTTGATTTCCATGAAACCAAAGATTCTCCAAGTAATATGCAAAAACCAGAAACTGATCTTCGAGAGTCAGGACATGATGCCCAATCAGCATCTGCAAAAACATTGAGTCGTAATTCTGATGTTGCAGAATAGAACAAGCCTTGTCCAGGATCGTTTTTCAAATATTTGAGTACCCTCTGAGCTGCTTTGAAGTGTGTGGTTGTTGGTCTTGCCAAAAATTGACTCAACTTGTGTACTGCAAAAGTTATATCCGGTCTAGTGATCGTCAGATGTAACAACTTCCCTACCAAAGCTCTGTAAGAAGTAGGATCTTGTAAAGGTTCTGCAGAATCTTTATGTAGATGAGTATTGGGATCCATAGGAACTGAAACCGGTTTGCAGGCTAGAAGACCAGTTTCAGCTAAAAGATCCAAGCAATATTTCCTTTGACATACTGAGATACCCTTGGATGTTCTTGCAATTTCCAATCCAAGGAAAAATTTAAGAGGACCAAGATCTTTGACGTTGAATTCTCGTCTTAGAGTCCGCTTGAGATTTATTAGAGATTCATCATTATTGCTAGCTATGATGATATCATCAACATATACCAGAATTGCAGTAAAAAATGATCCTTGTTTTTTGACAAACAAAGTATTGTCTGCCTGAGATTGTCTGAATCCAGCTCCTATCAATACCTTCGAAAATTTTTGATACCATTGTCTTGAAGCCTGCTTGAGTCCATAGAGAGACTTGTGTAATTTGCAGACAGAATTAGGAGCTAAAGGAGTACCTGAATTATCTGTATAACCTGGTGGTAATTGCATATAAATCTCTTCATCCAAATCTCCATGAAGAAATGCATTTGTCACATCCATTTGTGTGAGAGACCAGTTCTGTACTGCAGCAAGAGCAAGTAAGAGTTTCACAGTAACTAGTTTGGCTACTGGAGAGAATGTGTCAATGTAATCTACACCTTCTTGTTGAGTGAACCCTTTTGCTACAAGTCTTGCTTTGTAGCGTTCTATTGAACCATCTGCCTTTCGTTTAATTTTGTAAACCCATTTGCAGCCTACTGCTCTTTTTCCAGCGGGTAGAGGAACTATTGACCAAGTTCCAGTGTTTGTTAAAGCCTGAAGTTCCTCATTCATGGCTTTTCTCCATTCTGCAGTGGTGATAGCTCCTTTGAAAGATTTTGGTTCAGACTGGGAGGTTATGTTTAGGATATAGTTTTTGTATGAGGGAGATAGTCTGTCATAAGAAAGAATAGGGGATAAAGGATATAAGGGTGAAGAAATTGGTTTTTGATTTTCTTGGGGTTGATGTGTTGCTAAGTAGCAATGATAATCTGAGAGATAACTGGGAGCTATGGCTGTTCTTTTAGGTCTCTGAGTATTGCTCACTGCAGATGTATCAGGTAGAGTTTCATGATTCTGTTCTGGTATAGGAGTTGGACTTATATCAGGTATGGGTAAGGGTAAGATTGTATTTGGAAAGATGTTTGGTAGGCGAGTCTGAGTTGAATCAGACGTATCAGAAATAAAAGGAAATATGTTCTCATGAAACTCTACATTTCTAGAGATCACCACTACATTACTGTCAATATCCAGTAACTTGTAGCCCTTGTATCCAGCAGGATAACCAATGAAAACTGAGGCACGAGCTCGTGGAGTGAATTTGTGTCTTTCATGTTGATGTGTAGATGCATAGCATAGACAACCAAAGACCTTTAGATGTCCATAATCTGGTTTATGCCCCTGCAACACTTCATAAGGGGTTTTATCCTTTAATAAAGGAGAAGGAATTCTGTTGATGAGATACACAGATGTCTTGATACATTCACTCCAGTAAGGCAAAGGCAGATTTGACTGATATAGAAGAGCTCGAGCAACATTCAAAATATGTTGATGCTTCCTTTCAACCACTGAATTTTGTTGAGGTGTGTATGCACAAGAGTAGTAATGAACTATACCATGTTTCTTGCAAAAATCAGAGAAACTAAGTTCCGGAGCATTATCAGATCTGACTGCTTTAATTTTCTTGTTATACTGAGTTTCAACCAAAGATACAAACTCAGGAAAAATCGAATTTACATCACTCTTATGCCTGAGAAGATATACCCAGGTCACTCTACTATGATCATCTACAATAGTAAGGAAGTACTGATGTCCTTCATAGGAAAGAACAGAAAAGGGTCCCCATATATTAATATGTACAAGATCAAATGGGTTATTGGTCATATGATTTTCAAAAGGAAAAGGTAATCTTCTTTGTTTAGCTAGATGACAAATCTTGCAATGAGAAATGTCTGAACATTTGGTGAGGGAGAGAGTCTCTGAGAGAACTTTTATTATGTGTATAGAGGGGTGTCCAAGCCGTTGATGCCATATAGAAGTGTCAGCAACAACATCATTGCACAATGAGGTAGAAGTGGATTGGGAGTATGAAGAGGTGAGATTGGATTCCAGGAAGTAGAGATTGTTGAACTTCTCAGCCTTCCCAATCATCCAACCCTGAATAGGCTCCTGAATTATGCAGGATAAAGGTGAGAAAAGGATTTGAAAGTTGTTGTGTTGGAGCAAAGCACTTATACTCACAATGTTGAAAGAGAAAGAAGGAACAAACAGTACATCCGTTAAGATGATCCTTTTAGTTAATTTCACAGTTCCTGCTTGTGAAATAACAATTCGAGTACCATTTGGTAGAGTGACATATACTGAAGGTATATTTTCCAAATCATCAAACAACTTAATATCTGAGCAAACATGTGTAGTAGCTCCAGAATCCAGAATCCACGCAGATTTTGGGATAGTTGCATTATGAACTGAATTGCATATCAAAGCAGAGATGGAGAAGGATTTACCAGATATTGTGGAAGATTTTGGTGCTCCTTGTTCTGTTATTGTTGGAGTCTTGAGTTGATCATTTATCTGAGCCATGAGTTTTTGAAGTTGATTCTGATCAAGCTTTGAAACATCAGGATAAGACTCTGTAATCACATTTGCCACATTGTTCTGGTTCTGAAAATTTGGTCTCATATATTGTTGAGACTGATTTCTTGGATAATAAACTGCCCGAGATTGAGAATATTGATTTTGTAGTACTTGATTTCCAGAGGTTCTTGGTTCAGAATAATGTGGAGCTCGGTATCCAGGTGGATATCCATATAATTTGTAGCATTTGTTCACAGTATGTCCATACATACCACAATGTGTGCAAAGGGGTCTAGATCTTGGTCTGTAACCATTTCCAAAAATTGCAGCAACATGCTCACCAGAAACCTGTTCTTTAGATGTCTGCAGAACTACGGTATCATTTGTTGAGAGAGGATTTTTGACAAGAATCTGATGTTTATGTTGTATCAGCAGATTAAATGCCTCTTCAAATCTGGTAGTGGTTCCATCATGAGAATCTGACTACGGATATTCTCGAAAGAATTATTCAGTCCAAACAGAAACTTGATCACCACATTTTTCTCAAACAAATCAAACCAACGTTTGTCAATTTGGCAAGAACAGTTACCACAAGTGCAAACTGGTTGAACTTGAGCAGATTTAAGTTCTTCCCAAAGAGTAATCATGGATGTGAAATAATCCGTGATATTCATGGAACCTTGTCTCAGATTCTGAAATCTTTGTTCAATATTGTATAATTGTGGAGCATTATTCTGCTGAAAACGCTCTATGATTGTTGTCCACAATTCACTTGCATTTTTGATGTACAAACAACTTGCAGAAATATTCTTGGAGACAGAACTAAGAAGCCAAGAACATACCACGTCATTGCATCGTGACCAAGCACCAGAATTTGGATCATCATAAGGAGGTTTCTGAAGAGTTCCATTGACGAAGCATAGCTTATTTCGTCCATTGAGAGCCATTGTGATGGAACACTGCCAAGAATTGAAATCTGCAGCCGTAGCAAGACGATCGGTGACTAATTGGAGGTTCATATGATCATTTCCTCCAAGAAAATATGGATTATCATAAGAATCTTGACGAATACGCTCTGATATCATCTCAAAGTACACGCAGGAAGCGAATGATGAAAAAGAAAGTACTGAGAGAGTGAAGGAAAACAGAGGAAAAGTATAGAGATTGAGGAGGAACAAGAGAAGAAGAAGTGAATGAAAAATTGCTCTTCTTTATTTCGATACTCTGTATCAATATTTATATACAGTTTTGTAACTACATTAACTAACTTTTCTGTTATATAAAACTTGTTAATATCTAATAATGAATTTGAAAAAATCGATCTCAGAGCTACAACAGTGGACATTATCAATATATGGGAATGCAGAGACTCCCATAATGAACATTATCACATATATTGATAATATTATAAAAGAATAAATAAATGATATCATTAAAATATGAGTAGTAGATGTAGTTTAAAGGTTTAAAAATGTGTAACAGTGGGTGCATTGCTTAAATTTAATGGGTGTAATGTTTAAATTTAATAGAAGAAGATTTGCAACGTTTATTCTTATAATGTTCATAACTAAAAAGAAAAAATTTAAAAAAAATACTTTTTTCCATTTTTTAAATAGAAAATAACTATAAAATGAAAACAATATCTCTATTGAATTAATATTGATGAGTTTCACAATTATGTTTATTTTTTTAAGTTTATAGTTTGAGAAATAAACATATTTAATGTTCAAATATATTACAAAATAAAATTTAAAATAGTAAAATAACAAATATCAATTAACGTTGACAAAATGATTTGTAACATAAAAAATTAAATAATAAAACAAAAATATTAAATAGGAGTAATGAGCATGTAAAATAATACTCGTTAATTCACTCGATGATGTAGCTTGTGTCAAAGTACCAAGCGACCCGAGACGCCTCAACTCCAGTGACCCGAGACGTCTCAATCTCAACTCCAGCGACCCGAGACGCCTCAACTCCAGTGACCCGAGACGCCTCAATCTCAACTCCAGTGACTCGAGACGCCTTGAAGACTTCGGTGACCTGGAACGTCTTGACCCGAGACGCTTCAACCTCAACTCCAGTGACTCGTGACGCCTTGAAGACTTCGGTGACCTGGAACGCCTTGACCCGAGACGCTCCGCTACCTCAGCGATCCAGGACGCGTCAACATATTCAGTGACTCGAGACGCTTCAGCAAGACATTCTCCTGCGTCCCGAGTTATTCCCAGGCGACCCGAGTCATCTCAACTAGAAGACTCAAGGACAAATATGGTATTCCGGCAACTCAAGGGCAAATGTGAGATTGTGGAGGTTTAAGCACTCACATGTCCTCAACAAACTTCTCTCTCCTCTCTCTATAACAATTTCGGTTGGTTTGTTACAACTATATGTATACGTATGTGTATGTATAGGCAAACATCTATATATATACTAAGCTGTAAACATTCTAAAATTTATGGAGTATGTTTTTACAAAAATGAGAGTTGCATTTACAGAGAGAGTTCTTCTTCTTTTCGGGTTTACATTCATTTCATTTTGTTGACATGGTATCAGAGCGTTTGATCCTAAGTAAAACATACTTTTGATCATAGCTATGGCTGCAAATTCCTTTCCATTCCCTATGCATGTGAATATTTCAAACTTTGTTACTATAAAACTTTCAGATTCTAATTTTCTGTTTTGGAAGACTCAAATAGAGTCTCTCCTTCGAAGCCAGAAATTACTTGGGTTTATAGATGGTTCTACACAAGAACCTCCTCGATTAATTCATGAGCTAAAAGATGGAATAACGGTAGAAGTGTCTAATCCAGTTTATGAAGCATGGTTACAAACGGACCAGCTCATAAAATCCTGGATAATTAGAACACTTACAGAAGAGGTTTTTAGTCATGTTGTGGGTATGGATTCAACCATGGAAGTCTGGACTTCTCTGATTAATCATTATAATCAGAGGTCTGTTGCTAGAGAGTTTGATTTGTTGGCATCTCTACAGCTTTTAACCAAAGAAAACAGAACGTTGGCTAAATATTTAAGCCAGTTTAAGTCAATTTGTGACAAATTGGAATCCATTGGTAAACCCATTTCAGAACCTATGAAGATTTTTAGATTACTACATGGCTTGGGTAGAGAATATGAAGCATTTACAACAGTTATTCAAACTTCAATGCACAAACCCCCATTTCCAACATATGAGGATGTTGTATCACAACTGAATAGTCTTACTCTGAGTAATTCATCTACACAGTTTTCTGATATATCACAGCATGTAGCCTTCCCTGCTCAACGAACCTTTAATGCTTATAATTCCTACAATTCAAAAAATGGAAGGGGAGGATCTGGATATAGAGGTGGCAGATCCAACTATAGGAATAACAAAGGATATACAACAAGAGGAAGAGGTTTTTCTCAGCAAGTATACTCCTCTTCTCATATGTTTAAACCTCAGAACACTGAAAATGAACAAACAGCTACAAATGTTAATCAAAATGGTTCTGTAAGGCCAGTATGTCAAATTTGTGGGAAAACTGTCAGATAAGCAAAAGTAGTAAATTACCATTTTCAGAATCTGAATTAAATGCATCAGAACCATTAGAAAGAATCCATTGTGATTTATGGGGTCCCTCACCTGTCTGTTCTGTACAAGGATTCAAATATTATGTTATCCTGATTGACAACTATTCTCGGTTTAGTTGGTTCTATCCACTTTGTCATAAATCAGATTTTTATCAAGTGTTTGTTTCCTTCCAAACAATGGTAGAGAATCAGTTTTCAGCAAGAATTAAAATGTTTCAGAGTGATGGTGGTGGGTGGTGGAGAGTTCTGTAGTAAAAATTTTCAGACTCATTTAGAGAAATTTGGTATTAGACATCTTATTTCTTGCCCAAACACTCCTGAGCAAAACGGATTAGCAGAAAGAAAGCATAGACATCTTACTGAATTGGCATTATCTATGATGTTTCAGGCAAGAACACCTCTGAAATATTGGGTAGAGGCATATTTTACGGCCAATTATATCATAAATTTGTTGCCCTCTGCTTCTTTAAACAGAGATAGTCCTTATTTTATTTTGTTTAAGAAGGATGTTGATTATTCAGCTCTTAGAGTGTTTGGATGCTGCTGTTACCCCTGGCTAAAACCTTTTGCTAAACATAAGTTTGATCCTAAGTCACTGAAATGTGTATTTTTGGGATACAGTGAGAGACACAGAGGTTATAGATGTCTTCATCCACCAACAGGCAGAATATATATAACAAGACATGTTGTTTTTGATGAAGTTTTGTTTCCTTTTCAGCAATGCTACAGTCATTTAGTTCCAGAGGCTCAAACTCCATTATCAAAGGCATGGAGTAAAGATCATAATGGAGATCATATTGTCACCATTCCTCATGTTTCAAGGTATGAAAACCCTTCTTTTTTGCTGGATAATTTGCCATCTAATACAGAAGAATTAGAAGTATCCCCTTCTTTTCAGACTCCAGAGTTCTCACCTACATCCTCAAATATATTATCCAATCCATCTTCCAACACCTCTTCACAAACATCATTATCACATATGGAACCTATCACAACTGAAAATACCATTCCCAACATTACAGAACCTGTCAGTTTTACAGTGTCAGTGTCAGTTTTACAGAGGTGGTTTGTTTCTTCATCAAGAGAAGTATGCTCTTGATCTTCTTGGTAAAGTAGGAATGCTGGAATGCAAGCCAATAGCCACTCCCTTACCTCTCAAACTGGATTCATCATCACAGTCTTCAGATAAGTTTTCTGATCCTACGTATTTTCGTAGACTTGCTGGAGGGTTACAGTATCTTACACTGACTAGACCAGACATCAATTTTGCTATCAATCTTGTTTGTCAACGAATGCATGATCCAACCACTTCAGACTTTGCATTACTGAAACGTGTTCTGAGATATATTAAGGGGACTATTTCTCTTGGTCTTCACATTCATGGTTATAGCAGTTTTGATCTATCTGCCTTCAGTGACAGTGATTGGGCTGGTTGTGCATCTACTCGTCGATCTACAACCGGATTTTGTACATTTCTTGGTGCTAATCTTGTGTCGTGGTCTGCAAAACGACAACCTACGGTTTCAAGGTCCTCTACTGAAGCAGAATACAGGGCCTTGGCATCCACTGCTGCAGAGGTGACCTGGTTGAACTTTATACTGCGAGATCTTGGAGTTTCTCAGTCCACTCCATCAGTTCTACATTGTGATAATCTTTCAGCGACATATCTTACCGCCAATCCCAAGTTCCATGGCCGTTCCAAGCACATTGAGCTTGACTACCATTTTGTGCGGGAAAAAGTGGCATTGGGGTTGATTATTGTTAAACATATCTCTAATACTTTTCATGTTGCTGACATTTTCACTAAATCCTTGCCAAGGAATATGTTTATTCAGCTCAGGAACAAACTGAGTGTCAACGTTCCTCCGGACATCAGTTTGACGGGGGATGTCAAAGTACCAAGCGACCCGAGACGCCTCAACTCCAGTGACCCGAGACGCCTCAATCTCAACTCCAGCGACCCGAGACGCCTCAACTCCAGTGACCCGAGACGCCTCAATCTCAACTCCAGTGACTCGAGACGCCTTGAAGACTTCGGTGACCTGGAACGTCTTGACCCGAGACGCTCCGCTACCTCAGCGATCCAGGACGCGTCAACATATTCAGTGACTCGAGACGCTTCAGCAAGACATTCTCCTGCGTCCCGAGTTATTCCCAGGCGACCCGAGTCATCTCAACTAGAAGACTCAAGGACAAATATGGTATTCCGGCAACTCAAGGGCAAATGTGAGATTGTGGAGGTTTAAGCACTCACATGTCCTCAACAAACTTCTCTCTCCTCTCTCTATAACAATTTCGGTTGGTTTGTTACAACTATATGTATACGTATGTGTATGTATAGGCGAACATCTATATATACTAAGCTGTAAACATTCTAAAATTTATGGAGTATGTTTTTACAAAAATGAGAGTTGCATTTACAGAGAGAGTTCTTCTTCTTTTCGGGTTTACATTCATTTCATTTTGTTGACAGCTTGAATCAGAATAGTAAAAAAACTTTTTTTTCTATATATAGATTTTTGGATATCGTTTTTGTCCCCAATTACAACAATATCTTCAATAAAGATAAATTTATGTGTAAAAATTAGAGATACAAAACATGATTTTTTTTGTTTTTAACCAAAATGTTTTCTTCTTCTTTTTTAGAAGTTTATGGACGGTAACATCCATTGTGTCTCATTTTTATTAAAATTCCAATCAATTTAAACAAAAAGATTAAAAAAAACACTTTTAAGTTAACCCATCTTTATTTTCTTCTCCCTCACCCTAAACCCTAGACGTAAGAGTAAACGCAACAAAAAACAAATAACTGAAAAAAAAATCTTATTCATTGTTATAAAATTGTGAAGCCCTAACTATGAAGAAGCATCAACTCCAAGGAAATCAAAAAAGTGAAAGCCACGCATCTTCTTGTTCTTCATCCTAAAGTGCATTTCAGTGACTGAGACTGAGCCATCGATGAACACATAAGAGGGCAAAGGATCTGAGGACTGACCAACTTCATGTCCGTGACTTTGATTTCGATGGTCCATCGATTTACCAAAGTCTCTCTCTCCAGACTGACCCTGATCACCTGTAACATTACCCCACGGGAATCCTTTGCTCTATTATAATAATATATAATACAATATATTACTCATCCTCTTCTGATCTATAATCTGTAATATATGAATATGACCCCATTTTGTCCTTTTCTTTCCATTGCCATTAATCTTACAATAAATCGTTTTCGTCGTTTCTAAAACCGATTGTATATGCATATATACCATGATGCATACATTTATATACACCATTATATGTTTTTTTAGCACGAAACGGTCTCCCCATGTCTTTTGACCAAAATTAAATTCTCTGAGATTGCCTGACTAATCAACCATCGCTATATACTTTCTCTGTCGTTGGATATATCTCAGTGAATCTCATAAAAAATGTATTTTTTCCAGATAAAAACTGATAATCCAAGGATAATGATAGTCATGAAGGGTCATATTCTAGTAACTATTTTTTATATTTAAAAAAACTTATAAATTTTACAATCTATTTCATTTTTTCGATTTTCATTAAAGTGAATATTCTCATCAATCCTGGGTTAAACAGATAGTTAATGTCATCTACTCAAGAAATTTATGGTCTAAAACAAATGATTTTAAGGCCTAAAACAAATGATATTGACTTGATTAAATAACTTAAAACACTAAGATCGACAAAATCTATGCAACCATCACGACAATAATTTTGAAAAGAGGTGATTTGCATTGCCAAAAATGATAAAAAGTGGAAGACATAAATATTACCTGAAACGAGGGCATTTTCGGAAAACCACAGGCGCGGCTTGTCGTAAGCCGAAGCAGGAGGCGTAAGAGAGAGATCAGTGGTACAAGTAGAAGCCGCGGAATCATCGTCATTGCTTGTGCCCACTGATTCGGCGCCCCCTCTAACTACAAAACTACCCCTCGCGACCCCATCCTTCCCGCCGCGTCCCGATGAGGGCAAAACTGACATTCCGGCCTTCTCGGTGGTGGACGAGGAGTTCTGTTCACGGAGCCTACGGGCCATGATGACGTGCCAGTGGTTCTTAACGGCATTATCGGTCCGACCAGGGAAGAGTCTGGCGATCATCGCCCACTTGTTCCCGAAAATTATATGAGCCGACAAGAGCTTCTCTTCATCTTCTTCCGTAAATGCCCTCTTGTTTATCCTTGGATCTAGTTGGTTAAACCACCTTAATCTACAACTTTTACCTGTTTTAATTGTCCGAATTATATAGCGCATTATAACAAATGATCATTGTGCATATATATATATATATATAACACCTTAATCTACAACTTTTACCTGTTTAAAATGATCATTGTACATATATATATATATATATATATGTAATCGTTTCTACGACTCCGATAGTTTCATGCAAATCTATCCTATTGTTAATATTGTTAAAATCTTCAATCACATAGAGGTTTCGAATACGACTGTTTTGTTTCACCTTTTAAAAAACTATAGGTTTATAGTATAGCTTTTGAGATTTATTTATATACAATAGGGTCGGTTCAACTAAAAAAACGTCCTATAATATAAAATTAAAATAGACTCTTTTGTATTTTTAACATACAATTATTCTACATATTAATTATTTTTTTAAAAATAATAGACTCTAGATTGATCGAGGCTCTGTTCGAATGGTCTTGTCGAATATGACCTGAACCACTACTACTTGTACCAAAAATTAAATGGTAAAGTCGATTTTTAGCATATTAATCGACCCGGGATAACCGTCTTAGTGTATACTATGCATATTCGCGTTACATTAATTAAAATACCGTCAGAAACTTAAATTCCATTTAGAAATGTATGAAGAATTGATTTTGAACCACTTTGAATGACTTCTTTTACCCATTTGGAATCCCTTGTGATTAAAAAATCGATATTAATTTATGATGAATAAAAGGATTTCTTTTAATAAATGAAAATAACAAAGGAAGAAGAACATGGAAAATACCTGATCTACCGACAAGGTGTTGAGCAATGGAGTTCCAGTTCTGGGGACCAAACTGGGAAACAAGTTCCTTGAGCTTAGCATCTTCAGATGGTCTCCAATGTCCTCTCGAACAAACTTTTTTTTGTGTTCCATATTTGCCCTTCTTCTTTCTCTTGTTCTCATCTTGTAATTCATCATCACCGAACTCAAAGGCTGAGACTTTGTTCTTGTTAGGGTCATTTGGGGATCGGATAGAGTTTCTAGAGAGAGAGAGTTTGGTGAGAGAATGTGATGATGAATCAGATGTGGGAGAGATGATGAAGTTTTGTTCCTCAAATCTACTCGACTCGTTGATGTTATTGCTGAAATCTTTCTCATGGAGCTTTAGATTCATTTTTTTTCTGAGAGAAGGATGAAGGAGAGAACCAAGAACTGTTGAGAGAGAGAGAGTAGTGTGTTCAAAGGAAGGCTGATGAGGCTTTTCACTGTGAGCTTGGAAGAAGGATCTGTAATTTTAAATGGTACAAAATTTGACTACAGTTAAATGTTCAATTAATGTATTAAAAAATGTTTGATTCGTGCAAAAAAAAAAAGGGTTTGACAGAGTAGTTGAGGGTTTATTGAGTATGAAATATCCGTATATGAGGAAATGTTAGTTTATTTTAAATCATAAAAAGCTGCAGTCAATTCCCCATTGGGTAAAACATCACTTCGGACCGTTTCGTTTTTTAATTTGTATTCTTATGAAAAAAAAGTTTGGCCAATTTGATTAATGAGAAAATTAATGTTGTTTGGTTTTTAATAACGCAAAAGCCATGTTTTCAATGTATCTTTTATCTTATGCACCTTCGCACTAGTATAGTTAATAGATACGGATGAATTTCATAATAAAAAATGATGAGTTATAACATTTTATTCTATTTTTATCTTCATCTTCGATGATGATTTATTTATATAGTTTAAAGGTTAATCAAATGTAGATTCGAAATATACTGATTATGAGTGACGCGGTTTTAAAAAATGAATTATCGTTTTTTAGAAAAGCATTTGGAGTGGATGAATATATAATTAGTAGCATATATATATATATAGTAAGCATGTAGGCTCATTGGGGCGTGATCATGACAAAATATTCAATCCAAGATGAATAAAATAAATTAAGAAATTGCTTCAGTTATATATATATACACATATATATGTGTGTGTAGAAAAAAGAGTGAAATATGCGTGTGGGATTGTAATAATGAGATATCTCTCTACACGTGCAGATTGAACAGGCGATGAGGCTTGAAAAGTCGGTGGTGTTTGTTACTTTCTCATGCATGGAGTTCGAGACCCGCTCGTGCGCTTGGAAGGTTATATGTGAGAGAGAGAGAGAGAGAGAGAGAACTTGATAACTCGAAAGTCGAAACACTTTGGTACGTTATGTATTGAAGGTCGCGTTGGTTCTATTTACGTTGAACGTGTGTGTGTGCTTGTGTTACGTGGAAAACAACAGAATCTATTTTGTTTCTTTCCACACAAACCCACAAAAAGAAAGAGAGAGAGATATAGCTTTTGTTGTTCTCTAGATGGAAACAAAATGACGTTCAGAAATTAGGTTTATATATGATAAATGCGTCAAACGTTTTTGGATTTAATTAATTTAAAAAGTAGGTTAAGGATTAATGATTGTATAATTTCACATAAATGAATTAATTATTTATATAATCTATACCTTTTTTATATTTAGACTCGAATATAGGCACATTTTTAAGAATATTAAAATTTTAACGCAATTTACAACCGCATTAGAAAATAATTACAACTCAAATTCAACGCAATTGTCATGCTATTGGTATGGCATTACAATTTAATTGGCGGTTGTAACGAAATATTTACAATATTATAAAAAGAACAAACTTTGTTTTAGAATTGAGTAGCCATTAGTAACGCTAATACAACGATAGTTTAATGCAATTTATCGCCAAAATTACGTCGGCAATCACGTCGACAATTGCAACGGATTTGTGATGCGGGTGGAACGCGAAACTAACACGGATGTGTTCGTTACAATTGTGTTACCACTTGTTACGCAAAGGTAACTCAAAAGTAATGTTGTACGTTTTATTGTAAATTACATAACAAAACCGATACAAATTGTAATGCAACTGTGTAGTAACTTTTAACTCCATTGCATTACAATTTTGACATAAAGTGATACATTACAAGAAAATTAAGATTTAGGGACTGAAGAATCCGTCCCTAAATGTATTGCAGAATGATATCCGTCCGTAATCCGTCCGCAATTAAGGACGAAAAAATCAGTCCGCAAACGATCCGTAATTGCAGACCACTTTGTCGTCCGCAAATCGACGGTAAAACGACTAAAATACGGACTCCCGATATGCTGGGGAAATCACAGACGGGTTGTCCGTCGGCATTTGCAGACGCCTTGTTCGTCCGCAAATTTGCAGACGACCACCTATCTGTCCATATTTTTTAAAAAAAATAAAAAAATAAAATTGAAATTCAATTTTATTACATTAAGTTTTAAAAGTTTGTACATAACGATAATTAATTAAAAAGCATAAGAGTAACATTTGTATTATTAATCCATTGGAGATATCTCTGAATCGTCGTGATTGGAATCATTGTTCTGAAATGCATCACAATCGATGTTCGGCATTTGCGCTTTCATCATGTGCATGAACTGTTCATTCGCCTTTCTGATCGTTCAGCTTGCTTTTGTGATCGTTCAATCTCCTTTGGTGTTGTTCAACTCGCCTTTCGGATTCTTGTTGCGCCTCGAATACTTTCGATAACATATTCCAGAACTTGTATTCTGATACTTTTTATTTACCTTTGGAGGAACTTGAATGTTTTGAGTCATTCCTCCAAGACCAAAAATACGACCTTTGTACGGCGTAACTTGTTGTAAAAAAATATCGAGATTTAATGACACTTATAAATAGAAAAATTGTATTGAAATTTCATTAATTTACCTCGAGATAAAACTCGTTGTATTCTTCTTGACTAAGGGAAGTTTGTGTTCCGTCTTCTCTCGACAGAATTTGGGATACTCGTTTCCTGTCATGTTTTCAACATCATCGTGAACACGTTTGGCTCTGGAATCTACCCACGAACCATCAGATTTCTCAACGTGCGTACGTTCCAGCAAGGTATGATGGTTCGGATCCCTTCTCTTTCGCCTAGAAAAATGAAAAAGATAGTTTAATATTAATCAAATGTTAATTGTATAAATGCATAAAAAGTATTATAAAGCTTACCAAATCTTCGTATACTTCCACAAAAGAACGAGATCATGCGGTATGTGCACTTATCCCGTATCCTTCTCTATCAGAACGGCATGATTTACTTGCTCGCTCGCTTTTTAGCTTAAATGTTGGATCATCCAAATATGCGCACATCTGGTCCCAAACATCGTCGGCTATCCAAATGGATTTTCCGTTCGTCTTTCGATATTTTTTACAATTATTTACGAGAGATTTGAAACAAACTCCCGCAACCCGTTCTAGTTCGGACTTTACTAGTCCGGTAATCTCGAGATTCCAATAAACTTTTTGCTGAACTAATGAAAAAATTATTTTATTTAAAATATAATTTGAATTATTTGATAAAATTAAGAATTATTTAAAACATACCACAAATGATTTCCACCATCGTTCCTTAATTTCTGGGTCGATCTGCGTCCATTTGTAACGAGACCGATCATAATCAGTTTTCATCTTCTTTGTTATATGACGAAAAAGTTGATCGTATCCAAACGTACAAATCAAAATTAAGATAAATTAACATTTAATTAACTATTTATAAATTTACATTTGAACGTAAATATACGTACCATTGTGCGTCGTTTCACGAGTAGGGTCCAAACGAGGAAGTTTGCACCGTTCCTCATCCATTTATAAAATTTCTTCTACGGTTGGTTCATCATGCATCTCAGGTTCGTGATGCATTACTGGTTCGACTAGTGGTTGGATTTGCGGATAATAAGGCATATATTGTGCCGATTGTGTCGATCCAGTGTTCCGGAAGAAATTTGGATGCATGAATTACATACAATCCCGAAATAGAATGTTGGGAATGAGATGACACATTACCACTTTCCTCAGAATTAGAGCGGTTTCTTGTTTTACCGGCTTTTCTAACTCGACGCGACATACTGAAATGTAAAATTTAAACATTACGTTTTCTATGTATTTGAAACATTTCAACAAATACTTTAAAAAAGATCAAGATGAGTACCATTAACACCTTAAAATGACAACTTTAAATACCATTAGAACGAAATTTTAGCGATCATGTAGAACATTGTTAGGAAAATTCCTTTTCTCATCAGGAATTATCGTGAAACAAAATTGATTTTCCAACATCTTCGAACTAGGACTCACTTGGAACCAATACCAACAACAATAAGCAAAATCCAACAAACTCCTTCACAAATTTCAATTCCTAATCATGACCCAAATTCTGAAAGCATCATACTGATGAAATTTTTGACAAAATTCTCGATTTTTGCCTAAACTAGTGATTGAGAACGATCCAAAGAACTTCGAATTTAACTCGAATATCAAAATTTCTTAAAAAAGAATGATTCGAACCACATGTTATACGGAGGTGACGGCTCTGGACCCGGTGGAGAGGAAGGACTGGGAGCGAAGGCGAAGCAACGACGGTTGCTAGGGCGACAGACGATGGTTGGTAGGGCGATGAATGCGGCTGCTGAGGGCGACGACGCGACTGTTGCTAGGGACGACGCGGCTGCTGCTGGGACAAATGACGACTGCTGGAATAGTTGCCGACGAGTCGTCCTGAATCCGTCCCTAAATGGATTTATGACGTTCCGATTTAGGGACGACAACCGATAGGCATCCGTATATTACGAGCAGAGGCTAGAGTCGTTCGCAAATTGCGGATGCCCATAGGCAACCGTCCTAATCCAGGACGCCCTCTTGATTCGTTTCCAATCCGTCTGTAAATACGGACGAATTATGGACGATTTATTCGTACGCAAATTTCTGGACAGATTAGGGACATATTTCTTTATGTGTCCCTATTCCGTCTATAATTCGTCCCCAATTTAGGGGTGGACATCGCAATCCACAAATTCTGTTTCAATATTGAAATTTCTAGTGGTGATACATGCTTCGAATGCTGGATCTCGGGACACGTATGGAGAATTCGTTAAGTCGATTACTCGAGTAAGATTTTTAAGATCAAGAAAGATCTCTTGGATGGCCTAGAACACTCTTCAAGAATTCATCCGTTGACGATGGATGTTAGTGGTTGATGATGGAGGCTCTCATGACTGGCTTAAGGACACTTCTCAATGGTGGATAATGATGGTTGACGAGGTGTTTAAGGTGGAATGAAGGACACCACAAGATATGGGGAAGCCTCTTGATATAGTCGGATATGACTTCAATTTTTCTTGGAACAAGTTGAAGATACCGTGTTGTTCACAATGATCAAGAAAACAAAGGGATTTATTTCTTATCAAATTTCAGTATGCTGTTACAAATGGTTCTTTTATAAGAGAATCCACATGAAAAATAAGAAAAATTCACATAGAAGGATACAAATTGATCTATTAGTCGTTGGGAGGATTTCTAGCTGTTGGAATTCTTCAGAAGAGGAAAGTACATGATCTAGTGGGATAAGATTGGTTTGGATGATTTTCTATTCGTTACAGAGGAGTTTCTGGCCATTAGAAAGGATAAAGAAAGATCTTTATATTCAAACTCTCCTTATCCGTATCACTCGAGCCCATCGGTTCTAAGCGACTGGGTTGAGGCCCGATTCAATGTAGAAGATCATCATGATGTTTTCTTGAGTTTGGCCCGAATCTTTTTTTATTAAGAGCCTTTTATGCCTCCTTTACTATCTCATCTTCCTGTTTTTACAAGCTCTTTGCTCGTCCACGAGTAAGTAGACCGTGGGAAGGTTATGTCCGCTCGGCTCCTTGAGTTAGCTCTTCGTTTGTATGATCTACCTCTGGTTTCTCTTTGTGTTCGATGTCCTCATCATTACCTTCCTCTTGAAAGTGTTCTATCCTCAAAATGTTATCATCAACATTGACAGAGGATAGATCAACAACATTAAATGTTGTAGACATGTTATACTCACCTAGTAGTTCAAGGCGGTAGGGGTGGTCATTGATCCGCTCTAGAACGCGAAATAAACATTCTCCTCTAAGTGCTAGTTTTGAACTCCTCTTGTCGGAAAACCTTTCTTGTCTCATATGTAGCAACACCCATTCTCCTTCTTCAAAGACCATATTTTTTCGCCCCTTATTGGCTTATTTGATTTATTTTTTGTCCTCCACCTTATATTTTTCTGACCTTTTTCATGTAGCTTCTAAATTAGCTCAACTTTCATCTCACCATCCAAATTTGTGATATATTTACTTATTAGGATTGAGAGGTCCAAAGAAGTGATGAGATGAATTCATAGATGACCTCAAATGCCAAGTGCTCAGTGGTAGAGTTTTGTATTAGGTTGTAGGTGAATTCGACATGTGGTGCAGCTAGCGTATGGTTGACCACCTCTGTCTGACCATCGGTCTATGGATGACACATCATGGAGAACATGAGCTAGGGTGGATAGAGGAAGATACGAACCGCGGGGATGGATGCGATATTTGGCTTGGTGAAACATGATACATCATGCACAAATTCGTTCAATAACACGCTTGAGGTCTGGCCAAAAAATGTCCCATTATCCTTGTTGGTATCCAAGATCTTCTCCATGCTAAAATGTCCCATGAGAGCTCATCCATGTGCTTCTCAAAGCACCAACCACGCTAAAGTGTGACTCTACTTAAATTCTTGCTAAAATACGCCACAGATTGTCATCTTGAACTAGGTCCGCTCCGATGCCGATCTTTGAAGTATCACATCCACGCCGTGAGAAGGTTATGTCTGATCGGCTCCTTGTGTTTGCTCCTCATTCGTGTGATCCTCCTATAGTTTCGCTTCGTGTTCCAAGTCGTCATCACAAATTTCATACGTTCTATAGTTCATGAGCGCTATAATAATCAATGTTATTGTGTTGGTATTTTGATGATACTAATCCTAACAAAAACTATATAATCATCTAAACTTTCTCACTCGCTCATATTTATTATATTCTATCGATCTAGGTATTTGGTCACTCCAAAAGTGGGTGTATAAAAGATTTAACTCGGAAAAAAAATAATATTTTTGTCAAATTCGAAAGAGGGTTAAAAAACTTCATGACATGTGCTACAAATCAAGTCGGATATGAAAGGAGCAATAAGTTATACCATCCATATTGTAGCTGTAAAAATGAATAAAAAAATGCTTAGTGCAGACATTATGTTAAAATATATATACAAAAAAAGTTTGTAGACATTAATATAGGGAAGATATGAGCACAATAAAATATCATACAAACTCTTTTAAACAACGAGATGATGTTTATACTTATTAGCGATTACAAATGAAATTGGTTTTGATGATTGTACTCATCATGATGGATATATGAAGACGATTGAGGTTGCTTTTTTCGGCTATCAAGTTATGAATGAAGGTTGAGAGGATCTTTCAAAGTTATTAGTTTCTACCAGATTGATGGAAGTGAAGATAAGTTGCAATACCACAAAATTTTACACGGTTCAAATGTGTCAAATGTTGTTTGATATTTTTCCTAATGGTAACACCGTACCTAAGTTCTTTTATGATATGTCAAAGCTCATTAGATCTCTCGAAATACGACATGAAAGATTGATGTGTGTGCAAATAATTGTATGATCTTTTAAAAATGCGACATAAATCTTTTGAATTTTGTGTTTGTAGGGTTGAAAGATTTACACCTAAATATACAAATCAAATGAAAATAATTATATACAAAAGGATGTCCTACATATCACACTAAAAAAATGTCATTTCCAATGGCCAAATCCATTGAAAATGACAATTTTTCTGTTGAAATCGACATTTTCCTAACGGATTCTCTCGGGCCATTTGTAATCGGCCATTGAAAAAAATTCATCCGTTGCAAATTCTTGCGGCTTTTCATCGGCTAAAATTCATTGAATAAAATATCGACAACTTGGAACGGATAAGGCCGTTGCGATTTTCAATGGAGGCCCATGACCAATGAATCGTCCAGTCCTCGTAATCAATGGTGTTTAATTGGTTTAGAGTGATTTTGAGAGGATTTAAAAGATTTAGTTAAGTTTTTTAAAAATTAATTGTTCAACATCTTTAATACCTTATTCTTAACGGACATCCGTTGGAATTTCCACTGTCCAATCAACGAACGTCAGACCGTAACCTTTCATTTTTTCAAGAAGCATTCGTTGGAAAAGCCTACTTCCTAGGCAACTTAATTTGAAGAGTTATTGATCTACGGTTTTCAACGGACATCAATTAAAAATTGCAACAGTTTTCCTTTGAAAACGTGAAGAGAGTTAGGCGCTGAATTTTGTAATTATGACTATTTTCAAATGGAATCCAATGCAATTTTCAACGAATGCCCGTTGAAATTTTTCGACGATTAGGTACAAAATTTTGTAATTATGACTACTTTCAAAGGGCATCTATTGATGAAGGATCTTCAATGATTCAACATGGAATTTGTTGGTAAATATTTCAATGGATGAATCTATTGGAATCAGTTTATAGATATTCAACGGACGGATCCGTTGATCCATCCATTGATATTGATGTTGTTTTTTATATAAAAATCGTTTTGATGTGAATAATAAATTATTTTATTGCTTAGGAGAGATTGTGTGGTTGGAGCTCACACATACGCCTTTTGTCTCTATATTGTGCGGATGATACACATTCATTCTTACTAAAACACGATAAAAAAACTATGTTGGTTTGATTTTCATCGTCTTTTTTATGCCATTAGATCATCCATTGAAATAAAATAAAATAAAATTTCATAAAAATAAGACACTGAATAAACATGTACCATGCATAATGACAAAAGAATAGTTAATTACGATGAAAATGTGTATCATAAATACGACGGATATGGATATTACCACACTTTGGTAGAAATGTTGTATTTCTTCGGGATCTTCCCTGTTGGTGACACAATATCCTTCGTCATAACCTTGATATGATGAATATAGAGAAAATTTTCTTTGACAACATTATCAATACAATAATGAATCTCTTTGGAAAATTGAAAGACATTACAAAATTAGAGTTAGATATTAAAGATTTATGTGCACGGAAAAATCTTGAATTGATTAGAGATGATAAATCACCCATACCCATTTTTAGATTTAGCATTACAGCTCATAATGCAATTCTAAAATGGTTGGAAGAAGTTATAAAAATCCGGACGAGTATCCATCAAACTTAGCTGGTTGTGTGGATCGTAACGGTGGAAAGTTGTAAGGCATAAAAGTCATGATTGTCATATTTTCATGCAACGACTTTTTCCAATAGATATTTAAAGAATTCTCTTTAAAACTTTCCATGAGCCGTTGTATGGTGTACATACTTACTTTCTAGAGATATTTTCTCATGGACATTACAAGGAAACGATGTGCGGATTTTGGAGGATAACATTATGCACATCTTATGTGCCTTCTAAAAGGTCTTTCCTCGTTTTTTTTATGTTATGAAACATATGACAATATATTTTTACTATAAGTTAAGTTAAGTTATGTGGTTCTATACAGTTTCGAAGAATGTATACGTTCGAACAATTATTTTTTCATCTTAAAAGGAATGTGAAAAAAGAAAATTAGACCCAGGGGTTCAATTGTCAATGAATACAATAACGAAGAGATCACATATTTCATGGAATATTAATTTGATCTTTATATTATGACAAAATCTAAGAATACATCGCGGAGTAAGAAGGAAAATCCTCTTTTCAAATACAGTAAAATTATTACCTTTATTCCTAATATGCTTAAAAAACTAGATAGTTGAGCGAGAAGGTTACGCAAAAACTGCTAGTTTGTCAAGAGGTTCATCATGCACATACTTATATTTTAGTAAATTGTGAGATCCTATGTCATAATGAAATGTAAAGTACAAAAAAATTCTTATACATATATATATATATATCTTATTTAACATCTAGGTATTTATTTATAACATTTTTACGACGATCCACGAAGAAATAATCCATATTTGACGCTTGAAGATTTAATTGTAATAAAATAACAAATATATACTCCATGTTTGCAAAACTATGTAAGCACAATATATATATATATATGTATATATGTATATATTACACATCTATGTTGATATATATTATAGGTTTAAAATTGCAACACAAATTATATTTTCTCATCCGCATAGTTGAATGGTGAAATGTTGTCCTACAATTTTTACCGAGGGATACACATTTCACACACTTAGTAATGATTCACAAAAAAGGATAAAGAATTATAGTATTTGTGTAAAAGGATCTAATTTACATAACTCATATGATAAACCAGACTTTCACGATATTTTTAAAGAGATACATTTCGAGTAGTAAGGTTTTGTTGGAATAGATGTCATACTTTTCATTGTGATTGATTCGATCTAACGAATGGGTGAAGAACTAGAAGAAATAACAGTGAAGATTATGATTTCTAGACATCACATTAGTTTTGAAAGTACGATTCTTTCATCTTAACATCACAAGCCGATCAAATGATTTTAGTTCTATATCCTAACACCAAATGACAACGTAATAATTGGAGTGTAGTTGTTAAATTGCGTCATAGAGGAGCAGTATTATTGGATGACGATGATACATAATATAAACCAGTACAAAAAAGACATCGAAGAACTTGGGATTGAACTTAACGATCTATCATTGTTATGTATTGAACAATTTTCATATCTAAATGAGTTAGATGTAATACTGGATGAAGATGGAAAACATAATGAAAAATGTGATCATATAGATGATGAATGTGGTGATGTAGAAGATGATGATGATTGATAATATACTCATATAACATTTAAGTCCAAGTTAAAAAAATATAAAGCAATTGTGTTAACCAAAATTTTTAACGTAATAGAGTTGATATTTGTAACGTTATTCTAACGTCGTTGCGTTAGAAAGTTGTGCAAAACTCAAAATAGGTAACATATTGCGTTAGAAATTATAACACGATGACGTTTGAATGTTTGTTGCCCTTGTTGACATGGAAGCCCATCATGATTACATTTAGAGGGTAATGTATTAGCCTTGCAATTTCTAACACCCAACGACACAATTACGTTGTAAATTTTCATAAACCTGAGGTTTCAATTCTCATTCTCTCATTTTTCAAATATCAGAGAGAAAGCTGGTATTTGTCACTGAAAATTGACGTTCATTGCAAATACTGAAGATAAATCGTATCTTGAGATTATATTCGTTCACAAAAATTATTATATGATTATTTCAGTTTAGTTTGGTTTATTGTATTCGTTTGCATGTATTTTGTTTTAGATGTCGTAGTTCCATTATCATTATTCATGTTTTGATGTATATAATTAGGTGAATTTGGAAGATTTGGATCGTTTTAGTTTGGTTAGGTCAGTTATGTCACTTTAATTTAGTAAGGTGGGTTAAATCGGTTATGTATGATTAGGTTAGTTTAAATTAATTTTAGTCAGTTTAGCTTTGAGGCTATTTAGTGTTGAAATTGAGTTAGAATTTAGGTTGGTTTAGGGTTATAATTGAGTTGGCTTAGAGTGAGTATAGAGTTGAAAATTGAATTGGTTTCGAATGAGTATAGAGTTGAAAATTGTGTTTGGATTTTATTATGTGTTTCAGTTTGTTTCTTATATAGTACACATGAGTTTGTGCACGTCGTGTGATGAGTCTATGATCTGATGAAGGTGGTCGAAGAGCAACAGATCGAGATTGCTAATTGTAGGGTAAAGAAAGCAGATGTGAAGTCGGTAGTGGAGCTTCTTCGATAATCCATTTTGTTCTTCCACTCGAACTCTCGTTCCCGTCCTAGCTCCAACTCCGCCTTTAGCTCACGCAAAGACATCTTCATAATCATATTCTCAGCAAATCAATATTATGAGATTATAAGATTTATTAAATGAAACCTAAAATTGATTTTTAGTTTTTCTTTATATTTTGTATATAAAAAAAATCTTTTTTCAAAAAAATTGAAAATTCCAATCACCCTCGCGGTAGAATTGTGGTGGCTCTTTTAACACGAATAACACATGAACTTTGTATCTAATTGTCGCGTAAATTTGTGTCACATTTGCGTTCAAACGAGTAACACAAGTTTGTGTTGCAAGTGTATTACCGATTCTAATGCAAAGTTTCATTAAACTTCTCGATAAATTACGAATGATATTTTCAACCCCATTCGCGTTACAAACTTCAACACAAATGCGTTATATTGGCGTCAGAATTGCGTCACTAAGTATAATGTCGGACAAAATGTTTTCCATATACCGATGATGCTATAGCCAACATTAAGTTTACGTTAGTTTTGAACTAGGGATAGTATTTTTCAACGCAAAATTGACTATTTCCAATGCAAATTTGTGTTGGATTTCTCGTTTTTTGTAGTATTTTAATGCATATTACGCGTGAACTCCGTTGTAAATTTTTACGTAAACTAACATCTCATTAGAGTTACGTAACAACATTACATTAGGATTAGAAAGGGTAACTCAAATTGGCATCACAATTACATCACTAAACTTAGTGCCGCATCGACGCTTATCATTTATCAATGATGCGGTAGCCAATGAAAATTTTGTGTTAGTTTGGCGTTGGAAACATTAATTTCCAATACAAAACCGTTATTACCATGGCAAATTTGTGTTCTTTTGTAATGACGTCCATATCTTAATCAAGAGTTTAATATCAAAATATTCAAAAAATAATGAATCATGTTCTAATATCATATCTGAAAACTTGTAAAAGACGACTTAGTGAATCGATAGTTCAAAAAAACCAAAGATATAAAACAATACTCGTTTATTTACTTGTCAATATTTAAGTACACTTGTCATCCTTTACAATGTACCAAAGATCTCCACGGATAACTCCCTCTGAGTTAGACATAAATACAACCTCTACTGTTTTACTCCGCTCAGTATAATATCTATCTAAGTACACTTAAAACATAAGAACTCTCTTTCTCTCTGTTTTACGTACTTCAGCGATATCACCCAGATCCGTTTACCCTATTTTTCTTTTCAGGTTAACTTATCTATCTTCCACACGACTCAGCTAACCTCCCGATTCTTCAGCCGCACCGTCTTGCTGATTTTCCTTTCAGCATAGACTTCGCCAGATCCAGCTTGACTCCACCCTCTTCTCCTTGATCTTCTCGTTGACTTCCTTCAATCTCTCCTTATTTGAATTTCTGCTCATTGAATGTCTCAACTACCTGAAATAACAATTATACTCTACGTCCTATTTTTATTGCATTAACAATATCAAATCAATAGGTTTGGGTGTAATTCAACTCAAAAGATAACTAAAGAGTTAAAGGTTTCTTAATACCTTATCATTTAATTTTGTGAGAAAACACAACATACCAAAATGAGCTCGCTCTCAATCAATTAAAAACTAGTTTAATAGTACAAAGATATTTAATACTCATATTGAGTATATAAATTTATACTCTAATTGATGCGAGATAACACAATATGTTATCCGTTTTACACCCTAAATATATGCCTACTATCGAAACATTTAAATTATGATGTTTAAAACTTTTATCCCATCAGAGTGAACTATCTGAAAAATAGTACTAGAAAGTTTATCAAGATTAGTTATATAAAATCTAGTAATCTATATTTGAACCAATTTGGGATGATATGACATAACAACGTATATAATATTTATTTTAGCATTTAAATAGGCGGAAAACAATAACTCACACAAATTTTGATTCTTATTGACTTGTCACCAACATAAAAAATTATGTAACTCCTTATATAAACTCATTTGAGATATCTTGAATTTTTGTATTTATTTTTTTGTATATCTATTGTATAGAAACAAAAATATTTTATGTTGAAAGAATATGTCATAATAATATGAAAGATAAAAATGATATTAAGTATAAACAAATGTAATTTTTTACATGGTATGAAACTTAGTGTTGGTTTTGTTATATAAGTTTTTCCAGAAGTATTAAAGATTGATATGAAAGATTTTTGAACCACACCAAGAATGCCTCTTATTCGTCTTAATTAAAGATGGATATAAAAGTTGTCTATATATTAGGGTCGACTAAAAAACTGTATGTAATTTACAAACGAAATTAACATCAGTCTATTAAATACGAACGCAAAGAATTTCCATCCATAAGATGTCAATAATTTTAGATGCAATATCTGTCTACATATTTATGGATGGATTTAGGACATAACCTTTAAACACTTTAAAATCCGTTGGAAAATTTTGGGCGGACAATACATTTGAAATTTTCTAGTGATGTTAGATTATTAATATAAATTAATAAACCAAATTATATATTTGAACATAAGACGAATAAATCTACTGACCTATAAATTTTTAAATTCAACTAGGAGGATGATATATTAATTAAAAAGTATGAAAAAAACACGTCGAAATTAAAATGTAAAATGAACTGATTTGGTATTTTTCAAATTATTTAAAGAACGAGCTGATGAATAGACCCGTAGACGAGTTAAAGCTTAGACGAACTAGTTAATACACACGATGAGAAAAAACTAACAATATATTATTTAAATAATAATAATAATAATAATAATGTTTTCCTATTTTCTATGAATATATTGTATAGTATGTTTTAATTATTAT
>CM071871.1:8886741-8907096 GCA_036759665.1 Gynandropsis gynandra
ATTTTTTAATGGTCAAATTTAAAATATTTATATTTTTGATATTAGATAAATTTGCATTTTTTAATATTTTGGTATTCGATAATTTTGTATTCAAATTAAAATTTTTTTAATTTAATTATATTATTTGATACGATGATTAACATATTTTAAAATTATTTTAAATTAAATAACTTGTGGATCAATTCATTTTCTATAGAATTGAGCCGAATGGAGTGTAACCAGATTATTTTACTAATGTATTGCAATGTAATTTGGTAGAGCTAGACATTATGGTTAGTGTTTAAAAACTGAACCGTACCAACACGAATTATAATAATTCAGTTCGGTTTGAGTATACTTAAAATACTCGATCGGGTATAAATATGTAAAATGTTGGGTTTGGTTCGGTTCGGGTAATAACCGAAAAATATCGGTTAACCGAACGGTTATTGAAATATATTATTAAAACATCCCTAGCTCCCAATTGATTCTTCTCTTCATGTGTTTTTTCTTCTTTTCCGTTGGCTTTCTTCCCCACTTTATCCATCAATTTCTTCAAAGAAACTTCAAATCCCGTAGTGGGTTATTCTTTAGATTTGTGTCATCTTCACTGATATTTTTTCATATAATTGTGGAGAAGTTTTAGAGTTATTTTTAGTGAATGATAATTTTTTTAGATTTAAATAAATTAATGTTTTTCAAGATATTGTCATTTTGATATTCAATTATGTTCATTTTTTCTATTTGTTCTATTTGTTATATATAACATTTTGTTCTTACACAAGAGGGATTTCATCTTAAATTTTGAAGAAACTAAACTATTATCCAAATAATAATCGAACCAAACCGACTAAATTAAATATTTAGTTTTATTTTGGTCATCCTTTTTTAACATATAATCGAACCGAACCATTATAAAACCGAACCGAATCGATTTAAATTTGATAATAGTTAGAATTATTATTTATAAAAATGCGAATAAACCGTATCTATCATAATTGAACTGAAATTAACCAATTTGGTCATGCCTATTATTTTGTGAGTTTTCGTATGAATGAACACGTCATGATATAAGCCCATCGAGTTCGAGTTCTTGAATATGGGTTCAGTGGCCTTTCCCTTTTAGCTTATGGGCCCATAAAGGCCCATTTTCACCGAAGCGACCAATGATTTTTCTTCCATCTCATCCAAAACGGTGATTACGTGCGACAGAGAATCTCGGGTTCTCCTCCTCCGTCCTCCGTCACGGAGATAAATTTTCTGGTCACCACTGAGGCTTTAACGGCGTGAGAGATAATGAATTGCTCCACGAGAATCTTCTCCCTTTTCTCTCCTCCACCTTCCCTTATCCTCCGCCGCCGTTTTTCCGGCAGCTCAACTACCCCTCGCTATTTCCACCGCTGTCCTTGTTCTCTCTCAACTGCCTGTTCCAGCAACCACCATTCTCTTCGTCTCTCGGCATCCGTTTCTTCGCCGCTGATTATTCCCACACTTCTTCCCCTCCGGCGATTACACACCTACCGTGCCCGTTTCTCCGCGTCCGATTCTGTTCCTCTCTTCCACCATTCGTGGCCTGAGTGGTCGGAACTCCTCCGTGTTCTCTCCGAGGCTGGATATTTTTCTGATACACTGTCGGCCTCCTGTGACGAAAACGAATTCGCTTCTAGTTTCCCAGTTGAACTCCTCGTTCCAGCTCGCGCTTGCTTAGCCTTGGCTCGTGATCGACCGAACCTGCTTGCGTAAGTTGCGCTTTTTACTTTGTAGTCTCTGAGTTTGTTGGACGTTCCGCAATAATTTTGTGGGTGTCACTGCTATCAGAATGGTTTCGAGGAGAAACGTCCAAGTGTTGGTGGAGAATGGGACGCCATTTCTTTTCAAGAAGGGCGAAGATTCCATCAGGAAGATGAGGCATTGCCTAAGCAGTGTTGGTCATGACACTGGTAATGTAAGTTATGCTCTCATTTTGAGTATCACTTCGAATTAATCGATTGTCATATATAAGTTCAGTTGTCGAACGTTGTTTCATGATGACGAGAACACAAATTCTGGGCAAAATGTGTTTCACCAAGGGGGGTAAAAGCATTTTGATCAAATAGTATGGCTTAATCTCGCATAAATGAGGTTCCTTTTGAGCTTGTCCTTGTTTTTTGGTACGCAATCCTGAATCACTTATGGAATTTTTTGCTTACCGTGTGGATACTTTTTTTTATTAATGATCGATTTTCATCTGCTAATCAGATTTATGTTCAATTTAAATATAAGAAGCCTTTTGCTTTCCTAAATGTTCTCGAGATGGTACTTGGAAGCTATAGTAACATCCTCTGTAACAAGATTGAGAATTGAACTCTTTTAGAATGACAGACAAAGGTTTTATCTAGGAACTATAACCAGTTATCGAAATTTTATAGTTTGTTATAATTTGGTTCCTTGATGGTGTGCTACTTCCTTGCCCCCGAGGACATACGGAGGGTAATGCCTTATCTTGCTTCCTTTTGTTTCATTAGATACTAGATATGGATAAAGCAACCACCTTGGATTTGATGAGGTATCTCTTGAGTTACATTGGGTATTTAGCTGCTTCTGAGAAGAACGTCCACCATGGCCAAGAAGTTACTGTGTTATCTGTTCGAAGCCTTTTGAGCGAAATAACCAAGCTAAGCTCCAGTACTTCCGGGTCAAATGTTTATGGCACGTTACAAAATGAGCGCCGAGATAGACATGAACAAGCACCAAGCTCTGTTCAGCAGACACTTAAGATGAAACGAGGTGACTGGATCTGCCCAAGGTATGTTAGGCTTGTATAATCAGCAGGGTTCTAACAAAATTCTTTACATCTGCTGTACTAATTCTCTTTTGTCCTTACATTTTTTTGTTTGTTTGTGCAATATTACTTTTGTATAAAGTCTCTTACACTTAGCTGAAAAGATCCCCTCATCATTATTTGGAGAGGATTTTTCTCATTTGAACTTGAATTAGGTATTCTAGTGCCAGGAGATGCATCACAATTCTTGATAGGATGTTCTTTTTCATTATATGTGGAAATGTGTTCGACCAGGTGCAATTGCTTGAACTTTGCAAAAAACGTCAATTGCTTTGAATGTGAGGAAGCAAGACCAAAGAGACAGCTAACTGGTCGCGAATGGGAATGTCCCCAGTAAGTACTCCTCGCTTGACTATGTTATGCATTTCTTCTATACGATCAATGTGGCAGTAACTTTCCCCGTTTCTTGGTTTACTCTCATCAGATGTGATTTTTACAATTACGGGAGGAACACAGTTTGCTTAAGATGTGACTGCAAGAGACCCGGAGGTGTCTTGCTGAATGAATTCACTCCAAATAATCCTGATCTGGAGAGACGATTGGCTGGAAATGAAGAGGAAGCACAAAGATGGTTTAGTAAAGTTCCCCAGCTAGAGAAGAATTCAGATACAAACAGTGCCTTAGCAGACGAAGACTTTCCAGAAATCATGCCATTGAGAAAAGGAGTGAACAGATTTGTCGTAAGCTCGAGGAAGACACCCCTTGAGAGAAGGCTTTCTAATTCTGAGAACAGAGTTGATACAGGCAGCTATGGGGCGAGAAATGAGAATAAGACTCTGGGGACTAAAACTACCAGGAGTTCAGATGAAATTCTCGGTTCTTCATCCTATACGGATTCCAGATCTGATGATAAGTATGTTTCTTCCAGACAGTTTGGATCTTCAAGGGCGAGTGATTCTGATTTTGTCCCATTTGTGCCCCTACCTGCAGATATGTTTGCGAAGAAACCTGAGAAGCTGAATACTGAAGAAACACAGATGGGTTTGCCTGATAATCACCAATCGATCTCAGAAAACAATGAAAATGTTGGTCGAATGGACAGTTCCAAGCTCTCTGGTAAACAGATTGTGCAACTTGAGAAGCAAGAAAAGGAAGAGAAAGAAGAGCTGGAAAAAAAATCTGCCAGGTGGTTCAAGAGGGTCACTGAACTGCATGGCGTTTCTGATTTGGATAAAATCCCAGACGAAGATTTTCCTGATATAATGCCAATGCGCAAAGGAGATAATCGGTTTGTGGTGAGCAAGAAGAAAGATCGTTCATTGACTTCTCCTGCATACAAGAGAAGGATGGCAATGGAGCAAGCCAAAGATTCAAACTTTGTTCCTTTTGTCCCATTTCCACCAGGTTACTTTGCCAAAAAGGAACAACCCGAGACAGTAGCTCCGATTCCAGAAGTTTCTGGTGAAATTTCGACTCCCACGACAGACAGCAGCAACAAAATTGCTTCCCAGGTAGAACAATCAATACGGTCTAACCAAATTCCCACGGCTTCTGAAACTAGTGAAAGCCATAGTTTCAACAGAGCGGAAGGGAATGTGGAAGATAGGAAGGGCAGAAGTAGCTGGAGTGGAAAGAGCCTGGAGGGTTCGCTAGTAAAGGAACCGGATTCCTTAGACATGTCGGAGGAAGCCAAGGCCGAGAGATGGTTCCGACGAGTGGCTCAGATCAAGAACATATCAGAGCTGAGCCAGATTCCTGATGAAGATTTCCCTTCGATTATGCCAATGAGAAAGGGGGTAAATAGGTTTGTTGTCAGCAAGAGGAAAACGCCATTGGAACGGCGGTTGGCTTCCCAACAACATCGGAGAAAATCTCCGGCCACAGATTCCGATTTGCCCCCGACTGGAGACTAGTGATACTTGTTTTTGTAACCATACAAATTAGCCACACATTTTTGTGGGGTACAATATTTATGGCAAGAGATAGATTTTTGTCTAAAGCTACACTTCCATAACTTCCTCCGAATAGAATTTTGGTCTTGCATTTAATTCTTCTTAGGGAAAAAGCGTAATGAACTTTAAAAGATGTCTCTTCGGAGTCTCGACGTGGCCTCACGCTCTTCGCTAATTGTGACGCCCTTCAGAATTCCTTCTTCGATGTCATCCAATGCAGTTTTCCCCAGAAAATGGGTGGGAGAATGCGCAGCAGCCTTCCACGCTGCCCTTTCTTTCGTCGTTTTCCTCTTCTTCGATCTCCTCGACGCGATTCTCTGCGTTTTCTACGACTTTCTCGACGAATCTTTGGAGGGAAAATCTTGTAGCTGTTACTGTAAGGCTCGTCTGGTCGGTGAAGATGACTTGTCGGAGACTCTGTTTCTGAGGAGAAACGTATTCCGGGAAATGGGATTTCCCCGCTTCCTGGGAAAGTTCAAGCTTTCCTGGAAAATTGGTGGGTTCAGGGGATTCCGGGGAAAACCCCTATTTTCCGGGGAAAATCGTGCGTCGGTGAACAGATGGTCGGATTGTGGATGCGGAAGTTGTGTTTCCTGTACGGAAAATGACGAAGAGAATCTTCATGTGGTGGTCAAGCATTCTTCTCTTTCTCGAGGTGATTTCAGAACACACATTTTCATTTTTCAGCAATGCGAATTTATATATAATGATATCAGTAAATCTCAGTCCTTACATATATTGATATAGTAAGACTGAATTCTCGAGGCCTTCAGTTACTGTTTTGATTCTAATGCACATGTTAATGTTGTCAATTTACTTGTCAGAAACAGAAGATTCCGGTGAGAACCCGAAGGAAAATGTGATATTCATACATGGGTTCATGGGATCATCCTACTTTTGGACAGAAACCGTGTTCAAACACATAAGCAAAGATCAATACAGACTCTTTGCAGTCGATCTCCTAGGGTTCGGGACAAGTCCTAAACCGAGAGAGAGACTATACACATTGAGAGATCACGTAGAGACAATCCAGAGATCGGTTATACAACGCTACCGGTTAACGTCATTTCATGTAGTTGCACACTCCATGGGTTGCATAATCGCTCTTTCTCTAGCCGCAAACAATTCCAAGATCGTCAAGTCAGTCACTCTTGTCGCACCGGTCAGTTCCTTCGATATAACCACGACAGGCTATCGTGATTCCTTTGAAGAATCGACTACTGTTTTAACGTATAAGTTGTAAAAATTTTTTTGTTTTTTCGGGGTTTTTCAGCCTTATGTTCCTTCATCACCGGATGGATCAAGTTTAGTTGCCTTAAACATCCTCGCCGGGAAGAAACTGTGGCCTCCCGTGGCGTTTGGCTCCGCCGTGATGTCGTGGTACGAACATGTGGGTCGATGTGTCTGCTTCCTCGTCTGCAAGCATCACAAGACATGGGAGAGGTTCTTCAAACTTGTGACATTCAAAAGGTATACACTTAAACACGTTCCGTTTCTCCAAGATCAATCGACAGAATCTGATATTTGGAATCGAAAAATCTCAAAACTTTGAGAAACTGTTTAGGGAGGTTCCATGGAAGATCAACGACATAACAAAGCATACCCATCATTCGGCATGGCACAGTATGCACAATGTGATATGTGGTGGGTCCAAATTCAGCGATAAACATCTCCAAGCCCTGATAAATTCCGGCGTCAAGATCTGTGTATTGCAAGGGGACCGTGACAGAATCGTTCCTCTGCATTGTTCCGGTGACATGAAGATGAAGTTTCCGGCAGTCGAAGTGGAAATGGTTGCCGGAGCCGATCATGCATCGTTGATCATCGAAAGGGGAGATGAGTTTGCAAAGAAATTGGAAAGCATTTGGAGGTCTTTCAAGTAGGAAACACACCAATTAGGATGAGAAACTAATATATCATTGGCATAACTTGTATCATTATCTCATCAGTTTTATGCTTATTTTCTTCATAATTTGGTGTAAAAAAGTTAGAGAATGTGCCGTGAATAATCTACCAAACATGATCAAATTAAACTAAATATGATTAAAATTTTAAATCGAAGCTTGTATGAATGAATATTGTAAATATATATATATACCCATAACTGTAATTCTCTTAATTATGCTAGGTTAAACCTTACGTACATGTATATATATCATTGTAATATCAACTTAATAAGGCAACCACTTTACATTGGCATATGGTATCAGAGCCACTTTACTTGTGTCTAAAACCTAGCCGTTGATCCTTGGTTCCTCACCGAAAACTCCTTCCTTTCACCGACAATCATGTCCTCTGCCATTGATCCAACCTCCTCCAACAATTCAGCAGCCGCCGTCTTCAATCCCATTGAATCCCAAAGGGTGCTCCTCACAATTAACATATCCAATGTGACAAAGTTAACCTCCCAAAACTACCTAACCTGGAGCATTCAAGTCAGTGCATTGTTGGAAGGACATGGTCTCTGTTTCATTGAAGACAATTCTACAGTTCCTTCCACCACGGTTCTTGTCGACGGTCTAATTCAAGCAAATCCGACATTCCTCCCCTTCAAACAACAAGATAAACTCTTGTTCAGTGCCATCCTAGGTGCAATTTCAATCCCTCTGCAATCTATGATTGCTCGCGCTCCTTCAACCCGTGATGCGTGGAGGATCCTCGCCAACACTTACGGGAAAGCATCCTGTGGACATCTGAAACATATCCGAGAACAACTCAAAAGATCTGTCCAAGGTACGCAATCACTTGATCAATACATGCAGTCCATGAAGTCAAAGGCAGATGAACTTGCTCTCCTTGGGAAACCTCTTGATCATGAGGATATCCTCGACTACATCTTTGATGGACTCCCTGAAGATTTCACACCGGTTATTGATGCCGTTAATGCTCGTGAAACGTCGATCTCGTTGGATGAATTGCATGAGAAGTTGCTGAATCATGAAGCCAAATTGGTTGCAAATTGGCCTTCTGAAACCTCGTTCCCTGCCACGACATTCAACGCCAATACCCGCTATCGTCTGCCTCCTCGTCGTGGTTTGCATAAATCTTGGAACTGCAACTACAGTCACCAGTCTCCTCATTGGAATCGCACAAGCACATCACAGTCATAACCTTACTGCAATCGTTGTCAAGCTTGCGGCATTCAAGGATATAGCATCAAACGATGTCCTCAATACCGCCTTATCTCTGCCCCTGGAACTTTCTCCCTTCTGCCCCAGGATCTCCACAATGGTCACCGCAAGTCATCACTCTGTCGTAACTCCATATGACTCTGAACTGTGGCTATTAGACAGTGATGCTAGTCATCACATTACTTCAGATCCTCAGACTCATGGAGCAGGACTCCCTATCACCCACATGTGTTCTTCTTTGCTCTCACTCTCTACTCGCCCTCTGAAACTTGATCATGTTTTATATGTACTAGCCATGAGAAAGAATCTATTATCTGTCCATCAGCTTTACAAGTCTAACGGAGTCTCGATTGAATTCTTTTCTGATGCTTTTCAGGTGAAGGATCTCAGCACGGGGGCAAAACTATTGACCGGAGGAACTAAAAGTGGCGTCTATGAATGGCCGACGACTCCCTTTCCCGATTCCTCTATCTCATCCCTTTTCATGTTTTCTCATCTATTAAGTCCACTTTGTCCGAGTGGCATTCTCGTCTAGGTCATTCCGCTTTACCAGTTCTTAAACAAATGGTGTCTCATTTTTCTTTATCGTTGTCTCAAGCGTCTAAACATTTGTTATGCAATGCTTGTTCCAACAATAAAAGTCATAAATTATCTTTTTCTACTTCCTATGTTCTTTCCTTTCGACCTCCTGACATTATTTACACCGATGTTTGGACTTCACCTATACTATCTATCGACAACTACAAATACTATGTCATCTTTGTTGACCACTTTACACGCTACACTTGGTTATTTCCCTTGAAACGCAAATCCGATGTTCTGCCCACCTTCAAGTGTTTCAAGAAACTGGTTGAACGCAAATTTAATCAGAAAATCATCACTCTTTATAGTGATAACGAAGAAGAATTTCTTGCTCTTCGCTCTTTTCTCCAATCTCATGGAATCTCTCACCTCACAACACCTCTTTTTACGCCTGAACACAACGACATATTCGAGCATCGTCATCGTCATATCGTAGAAACCGATCTTTCCCTTCTTATGCATGCATCTCTTCTTGTGACCTTTTGGACTTATGCCTTTTTGCCTTCGATGTATCTCATCAACTGCATGCCCACACCAATTCTTTCATCTTCCTCATCATTTGAAGCTATCTTCTGTACCATTCCTAATTACCATAAACCTCGATCTTCGATTGTTTATGCTATCTGTGGCTATGACCATACGCCACAACAGAACTCGATAACCGCTCCACTCATTGCATCTTCGTTGGCTATTCCAACACCCAAAATGCCTATCTTTGCTCTGACCTCATTCATTCTCAACTCCATGTGTCCCGCCATGCCTGCTTCCATGAGTCCCACTTTCCTCACGCTAAGCTTCCACTCTATTTTCCCTCACTCACTACAACCGTTCAATCTTCTCCACCGTTCCCTTGTCTCTTGTGTCTTCTCCTGTCACACCTGTCTGTCTGACCACGTCGCCACTCATCTCGCCATCACTACATCAAGCCCCCAACTCAGATTCTTCACCGGCTTTCTCCACGGAGCAAGCTTTGGTTTCACCAGATAACGTTTCCCCTGTTTCAGAAACAGAGCAAATCTTGGGGTAGACAGATCAATCTCTGGCGCATCAGCTCGCTCAACTGCAACAACAGCTTTCACAACCACAACAACAGCAACAACATACTCAGCAACAACTACAACAGTCAATGTCTCAGCCGTCACAGCAGCAATAGCAACAACAGCAGCCACATCAGTTACCACAGCAACAACATCCTCAACAACAATTACAACAACAACAGCAACACCAACAACATCCTCAACATGCCATGATCACCCGATCGAAGAACAATATCACGAAACCAGTTCAGAAACTCTCCCTCACTGCTCAGGCTGCAGATCATTCTCTTGAACTGTCGACGCCAGGACAGACACTTAAGAATCCAAATTGGAGAAAAACCATGTGTGAGGAGTTTGATGCTCTTGTGAGAAACGACACATGGGAACTTGTACCGCCCAACGCAGCTCAGAACATCGTTGGATACAAGTGGGTCTTCCATATCAAATGATAACCCGATGGTTCCATCGATCGATACAAAGCACGACTCGTTGCTAAGGGATTTCATCAAAGACCTGCTATTGACTTTCATGAGACATTCAGCCCAATGATTAAGCCTACAACAATCCGACTTGTGCTCAGTATTGCGGTCTCTCATGGTTGGGAACTTCGACAACTTGATGTGAACAATGCATTTCTACAAGGAAGTCTCAATGACGGAGTCTACATGCGGCAACCTCCAGGGTTCGCTGACAAGGATCGGCCTACATTTGTTTGCAAACTCCACAAAACAATCTATGGTTTGAAACAAGCATCTCGGGCATGGTACTCGGAGCTTCGGTCATTCCTCATGTCTCGCGAGTTCACAAACTCCCTCGTCGATACTTCTCTCTTCATCTTTCGAGACAAAGGAGTCACCATCTATATCCTTGTTTATGTGGATGATCTTATAATCACTGGGAACAACCATACGATAGTCCGCGACATGATCACCTCCCTTGGCACATGGTTCTTTATCAAAGACCTTGGGGCCTTATCATACTTCCTAGGCATTGAAGCCCATCCATCGTACACTGCGGGGTCTCCATCTCTCACAACATAAGTACATTGGTGACATTCTTTGGAAAGCTAACATGCATGAAGCAAAACCCATCCCAACTCCGATGGCCTCAACTACTCGTCTCACGCTTCAGTCGGGTGCCCCATTGTCGGATTCGACGAAATACAGAACCATAGTGGGCAGCCTGCAATATCTTACCCTCACTCGGCCTGACATTAGCTTTGCGACTGATGCATTCTCAAAGTTAAATAAATAACCTAAACTACCCGCAAGTACACGGCACGTGTGTAGTACTTCAGGTGTCGATCCCACAAAGACTATGCAACACAACTTAAACTCGAACTACAAATCAAACTTGCTAACGAACGAAATATGGTATTAAGAATGAAATACTAAAAACAAATAAACAAACTAGTTCTTAAGAATGAGACAAACATTCCAGGAAACCGGTTTCACCACAAGACTACCGAAACCAACAATAAACCTATCTATCATGCAATCCCAGTCAAGTTATCTAAGGCAGACGATCCTAATATGATATCTACCTTCTCTCGAGGCATAGACACGTGATCTAGTCAAGTTGCCCCCTACTTTCGTGGCTGACACCTTGAACTAAACCCATAAGATCTGTGATTCATCCGTTTTACCCTCAACCGCTGCTACCCTACTTTCGTGGTCTAACCTTGGTTGTTCTAAACCTGATCTTCTAGGACTAGAATTTTCCTTTCTATCCTTCTCCTAACCCCTAACACATGCATCTACATGGCCATCGCAAACACAAGTAAATTAAGCACTCAGATAAAGAATAGATAAACGAAAACGGGAAGATGCATTCAAAGATAAATCAAAAGTGGTTCCGGGATAGCCAAGTGCTAATCCCTTCTCCTAGAACAAACAAACTACTCGCTCATGCATCCGTAAACAATCATAAACGAAATAGATGATCTAAGGAACATGAAAACCAAATGAAACCGAAGTATCGGGTTGATCTCCAATGCTCCTCGTAAGTCTTCTTCGTAAGAACCTTCCTCTTCTCCCTCGATCAAGAACTGAATAATGAATGAATGAATGTCGATCTCTGGCCCCTTTTTCCTCCTTTAATGTCGTTTTCCTTATTGTATGAGTCCCCCACAAACTTCCATGTGTTTTAAGTCAAATTAACTTATTTTAAGTTGCAGGTGACGGCCGCGACCCGCTCAGGTACGGCGCGGAAGATCGTGCAAGAACGCGATGAAAAGAGGTGCCCCGGTCGGCGAGGGAGTGCCCCGGTCGGGCTAAGGAGTGCCCCGGTCGGGCTTGGGTGTGCCCTGGTCGGGCTCAAGTTGCTGGATAGACTTGCCGACTAAACGCCCCGCGCGGGCAAGGGTGTTCTTCGCTGATTCTCGTCCCGTTTGTTCCGTGATGATCCTCGATGTTTGTACTTTGTCTCGTGTACGTCCTCTAGCTCCAAAATGAACCGAATATGCATTAAAACCTGTAAGAACATGAAAACACGAAAACGAGTAAAATAGATACAAAATCATACGTAAACATCACATCTATATCGTAAACGTCTCTAAAATCGTGCAAGAAATACGTATGAAAACGAGATGATCAGAGATTAATCGACTCTCGTAATTCATGCATTCTCCTACAACGGATCATTGGCAAGCTGCGAAACGGTGCTATAATACCTTCGGGGCAGTTCCAACAAGGGCGTTTTCTTCTCGTTTGAAAATGAACACCGGCTTCATGCCTTCAGTGATGCGGACTAGGCTGGCGATCGTAATGATTGGTCTTCGACGGGGGAACATATTGTTTACTTTGGCGGGCATCCGATATCATGGTCGTCCAAGAAGATTAAGTTTCCGGCTCATGTCAATTTTAGATCATGCGTTTGAGGCATTATTTCTATCGACAGCGGAGTGTTAGTGTGCGCTCTAAATCTGCAAATAAGCTCGATCTCATATGGTATAGTAGTCCTCATAGAAAAGTGAAGTAAAGCATCGTCGACACGAAGTATGACCATCTGGATAGAGAGAATAAACGATAAACTAGCCTAGCAACCTCGTCTAAACCCCCCACAAGCAACACTAGAACTCCCAAAGAATTACGACCTATTGTTTTTCAGCCAACTAATAAGTTCTAACGCTTAGGGAAAACCTAGCTCAAACATGCAAAATTTCACGGAAAAGACCAACTTCTTAAGCATCCTAGGTTCAGGGTTCATCTCAAAACGTGGCACCGGAGCAGTGCCTGGGACGACTCTGACTCATGAAAACAAAAAACGAACTAAAAGACACAAAAATAACCTAAAAACTACAAAGTCAAAGGGAAGATGAAAGAAAATGAAATGAAATCACCTGACAAACGTGAGCTGCTTCCCCAAACTTGAATTGAATGGCGTCCTCGATGTGAAGCTCTGATGGAGGGTAAGGGAAGTGAAGCACGTTTGCGGTGGTATTTTTTTTGTGTTTTTCTTATTTTAAATCAAAAACGAATAACCGAGTCTCAAACTAAAACTAAGAAAAATAAAATCAAACAGCTGGGTTGCCTCCCAGAAAGCGCTTATTTAACGTCTTTAAGCTTTGACGTCTCCATTCCTCATGCGTGCGCGATGGGTGGATCTGAAAGGGAAATGGAGTTTCCACTTTCGATCGGTTGAGCGGCTTGGTAGAGCTTTAGCCGCTGTCCATTAGCTTTGAATGTGCCACCCGAATCGCTCCATAGGTCCACTTCTCCATGTGTGAAGACTTCTCGTACCTGAAAAAGACCAGACCAACGAGAACGTAGGTTGCCCGAGAAAAGCATAGGACGAGAATTGAAAAGTAGAACTATATCACCTGATTGGAAGTCATGAGGTAGGGTCTTTTTGTCGTGCCATCCTTTAGTCACTGCTTCTTTCTTTGGCACATCATGCACGGGATTCACTCGTTCGCTGTCCGAAGTTGGATAAAGGGTATCTGCATTGAAAAGTTTTATGACATCCTTTTCCATTACCTCGTGCAAGTGCGGGTGCAGCCTCCTTTGAGTTTCGGTGGAAGGTTCGTGGCTTTCCTCCGTATAATTTTCGTGCATACACATTGAAGAGCTGACTCTCCTACGTTTCTTTACGCGTTTGGGTTGTTTTCTCATCTCATCTGCACTCATGTTAGCATTCAAAATAGCAGGATATGTTTTATCGCATTGAGCGTGCTTATACCGAAAAGAAGACGGTGGAGGCTCGGGCTCAAGTTTGGACGTCTTCTCCGCTGCGAAACCAGCATGCATATCACGTGGTATCTCCTCACGTGGGGCATCTCCTAGTGCTTCAATAGCACTCATGAATTTCGTGTACAGCCTGGCTCCTTCGTCCGTAAATCCTGCATTATCGCAAAATCGTATCAAATATCGTACAAGAGAATCAGGCATACTCACTTGATCAAGCGTGTCTTTTGATAACTCGTCCATCGAATCAACTCTAAGGCAAGACTCCTTGGATAAGGGTCCGTTCATGGGGCTGGACAGGATGAATTCGATCGTCTCATCTCCGACACGTAAAGACAGCTTTCCTTGTTGTACGTCTATCAAGACACCTGCAGTAGCTAAGAACGGTCTACCAAGAATAATAGGTGTCCTAGCATCTTCCTTTATCTCAAGTACAACAAAATCAGTGGGAATGCAAAGCTTACCTACCATGGTGGGAACGTTTTCAACAATTCCCACCAGATATCTTACCGAGTGATCCGCGAGGCGTAGAGACATCTTTGTAGGTTTAAGATTCCCGAAGTCCATCCGCTGGAAAACTGAGTGTGGCATGATGCTCACGCTTGCCCCTAAATCGCACAAAACATTATCAATATCAATATTACCTATTGTGCATGGAATGGAGAAGCTTCTGGTGTCCTTCAACTTTGGCGGCAGCTTGTTTTGAAGGATAGCGCTGCATTCCTCGGTGAGGGCTACCGTCTCGTTCTCTTCGATATGCCTATCTTTGGAAAGTACCTCTTTGATGAGTTTGGCGTGATTAGGCATCTTTTGGAGGGCTTCCACGTATGGGATGTTGTTGTCAAGCTTCTTGAGACCCTCTACAAATCTGCCCACTCGTTCTTCATTCTTACTGCTCACCAATCGTTGAGGAAACGGTATATGAGGTTTGTATGCCGGTGGAGCAACGTATGGTTTGTCTAAATCTGGTTCGACTCCTTTCATAATCGCAACCTTACCTTTTCCTCTATTCATGGACGTACCAGCAGCATTCCCTCGCTCTTTCGAGGGCGAATTCTCAACCACATCACCGCTGCACACAGAAATAGCATTCACATACTCTCTCGGGTTCAATTCGGGTTTACCTGGAAGCTCTTTGAGATTCCGAGAGGATGAGGCAGCTTGTTGTGCTACGGAGTTCTCTAAACTCTTCAAATGATTGCTTAAAGATTCTATCTGAGTTTTAAGCTCGTTGATCGATATCCCCACATCCGCATTGAATTTGGTTTGAGTCGATGTTTGCTGCTTTTGCTCCTTGATAAATTCGAGCAGTACCGCCTCAAGGTTTGATGAAGGGGCTTGAGGAGGTTGAGGAGCTTGCGGAACTTGCTGTGCTTGCTAGGATTGCTGATGGTTTTGCTGGTACGGCTGATGTGGTTGCTGAAATCCCGAATACTTCATCGGTTGAGTCGTTCGGTATGACAAGTTCGGGTGGTTCCTCCAATTCGGGTTGTAGGTATTGATAACACTGAAAGTGTATCAATATTAGGATAGATTTTAGCACCATTTTCGCATGTATCTTAAATAGAGACGTACATCTCCGAAATGATTATGCGGTTCACACAACCGTTTTGTTGGTTTTCAGGTTTTTAGGCGACAAGGCCTAAATGAGCTTAAAATGACGGATTCCTGATGAAAACCACATGAATTGAGGAAATATCTACTCAGAGCCAAGATCGAGCTTCATAACCCAAAGGAACACCCGAGCAACGAGCGGAAAAGAGAAATTTCAAGGAGACAAGGGTGCCCGGTCGGGCACTATTCATCCACCCACTCGGGTAAAACCTACGGGGTTTTATCCGCACACCTTGCATGACTCGGGCACAAAGGAAACGAGATCGGGTAGCCTTACCCGATCGGGCGCAAGAAGTATACCCGCTCGGGCATTGATCCATCCAATTTGCCCCGAGAGTTTACACGACTCGGGCCGCTCAACCAAGCGATCGGGTGACTTCCACCCGATTGGGTACTATGAAGCAACACGACCGGGCGAGCCTCTGCACGACCGAGTAACACCTGTGCCCGAGCGGACCGTGTAATCCGCAACAACCTAGATCTAACTTTCAAACGAGCGGATTTAAGGAAGAGAATAGATCGAGGGCAAAGGGGGGCGACGAACAGGGCAAGGAAAGGCTGGAAAAACATCTGGGAAGGCTTGGGAGGCATCGGAGAAGAAGAGAAGCATCAATCCTTGCACCGGTAACACGATAGGGAAGGTCGAGGTATCGAATTCCTTAGAGTCTATCATGTATAGGATTATGTTATCTTTGTTTTCTATTTTCTCCATGAGTGAGTAGAGTCCCTACTGCGGGTAGGGATATCGGATTTGTATTGTATGAACAATGACTTGCGTTAATGCTTAGTTCTATTCATGTATTCTTGATTTACGGTTCTACGCTTAGCATTATCATTCCTACGCTAGTGCTGACCGCTCAGCGACATAGGATTTCAGACTTTGATGGAAGGTTAAAGAATGAATCCGGACCTGTTAAGTTGTAGGTTAAAATTGGCTAATGAGAATCTGACCGGTCGGTTAGTCATCTTAGGGATAATGATTGCGCACGTAATGCTGCCATGGTACGGGTTAGTCACTGCTGGAAGGTAGGGTGGCACGTATCCATGGTTAGGAGGTTTAGGCTCGGAAGAATCACTCCTCACCTTAGGGCATGAATTTCCCGTTGTCAAGAATAGTTGATAGATCTATGATCTTTAGTTGTTTCATCAATACAATTCCCGGTATCCCTTACACCCGTAGTGTTCACCATATCTGACTTTATCCCCAACCTAGTTTCGTTGTCACCACTTAGGTTAGTTTAGAAATTTAGGATCACATGAATCTCTACCCTTTTCCATCTTAGTTTAGTTTTATTCTTAGTTTAGCTGCTTTAGTCCCTAGAGATCGACCCTGGTACTACACGATCCGTATACTTGCGGTGAAGTGGTCTAGGAATAATTAAACTCGTGTTTACAGACACACCAAATACTGTGAGTCGGAAAAAGAGGTTTGGGACAAACTGCATATTCAACGGAATTAGCTAGATTAAGATCTAGTCCTTTCCGGAGTCTTTCTTTGTTTCTTTTGTTTGTTTTTGTTTTTGCTTTTGTTTTTCTTTTCTTTAATAGAGTAAAAAAAATGAAAAAAAATATAATTTACCTCACAGAGCTTAATCGGGTTTGATGTCCTTTATCTTGCGAGGTAACATGGACGACTTCAACCCTTCGGACACCAACATACGCTTGGGGGTATGAAGAGGAGATCTATGACAGCCATGCTCATCCCTACAGGAATACCTACAATCACGAATGGAGCGATTACGCCTACTTCCCGTATAGGAACACCGAGAGTATGGTGAATGCACAGCCATCGTTTGGGATATTCCAGCCATGGACGGAACCCAAAACCCAGAGCTATCAATCCTATGTGCATCAACCATACTCGACTCAATTCGTAGCGGCCCACGAATATCCCGCCACGTACAACTACCTCCGTGAAATGCTTGAGAATCGAGACTATTTATTCATGGGAGTGGAGGCGGAACAGGAAAGCGCCAATGAGCAGATAGGCGATTTATTTGGACAATTGGGCACGCAAGCTTCAGATCTTGCACAAGGGGCATTGCAATCGCAAGAGGTTGCATCAGAAGGTTCGGAATATTATCCTCGTGAATATGTCAGCGACATCTACCTAAGAGATTGTGAGACGGTAGATCAGCCAAGTCCGTCATTGATTAAAATAGAAGATGAATCTAACACGACAATGGATGAGGCTACGGACGTTGATGAGTACACGAAGAAACCTGAGGTAGAAGAAGAATTCAGCTTAGTGGACACGATTGAGCAACCATGCCATATCGATTTCGTGTTCCCCGAGGGCAGTTTTGAAGGTTTAGCCGAGGAGTCTTGTGAGGAAGCTCAGATCAAGGATTCCTTAGATTTGAATCGCGTAGCGGTTGAGGAAGGTAGCTACAAGGTACCAACCAAGCCGCTCAACAACGAAAGGAAGGAGGAATCCTCCAACCATGACTTCCACACAACCCTAGCAAAATGTGGAGCGGCAAATCAGTACGCAAATGATCCTAAGATGCCGAGATGTTGTACAAAACGTCCAACTCATAACTGGGACATCGACAAAGCTCCCAAGGTAAAGATGGAGCCTTCACCCGAAGGGCTTACATGCACAACATTTCTAGAAAAGCTGAAGGAAACGAACGACAAACGTCTAACCGGTTGCATGGAGTATTTAACCGGAACTAGGAGCAGCTCAACAAGAATGTTTGGACAGCACGATCCAGCCCCAAACACAGAGAGTATTATGGACGATCTTAGGGATGACAACACCGATCGTGCAAGGAATTCGGCAATTTCGCGTGCCACACCATATCGAGCATATATTGCACGCGAAACGCTACAGACAAGGCGACGTCGAGGACATCCACCTGATAAGTAGCGTGCTATGATCAAGCTAAAGACCTTAAACAAGCGCTTCTCGGGAGGCAACCCCTAGCATATCCTTTAGTTGATTTTGATTTTCGCATTTTCGGACTCCTTTTTCGTTTTTCCTTTTTTTTAGTTTCAGACAATTTTCTAGGATTTAGGAACTTAGAGATCTACGGTTATTGCTGCGTATTGTTTTCCTCGTCTAATTTTTCGAAGTTTGCAGCAATACCCGATCGGGCAAGAATACTCTACCCGATCGGGCAGTTTCAGGTTAAGGAGAACCCGGTCGTGCAGCCTTGCACAAGACCCGACCGGGTAGGTCGAATAGGGAGCACCCGATCGGGCGTCATCAGCGTGCTCGATCGGGCAGTGGTACATTTACACGGTAGGTTAAAAACTCGAGTAATCTGAGCGGCCATTCACATCTCAAACTCAATACCCGATCGTGCTCTCTCATCTGCGACCCTTTCACGCCGATTCTAGTCGCCGGAACCGCCTGGGTATTGCCGCCGTTTCACCATCAAAGTTTGGAGCTCGGTTACTCGAGAAAACCTTCTCCCCTTTTTCTCCTAAAATCTGAAAACTCCCTCATCCTAATCGCGAAATCCAGGTATAATCATGAACTTTGTTGAGATTAGGACTGGTATGGGTTAGATCTAGGTCTGATTAGGAAGCTTTAGAGTAATTTTGGTCGGATTAGTCGCAATTCGCGAACTGCAGATCGCGAATTTGCGATCCCACCCGATCGGGCAAGGCTAGCACCCGATCGGGCAGCACAGACATTTACTCGATCGAGCGACGTTCTCGCCCGAGTCGGGCACGACTCACGGGTTATTTCGACTTCATTTACCCGATCGGGCATCACACCGGTACCCGATCGGGCACCTTGTAAACCGAGTTACGTATTGATTTTTATCTTTCGATTGTTTTGCAGATGGCCTCTAGAACTTCCCAGAGCTCAAAGAAACGTCGATCAGACGCACACGACCCAGAGCACGGATGGCCAGTGAGGTCGGATATGATTACGGAGTTGACGCCGTACATGCCGATCACCGCCTCTCATCAGCAGTACAATTACAGGACGACGTCCTTCTTGCCCCGCCACAAGTCGAGGTTCGCCGAACTTCAGTCGCAGATCTTCCCATCCCGCTTCTTATTGTCCGAGGCGATGAGTGCTCTCGGCATCAGGGAGCATATCGATACCATCTTCCACACATTGGGATGGACGCGGACAGCGAAGGAGTACACCTACCGCAAACTCTCAACGGAGTTCTTTGCGACCTTCACCGCCTTCTTCGCTGAGTCCGGAGACCGAGAGAAGACCTTCATGGAGTTCCGCCTGCTGGGGCAGAGCTACCGGCTCACCACACGACAATTCGCCACGATACTTGACGTTCCGCTATGCGAAGCTACCCGAGATCAACTGGAACCGTCAAGCAGAATTTTGGGCTCAGATAGCATATGGCGAATACTCGACGAGATCGAAGGCGGAGCCAGCGGACCTACAGACTACCCGCGATGGAGCGGATGAGGATTAGATCATCTTTTCCTTTTTCCTATTTCTTTTTCCTTTTTTATCTTTATGGACCTCTTTTTATCATTTTCTTGTTTTTAGTTTAGCTATCGTGTACGCTCATTGAGACTTACGTATTTAGTGCTCTTTGTTCTACTCTTTTGTATTGCATGGTTGTATCACAGGTCATTCACATTATCAAATGCATTAGAGCGCAAGAGTCACTACATCCGGACGTATCACGGCTCGAGAAAGACACACGCACACACCAGGTGTATTCGTCACCTTTTTATGCTTTCTCGAATTTTGATCATGTAAAGCTCCCTTATAGGTCTAGAACACCGGGACTGTGTTTCGTTCAGGTCTGGGGGGATATTCTTACATTTTGTGAGACGATACGGATGTACATTTAGAGCGACATGTTTAGACTTAGGATTAGGTTTAGGAATAAAATGGATCTAGTGAAAATTTTTTCGAATTTAGTCATATTTTGCGACTTTGTTGAATCGTGGATAATGGTCTAGGTTTGCTTAGAAGCTTTTTGATACCGATTAGTCGAGTAGTTATGTTTGAAACCCTTATCTAGTTGAACTCACTCCTTAGATCTCGATACAAAGTAGACATATCTCTGTATATACCGTCTAGCTTAGCTTTGTTGATATGTTTAGCGTTCAAGAATTAGATCCCACACGCTTATACTCCGCTGTCATCTAGGATAAGTTTTTCGCTATTCCGAGTTA
>CM071871.1:8907652-8925515 GCA_036759665.1 Gynandropsis gynandra
GCACGACCCGGGCACAAAGGCAACGAGATCGGGTAGCCCTACCCGATCGGGCGCAAGAAGTATACCCGCTCGGGCATTGATCCGACCGGGCGAGCCTCTACACGACCAGGTAACATCTGTGCCCGAGCGGGCCGTGTAATCCGCAACAACCTAGATCTAACTTTCAAACGAGCGAATTTAAGGAACAGAATAGATCTAGAGCAAGGGGGCGACATACAGGGCAAGGAGAGGCTGGAAAAACATCTGGAAAGGCTTGGGAGGCATCGGAGAAGAAGAGAATCATCAATCCTTACACCGGTAACACGATAGGGAAGGTTGAGGCATCGAATTCCTTAGAGTATATCATGTATAGGATTATGTTATCTTTGTTTTCTATTTTCTCCATGAGTGAGTAGAGTCCCTACTGCGGGTAGGGATATCGGAATTGTATTGTGTGAACAATGACTTGCGTTAATGCTTAGTTTTATTCATTTATTCTTGATTTACGGTTCTACGCTTAGCATTATCTTTCCTACGCTAGTGCTGACCGCTCAGGGATATAGGATTTCAGACTTTGCTGGAAGGTTGAAGGATGAATCCGGACCTGTTAAGTAGTAGATTAAGTTTGGCTAATGAGAATCTGACCGGTCGGTTAGTCATCTTAGGGATAATGATTGCGCACGTAATGCTGCCATGGTACGGGTTAATCACTGCTGGAAGGTAGGGTTGCACGTATCCATGGTTAGGAGGTTTAGGCTCGGAAGAATCACTCCTCACCTTAGGGCATGAATTTCCCGTTGTCAAGAATAGTTGATAGATCTATGACCCTTAGTTGTTTCATCAATACAATTCCCGGTATCCCGTACACCCGTAGTGTTCACCATATCTGACTTTATCCCCAACCTAGTTTCGTTGTCACCACTTAGGTTAGTTTAGAAATTTAGGATCACATCCCTTTCTATCTCTTTTCCATCTTAGTTTAGTTTTATTCTTAGTTTAGCTACTTTAGTCCCTAAAGATCGACCCTGGTACTACACGATCCGTATACTTGCGGTGAAGTGGTCTAGGAATAATTAAACTTGTGTTTACAAACACACCAGGTATTCCCGAAGTGCGTGTTTCCTTGCTGCTGGACATAATTCATGAATTCCATATTCTCTTGCAGCGTGCATTGATAAGCCACATGCTCTGTATCTCCACAATTCACGCAATACATGGCGCTTGCTGTGTTACCCGTTGCTCTGCTGTGATTCGGCTCATATAGGCGACGAGTGCTGTTAGGCATATCTCTCGGTGTTGACCACATGGTGTGATTCATGGCAAGGTTATCAATCAACTCATATGCCTCCTCGACGTTCAGATCCATGAATGATCCTCTGGCAGCGTTATCCAACGTCGTATGGTGCTCATCTGAAATTCCGTTGTGGAAGGTTTGGATAACGTACCACTGCTCAAGACCATGGTGTGGACACAACTGTAGAAGATCCTTGAATCTGCCCCACGCCTCAAACAAAGTTTCTCTATCTCTGCATAGTGATAGATCCAGCGGGGAGCGATTGCAGCCAAGTTTTTACTCTCCCCCCAATTGAGAAGGGAAAAAGACGCAATAAGATCGTGTCCTCTGAGACTCCGTGTATTTTGAACGTACCAGAAAGCTCAAGGAAGTCTCTGAGGTGCTGATGGGGATCCTCATGATTTCCACCCATGAATTGCTTTTGATAAAGCATGTTGATCATCGCCGGCTTAATCTCAGACTGTTCTCTAGCAACAGCAGGCATCCTTATGGCTGTTTGCACGTTGTTCATGTTCGGCACCACGTAATCTCTGAGGCGACATGGTGGAGGAGCCTGTGGTTCTCGCGGTTGAGGGACGAGTTGTTGTTGCTGTTGCTGCATCTGTCCATTGCCGTTCTGATTATCCATCTCTCGTTGATCTGAAGGCTCTGCAAAGGATAAATAAAGAACGATTTATGTAGAATGAACGAAAGGAAAGAAAACAAAAACAAAAACAAACAAGAAAGACTCTAGGCTCGAATCTAAGACGTGTTGACAATAGTCCCCGGCAACGGCGCCAAAAATTTGATGCGTTCTCAAAGTTAAATAAATAACCTAAACTACCCGCAAGTGCACGACACGTGTGTAGTACTTCAGGTGTCGATCCCACAGAGACTATGCAACACAACTTAAACTCGAACTACAAATCAAACTTGCTAACGAACGAAATATGGTATTAAGAATGAAATACTAAAAACAAATAAACAAACTAGTTCTTAAGAATGAGACAAACGTTCCAGGAAACCGGTTTCACCACAAGACTACCGAAACCAACAATCAATCTATCTATCATGCAATCCCATGGTTCCGGGACAGCCAAGGGCTAATCCCTTCTCCTAGAACAAACAAACTACTCGCTCATGCGTCCGTAAACAATCATAAACGAAATAGAAGATCTAAGGAACATGAAAATCAAACGAAATCGAAGTGTCGGGTTGATCTCCAATGCTCCTCGTAAGTCTCCTTCGTAAGAACCTTCCTCTTTCCCCTCGATCAAGAACTGAATAATGAATGAATGAATGTCGATCTCTGGCCCTTTTTTCCTCCTTTAAAGTCGTTTTCCTTATTGTATGAGTCCTCCACAAACTTCCATTTGTTTTAAGTCAAATTAACTTATTTTAAGTTGCAGGTGACGGCCGCGACCCGCTCGGACAGTGTAAATTACCCGCTCGGGTACGACGCGGAAGATCGCGCAAGAACGCGATGAAAAGAGGTGCCCCGGTCGGGCTAGGGAGTGCCCCGGTCGGGCTAAGGAGTGCCCTGGTCGGGCTTGGGTGTGCCTTAGTCGGGCTCAAGTTGCTGGACAGACTTGCCGACTAAACGCCCCACGCGGGCAAGGGTGTTCTTCGCCGATTCTCGTCCCGTTTGTTCCGTGATGATCCTCGATGTTTGTACTTTGTCTCGTGTACGTTCTCTAGCTCCAAAATGAACCGAATATGCATTAAAACCTGTAAGAACATGAAAACACGAAAACGAGTAAAAAAGATACAAAATCATACGTAAACATCACATCTATATCGTAAACATCTCTAAAATCGTGCAAGAAATACGTATGAAAACGAGATGATCAGCGATTAATCGAGTCTCGTAATTCATGCATTCTCCCACAACGGATCATTGGCAAGCTGCGAAACGGGTGCTATAATACCTTCGGGGCAGTTCCAACAAGGGCGTTTTCTTCTCGTTTGAAAATGAACACCGGCTTCATGCCTTCAGTGATGCGGACTGGGCTGGCGATCGTAATGATTGGTCTTCGACGGGGGCACATATTGTTTACTTTGGCGGGCATCCGAGATCATGGTCGTCCAAGAAGATTAAGTTTCCGGCTCGCTCATCGACCGAAGCCGAGTATCGCTCAGTGGCTTTAACGTCGGCGGAGATTCGTTGGGTTGCATCCTTACTTCATGAGCTTGGCATTCCATATCCCGAGCCGCTAGTGATCTTTTGCGACAACGTTGGTGCCACCTTCTTTAGTGCAAATCATGTCTTTCATTCTAGAATGAAATATTTGGCATTGGACTACCACTTTATCCGACATCAAATTCAGAACGATACTCTTCGTGTCTCTCACGTGCGCTCGATGGATCAGCTCGCAGACTTATACCAAACCACCTCCGAACTCCACCTTCACTCGTCTTTGTTCCAAGATTGGAGTCACCCGAAAGTGCTCCATCTTGTAAAAATATATAAACATATATATATCCATAACTATAATTCTTTTAATTATACTAGATTAAACCCTATATATATATATACCAACTCAATAAGGCAGCCACTTTACATTGGCATAAGTCTATGTCTGGTCTGTCTAACTAATTTGTTTTTATTTTATTATTATCAAGTATTGAAAATGTGAATGTGATGGTGCACAAGGCAACTAACGTGGTTCACCAGATCTCGTTTTCATATACCCACTTTTCAAAATTGGGTTTTTCCTCCGCACTCTTTGGGTTTTCTTTTTATTTTCCATTTTTTCAATCTGGGTGAATCGCAAAAGCCATGGATCCCGAGTTCTTCCGAACCCTAGATCGTCAGGTTCTCGTCGGTGTCGTCGTAGCTATCGTCGCCGCTGGCGCCGGAGTCGCCTATTATCTTTCATCCTCAAAGAAACGCCGAGGTTCCATCTTCTTTTCTTTCCCATTGGTTTCAATCAGTCTTAGTTTTTTTCTTTTCTCTCTTAGATTGTCTGGTTTTCAATCATGAATGTGGATGAAAGTTGGAAACTTTGATTCGAAAGGGAGTTGTTACTCCGATGGTCATCAGAAAGTGTAAACTTGGGTTAAAGATCATTGCGGAGTCCATATTTGGTGCTTGATCATTTCTTTTGGAGGATTGGATTCGTACCATACAGTTTTGTTTGTGATGGAAGTGTTTGATTCATACCATACAGTTTTTGTTTGTGATGGAACTGTTTGATTCATACCATTCTTGTTGATCATGTGAATTGGTTTCGCAGGATGTTTAGATCCAGAGAATTTCAAGGAATTCAAACTCGTTAAGCGTGAACAACTTAGCCACAATGTAGCCAAGTTCACATTTGAACTTCCTACTCCGACTTCTGTGTTAGGTCTTCCTATTGGTCAACACCTCAGTTGCAGGTTTGGCTTCAGCATTATCTTGTCCTTGTTAATCCCTTCTTGTTTAAAAATCTTGAACTCTTCAACCAATAGCTTCTAATCCTAGGAACTGCTAAGTTGTTAATATAAGCAGCTCGAGGGCTTGCTAAATTCAGATGTAGTAGATAGCTTCGTTAATGTCTCTCCATTGTTATGTACTTTGTTTCGAACTGATGCCCATTTCGTTAAGATCGATTTAGCATGAATTCTACTCATTTGTAGTGGTTTAACAAGCATTCTGATGATCGTCTCAACAGGGGTAAGGATGCACAAGGTGAAGATGTTGTCAAGGCCTACACTCCAACAACACTGGACACTGATGTTGGAAGATTCGAACTAGTCATTAAGGTATATGTTCTATTATACTTCTTCTTGGTTTCATTGTTGTTATGATGCAGATTCTTTTGCCTAAACCCAATCAACTGATTTTACCCGTCACCAGATGTACCCGCAAGGGAGAATGTCTCATCATTTCCGAGAGATGCGTGTCGGAGACTATCTTTCTGTAAAGGGACCCAAGGTATATCAATCTCCATATTTTCCTGTAAACCCATGATATAAATACATTTGTTCGACATGTTTTTCAAAATTAAAGAGTATGTTTGCCTTTACTATCCCAAATTCAACTTTGTCTAAAAGTATGAATTCTTCGAGTTTTTCAGCTGTCATTGGGTCTCAACTTTTGAGCACTTCCTTCCTTGTCAGGGCAGGTTCAAATATCAAACTGGTCAGGTTAGGGCATTTGGAATGCTTGCAGGAGGATCTGGCATTACTCCAATGTTCCAAGTATGTTCGTCACATTAACTTTTCTTCTTATCCTTGAGATCTGAATTTTTATCTCTTTTGGAGTAACTCTTCCGCAATGCCTTCATTTCACAATTGTGATTTCAGGTTGCAAGAGCAATTCTAGAGAATCCGGATGACAAGACTAAGGTGCACCTTATTTATGCCAATGTAACGTATGAAGACATTCTCTTAAAGGTATTCATTCGGTCATTCTGTCTGAAACACTATATCTTTTTCTTATCGAGCTCATTGAATGACTTGCGTGCTTTGACCAAGATCTGTTATTGTAGACTATTTTCCTATGCTGACGTTATGTTAATCATAATATTTCAGGACGAACTGGACGGTCTTGCCTCCAATTACCCAGATCAGTTCAATGTCTACTATGTTCTGAACCAGGTTAGTTGCAAATTCAATGTTGCGTCTCATTTTCTTCAAAACGTTGTCAGTACGATCTCATGTTTTGAGTTTGAGTTAGTCTGTCATATCTTAGAAGTAATGTTTTTAGATGCAAAGAATCATCCGTGTGCAGTTTCGTTCTGTTTTTCTCGATCTCGTGCAGCCAGTGTGCGATCATTTCTAAATTGTCGAAAGCTTTTTCACCGTTGTTTTCTATTATTTGACACTTAGCCTCCGGAAATATGGGATGGTGGCGTCGGATTCGTGTCCAAGGAAATGATTGAGGCTCACTGTCCACCACCCACAGCTGATATTCAGGTACCCTCTACATGTGAATATTTTATGACATATATATCGAAAAGGCTCTGGTCTGTGTCTGATTCTCACATCTGTGTTGTGTTATAGATCTTGCGGTGTGGGCCACCGCCGATGAACAAGGCCATGGCTGCTCACCTTGAAGCTCTCGGCTACTCTCCTGAAATGCAATTCCAGTTCTGATTGGTTCACCAGTAAACTAAATTTACTATGTGGTAATTTATCAGTTCTCTCGTTGGTAGATTCTGAGATGCAGAATCTATGGTTTTCTTGATCGAGAATTGCATCTTTATGGAGGCTCTATTAACCCTTTTTGCTATTTTATCTATTGATACACTATGATTCACGTATCAGAATTGTTAAAAAATCAGCCACAAAGTATGTATGTTTCATGATATATCCAAAATCTGTATCGGGTCGGTTTGGTTTGGTTTATGGTATTCAAGAACCGGACCGGTTATAAAATCGTAAATTTTTTGCTTTATGTTAGATTAAGCCTCGCTTCCTTAATCCACAGATCTCAAAGACTAAGTGTCCCGTCAAAAGTCTTTCTAACTTAGTTTTGACATAATTTCAATTTGATTAGGTTGCACGCAACTTTGTAATACTATATAATAATGCAAGTGTGGTCAGGTGTCAGTGCACTTTTAAACGTTGACAGACTAACCAAAGTTTAATTTTTTCTCAATATTTTTGTAATCAGTTATTTATAGGATTGACTTTTATTAAAATAATCTGAAATGGTATTTATGATTAAATTTTTCCTAAAATACGTTCATAGTAATCTCTTAGGAAATAATATGTTGAATGTGTTTCAATCAACGCTTTAAAAGGAAAAATAGATCAAGATTATATAATAATTCCTGCATTCTATTTTAATAGCTTAGTTAATTTATATATATATATATATGCATTTCCAACGTAGTGTATAGGGCCCCGCGTCAAAAGACTGAAGATATTCCTTGTTTCATGCGACTTCTCAGTTTCTTTTCTTCCATCGAGAGAGAGAGAGAGAGAGAGAGAGAGAGAGAGAGAGAGAGAGAGAGAGACTGTGTGTGTGTGTGTGTGTGTTGCATTGAGCAACTAAACTTGCGTCGGCGTTTTCATCGTTTCTCATCTACCGGTACGAAATTTTCTCATAATTCATATAATTTTCCGAGAAAATCTCTCATTTTCCCAGTCTGTTCTTTACCTGATCTTGTTCCTTGATCTATTTTCTTGGCCTTTGTCCGTAAGAAGTTTCTGGTTTTACAATCTAATCATGATTCGATGATGAACCATCATAACTCCATGATTCTGTATCTCATATTGAAACAACTCTGATTCTGCTTCCTGGGAATTGTTACATGAACCCTTCCTCTTCTTTCTCACATCAACTCTGTTCCATCTCTTGTATTACAAGTGTCGTGGGATGGGCGAGAGATCAAACTCCACGTCCTTGGGAGCCATCATCACGCCAAAATCCTTAATCTTCTTCTCCATATCCATCCTCTTCATACTCTCATGGTTCTTCATCTTGTGTTCCACAACCCAAAACAGCCTTCTTTCTTACATCTCTGCACCACAACCCATAACACACGACGACGAACAACAGTCAGAAACAGAGCCGGTGAATGAGAACAATGAAGACATAACCCTTCAATGCAACGACAAGGTTCCTCCCTCGCCACAGCCATTGAAAGTGTACATGTACGACATGGACCCCTCGTTTCACTTTGGATTGATGGAATGGAGGCCGGAGAGAAACGGCGTCGTTTGGCCAGACATCAAGACTAATGTTCCTCGGTATCCTGGTGGTCTGAACATGCAGCACAGTGTTGAGTACTGGCTGACGCTGGATTTGTTATCCTCAGAAGCTTCTAGAGATTCTCGAGCGGCGGTTAGAGTGAAGAACTCGAGTGAAGCGGATGTGATCTTCGTCCCGTTCTTTTCGTCTTTGAGTTATAACCGGCTTTCTAAGGTTAATCAGAAGCAGAGAAAGAACATGGACAAGGAATTGCAGGTAAATGTTAGAGAGTTTTGTGTTATGTTTTTTGTATCATATCATTATTGATCCGACCCCGAAAACAGGAGAAGATGGTGAAGTATGTGATGGAACAGAAGGAGTGGAAGATCTCAGGAGGGAGGGATCATGTAATAGTCGCACATCATCCAAACAGCATGTTGAGCGCTCGACACAGGCTTGCCCCTGCAATGTTCATACTTGCCGACTTTGGGAGGTACTCGCCGCGCGTGGCCAACGTGCAAAAAGACGTTATCGCCCCTTATAAACACCTCGTCAAGTCATACACAAATGATAACTCGGATTTCGATAGCCGTCCAATCTTGCTCTACTTCCAAGGAGCCATATACCGCAAAGATGTAAGCTTTTGGAGTGTCATTTTAGGATCCAAATAAACTCGAGGATTTTGTCCAAACCGAGCTTCCTAATTCGATGTTTTGGGGCTTGGGCAGGGAGGATTCGTGCGGCAGGAGCTGTATCACATTCTAAAAGACAAGAAAGACGTACACTTTGAATTCGGAAGCGTACAAAACCACGGCATTAGCAAAGCGGGAGAAGGAATGAGAGCTTCAAGGTTTTGCCTGAACATAGCTGGAGACACGCCATCGTCAAACCGTCTTTTTGACGCCATTGCAAGCCACTGTGTCCCGGTGATCATCAGTGACAACATCGAGCTCCCGTACGAGGATGTCTTAAACTACAACGAGTTCTGTCTTTTCGTCCCTACATCCCAAGCTCTGACTAAAGGCTTTCTGGTTAACTTGGTTCGGGGTGTGGGGAGAGACGAGTGGACGAGGATGTGGCTACGACTGAAGGAGGTGGAAAAGTATTTCGAATTAGGGTTTCCAGCTAGAGAGGGTGACGGGGTTGAGATGATATGGAATGCCGTGCAGAGGAAGGTTCCTCTAATGAAGATGAAAGTTCATCAATATCAAAGGTTCAGGAGGCTTCCTAGGAATCATAAATAGATGTGCTAAACTTTACATACAAGAGAGGAGATATACTTGGTTTTCCCTAATATAATTACATAAATTAATGTTAGCAATGAATTCCTTGGATCACTAATCCTTCAAGAACATATAAATCACTAATTAATTTAAGAAAACCACTTTGACACATCTTGATTTCAATACTAAGGTTTCGATAATATAGCAATTCAATTTCGATTTAATTTTACATTTTAACACTAAAACTAATTTGAATAAATCCAAATATTTACTTGCGTTATTTATAAAATTTGTTTATACAATTTACAACGACTTATAAATAGTTTAATTATATACTTTTACATATTCCTAATTTGGATGAATTGTAGAAGTCCATGAATAGACGCACTCTGCCTGCTTGCTTCACCTTCCTCTTGTCGTACGCACTCCTCCGGCGTCTCTTGTACTGTGCACCCTTCGCTCCACGACGACGTCGTCTTCCGGTCAGTCTGAGATCGGATCTCAGACTACCGTCGACGATGCCTTGTTCGCCGATTACAAGCCCACCTCTATATTTCTCTTTCTCGGCCAGGTGCTTTGCTCTATCTTTCTCTTTCTCCCTCCTATCCCTGTCTAGTTCCGATGAACGAATCTTTTATAGTTTGGATCGTGCATGGCTCTATTGATATGGATTGTGGTAGATTCCTAATTATCGAATCAAAATGATTCGCTTTGTATCCTATTTAACAGTTGGATTGAAGTAAAAGAGAGGTATATCCTGAGATCCAAATGTTGCTTTATGGGTCTTTGGAAGTGCCCTGAAATGTTGCTTTATCCTCAGGTATGATCCTCTGGATATTGTCTAGATGAACCAAAATAATACATCTGGATTGGACTGTCATAAGCCAGGTACTTTGGTGCTCACTGTTTTTCTTTTTACTTACTCATGTGGAGAGTGATATAACCATAACAGTTGATTCAGAACGTTTTAGGTCTGCTCCATGTTTGTCTGTCTCATTAGGTTAAGAAGATGTGTGAGGCCTTGTTTTAGTTTTTCTTCATCTGCAAAATTTCTTTTGTGGAATACCTAAGCATGTGATCGTTTCCTTTTAGTAAGAATTTGTAGTATACATTTACCAAGAACCCATAAACATAGACTGGTAGGTCATTGTTATGTGGTGATTAGTAATAGGAATGGCTCTAACTAAATACAGAAACTAGTTCAAATTGTTGAATTGATATATATAAATTTATAATTCATATTTCTCGACGTAAAATTGCTCTTACGTTCAATTTTGGTTTTTTCTCTTATGCCCAGATTTGGTTTGGAGTCTATGCTAGGGTGACACTCATAGGTACCCGCCAGAATCTCATTATGAACCCGTCAGATATAGATAATTAATTTCATTATCCGTACAATAGAGATAACAAATTTCATTACTTGTACGCAAAACCGAAAAAAATTCTAAAACCCACGGATACTGACATGGTGGACAGCACTTGCTGTCGTGGCTATGGATCAAAGTGAATATGGTCCGTCCAAGTGGTGGATAGTGAGGAAAGTGATGGTTCATTTGTAAGAGAAAGAAAGTGAAATATATGACTTTAGGGTGAAAATTATTGGAAAGCGATAATAATTAATAAAAAAAAGCGCAAGAATGACTAGACAAAGTAATGGAGCTCTAAATTGTATAAATTGAATATTCTATTCAAAACCACAATGATAACACTGAGTTCTCAGACTCTCTTCTTTCCCGATCGGATTCTCCAATCAGCTTACGACATAACTCATCACGTGAAAATTATAAAATAAAATACGGCAAAGCGAAGTACGACTGTCGAATCTTTTGTCGTTTTCGTATGCAAGTGGATCACACCACTAAAGAAGGAAATGACCTCACATTGGTCTTCGTGGGTCAAGCATAAACCATTAAAATATAACCTCTTCATCTCATCATGACCCCCCCAAACACAAGTAGTTAAATTTCGGCGAAACGTGCTTGGAAATTTCCCCAAAGTTTTCTACATTCATCGGATTAGACATGAATTTGAAATTCGAGGCTAAATGTTTTGTCCCCAAGTGAAAAATATCCTTCTTCGTTAAGGCTTTCTGTATATAAACTCCTTAGTCGCATACTCTTTCCAAGTTCTTTACACACACAAAGCAAAAACATGTCTTTCTTCAAAGACCTTCCGTCTCCTTCTTCGTTTTTCTCTGCCTACGCATCAATGGCAGGTTACTTGATGTTGATTCGGTCCATGGTCCATGACATGATCCCTCTTCCAGTTCAAGACTTCATCTTCTCCTCCCTTCGATCACTCTTTGGTTCTCACTCTTCCACTTTGACTCTGACCATCGACTGCGACGTCATGGGGATGAGCAACGAGATCTACGACGCTGCCCAGACTTATCTCTCTACGAAGATAAGTCCCGAAGCAGCCACCCTTAGGATAACTAAAGGGCCGAAGGATAAACACGTCAATGTGTATCTAAGCAACGGGGAGATCATCACTGATCTCTACCAAGGAATTGAGTTAAAGTGGAGGTTCCTCTGTAATGGCGGAGACAAGAAAAGTGACAGCGAAGACATCAGGGAGTACTTCGAGTTGAGTTTCGACAAAAAGCATCGGGACTTGGTCTTGAACTCTTACATTCAACATGTTCTAAGTAAGGCGAATGAGATCGAGGACGGCAGACGTATACTGAAGATGTATACGCTGAATTGTCTAAGATGGGAATGTGTGAATCTTGAACACCCGTCTACATTCGATACGATGGCGATGGATGAGGAGTTGAAAAGGGCTGTGATCGATGATCTTGATCGGTTTATTAAGAGAAGAGATTTCTACAAAAGGGTTGGGAAAGCTTGGAAAAGAGGTTACTTGCTGTATGGGCCACCAGGGACTGGGAAATCAAGCTTGGTTGCAGCAATGGCTAACTATCTCAAATTCGACGTATACGATTTGCAGCTAGCCGGTGTGATGCGTGACTCCGACCTTAGGAGGCTGCTTTTGGGCACTCACAACCGTTCGATTCTCGTTGTGGAAGACATTGATTGCGCCGTGGATCTGCCCAATAGGTTACAGGCTAAAGAGGGAGATCATGGCCGGGTGGATCTTCAGGTCAGTCCAAAACACAAACTAGAAACCGATTAAAACACTATCTTGAAACGAAAACAGCACAAATAAAAAAGAATTATGTGTATTATTGCTTAAACAACCGAGTTACAATAGATATATATACCAAACAAAAGAAACCTAATTTTACAATTGATACTAAGTGAGAAATCTTTTTCCGAAGGTTAGTGTTCGGACCGGACGCTTACCAAATGTCAGATCAGTAGTAATGTCTGAATACTTACCGAACGCCTGAATAATCGGTTCACCCGCAGTTCATCTCTTAACATTCTCCATGCGTTTGTGTGTATCTACAAAGGGACAACTGACGTTATCTGGACTGCTGAATTTCATCGACGGATTATGGTCAAGCTGTGGAGACGAACGAATTATCATATTCACGACGAATCACAAGGAAAAGCTTGACCCGGCTTTGCTGCGACCGGGGAGGATGGACATGCACATATACATGGGCCATTGCACATTTCAAGGCTTCAAGACCTTAGCCTCAAACTACTTGGGACTTCCTTACGCTGACGACAGTCACCATCTCTACAATGAGATCGAACATACGATCCAAGAAGCGCAAGTAACGCCTGCCCAGGTCGCGGAGGAGTTGATGAAGAGCGAGGAAATTGATGTTGCTTTGGAGGGTCTAATTAAACTTCTTGAGAAAAAGGGATCAGGAGGAGAAGATGATTATGAAGAATCGAAGAAGGCTGAAACAGAGGAGAAATCTAACTCACAAGAGAAGACGAAGAGTAAGTCAGATGATACTACAACTCCAAGGAAGAGCAAGGGAAGAAGCATGAAGAAACTTGTATTGTTTTGGAGCTTTGTATGCTAGGACAATGACCAAGTCTTAATTTCTCATTCCTAGATTATTTATATTCGAGCTAGAATTTACAATCTTTTTCATGTGTCTTTGTTATGAAAGTGACTCGCAATAACACAAGAAATTCTAGCCGAGCCACCAACAACCACCAACAACGTTACAAAAGGATTTGTTATATTTGGAACGACCACCTAGAATTGTGGATTATTAAGTTTAAAAACTAAGACGTAGAGAAGTACGTAGAGAAGTACATATTGTCAAAGTTGTTTGGGAATACTTGTTGTAAAATTTGTCTTAATTGCAATTAACGGAGTAAAAGGTATGTCTTAACAACAATTAACGTAAAATACAAAGACTTAAAAGCAATTAATCAAAAAATCACTAATTGTAAATCGGTCTCTAGGATTAAAACGTAAATTGTCTTAACTATCCACTAATAAGAATAATTCAAAAACTATAAGAAAGGTGCTGAAAAGAGACAAAAGAAATACAGTTTTTCGTTGATTCCCGCACCGTCAAGACTTGAACGGTGGATCCGATCTCGATGTGGATTACTCGTAGAGACAACATATAATCTTTGTTACATTATGCAGTGTCCAATTATTAAAGGTTAGTAATTCGAACCATTTGGTTGTTTGGTTTTTATGAAAAATACCCATTGAAACTGAAATCTCTAAAACATACCAGGTTGTAAGAAAAACGCTTTCGATACACCAATCTTACAATCCTATAATGTTATTAAAGCATCTAATCGTCTGTAGATTAAAATTCTGGTGTTTTCGGACGCATATTGATCGAGCCAAGTGAATTTGAGAGTTCGAAAATGTTCGATCGAACAAAGGTTGCTCGAGTTGAGCAGTTCGAGGAGGACAATCACGAAATGGTAGAATGAGTGAGTAAAGGGTTGCTCAGGCCGAGCAATTTTGTTGGGTGGTGCGCTCGATCAAATGCTCGGGTCAAGCAAATCCACTGAACAAAATTGCAAAGTGCTGCTCGGGCCGAGCCAAAGGTTGCTCGACCCGAGCAATGTCTCTGGTGATGGTCGCCCGAACGGAGCGTATGACAGCTCGGGACGAGCATTTCCACTGTGACAAGAAAACTGGCTGAGCAATATAACTACACAAGACTGCTTAATCTATTGCAATAGAAAATCATGATTGATAATTAAGTTCTAAGGGTTAAAATCGTTTTAACCAAGCGACTTTCCGATCATAAGTGGATACACTTGTCGGGATCTTGTTTGTATGATACGGTCTGACTACGGGGAGGTACATAAATTGAGATTCGACATATTTAGTCTACTGATGCTTACAAGAACTTCGACTACTGGGGGTACATATCTTAATCTTTGACTAGCAGGGATGATGGGTAAACTCAAATGCATCCATAGGTGCGACCTGACTATCGGAAGACTGTGTGATGTAGAGTCACTATGAGATTGCATATTAACCGAGTTAATATGTTTGAGATGCGACTTGACTACCAGGGGACTCCTTCATATCAAATAGAGTTAAGAAAAATACTAATAAGAGACAAGATTTCTAATGCTTTGATAGCATTGATTAGTGGTTGCGTTATTTATACGAAACCTTTGGTGTTTAGTTCATTGAGTTTAATCCGATAGTTAATTAGTTAATTTATCTTTATTCGTATTCCAACCACTTATTGATTTTACACGCTCTATTCATTAGTTACTAGCTTTAGAGTTGCATCGATTCTTCATGTTCGACCCTGGTACTATACGATCCGTATTCTTGCGGAAGCGTTAGTCTAGGTAATTATTACTTGAGATTAACCATATCAAGTTTTTGGTGCCATTGCCAGGGAATTGATTACTGCTTTAGAGTTAGGATACTTTTGGATTAGGACATAGTCCGTTCCATAGTCTTATTTATTTTTTCGTACTTTTGCTTTCTTTTCTTTTGAGTCAAATTCGTTTACTTCTTAGAACTTACACGACTTTTTGTTTTTGAGTCAAATTCGTTTACCGGAAGTGCTGATCTAGTTTACGATCCAGATATCGATAGAACGCTTAGAGAATTAAGGAGACAATCAAGAGCTAGTGCAAGCCTACCGGTTGATAACACACAAGTGCACCTAGACTTCCAACCCGAGGTAGTAATCGAGCCAAAGATTATAGACAAGAGCGAAGAAGAGTTAATGGCAGAACGTCGACACTTGAACGTGCCACAAATGCAACTAGCGATAACCTATGGATCATACACAGTCCCTAGGCATACACAACTCTTGTCATGCACCACTAGGAGAGACGTTCGCGTTGAATTACAGCCGGCATTCATCCAGAAGCTCGGTAATGCAAAGCAACCTCGAATGAGGACGCAAGACTGGTTTTATTCCCAACCGGCAAATTCCATACGATCATGGGAACAACTAGAGGAGAAATTCATGACGCGATTCTTCCCTCAGAGTAAAGCTCAGCTCGCCAAGAATCAAATCAACACGTTCGTTCAAGGGGTAGTGATGTGGTTAATCTCAAGTAATAATTTACCTAGACTAACGCTTCCGCAAGAATATGGATCGTATAGTACCAGGGTCGAACACGAGGAATCGATGCAACTCTAAAGCTAGTAAACTAAAGAATAAGACGTGTGAAATCAATAAGTGATGTGAATGCGAATGAAACTAAATTAACTAATTAACGGGATAAACTCAATGACTAAATACCACAGGTATCGAGAGATGCACGCTGATGCAACGAAGTTCTAACAAGACCATGGTCTTAGATATTATCACGAGTTTAGGGAATTCAAGCTCTAATATAGGAACTGGCTGGTGTAGACTTGTCCACTATCTAGCATGCGTATACTAATATCCTAATCCCTAGATTCAATCGATCGACCAGGCGTAGATTCTAAACCGATTAAATCCTAAATCATGGCTAAATTCCAAAGTCTAATCCCCTGGCGTAGATTCATTAAACTTCTATGATCATTCATTCGAGTGGCGTACAAGAACAAAAACATTAAGAACAACCAATCAATCTGAAAACGATCAAATACCAAAATCATTCATTCAAGTGGCGTTCAAGAACAAAAGCATTAATTCGCTGGAAAAAATCGCCGTAACAAATGCCCGCTCGGGCTAGGGAGTTACCCGCGCGGGTAGTGGCTATTCCTTGCCGATTCTCGTCCCGTTTGTCCCGTGATGATCCTAGATGTTTGTACTTTGTCTTGGCACGTCCTTTAGCTCCAAAATGACTGAAAACGGGATGATAATGATGCTTAATGCTTGGTAAAATCAAATGAATGATGAAACTAACTATGAAAATAGATGAAAATACTAGAACAAAATAGAAGTTATCAGGCAGCTAAGAGTTTATATGAAGAGTGGGAATGATTCAAAGGCTATCAATGCCTTTGCCCACATCACGTCATTGATCAGGGTTATCTCATACATAATTTTATGCAAGAACTCATGGATAACACGAGAATTCTAATCATAGCCGCCGCCAGAGGTTCCTTGAATTACCTCACGTTTCCACAGATCAAGGATCTAATCGATCGTATGGCTGATGAAGGCAACAATGTCGCTGGAAAATACAGCCGCAACACTCCAGCAAGGGTAGCTCATGTGAACGACGCACAAGCTTTATATGCTGGTTTAGCCGAGATGAAGGATCAAGTCGCTGGAATTTACAATCTTCTATCCGAATCACATCGTCCACAATATTCAGAGCAATTAGAGAATCAAGGAGTCCAAGGGTATGAAATAGTAAACTACGTGAGCAACAATCAGCCCTTGGGAAACACGTATAATCCCGGATGGAAAAATCACCCAAACTTCTCCTACAAGAATTTCGACGGTGCATTGAATGCGCAACAATTATCGGGAAAGTTTCATCCGCGAATAATGCAAAAAAATCAGAATTTTCAGCCAGAGACGCAGCCCCAAACTGAGAATTATCAGCCATGTGCGCGTTAGCCACAACAAACCCAATCCGAAGCAGTCCCCGACTTCAATGCAATGTTCACTCGTTTCCTCCAATTCCAAGAACATCAAAGCAACTTGTTGATGGAAGTGCAACAAAGTGACAATAATTTGGTGAGGGAACAAGAGAGCACCAAGAAGCAGATATAGGGCTTTCAAACTCATCTTAGAAAACTGGAGACGCCGACCGGAAGCAAATCCTCGTGAGCAAATCAACGCCATTCACTTAAGGAGTGGTAAGACATTGTATCAGCCTACTTGATGCGTATCAGAGTTAAATATAACCTAATCTACCCGCAAGTGCACGACACGTGTGTAGTATTTTAGGTGTCGATCCCACAGAGACTATGCAACGCTACCTAAACCCGAACTATGAATCAAACTTGCTAACGAAAGAATGTGAATAAGGAATGAAATAATGAAATTAACTAAACTACTTGGGTTCTAACGATAAGACAAGCGTCCTAGGAAACCGGTTTCACCACAAGACTACCAAAACCGACGACCAACCTATCTATCATGCAATACCAGTTAAAGCTATCTAAGGCGGACGATCCTAACATGATATCTACCCTCTCTCAAGGCATAGACACGTGATCTAGACAAGCTGCCCCCTACTTTCGTGGCTGACACCATGAACTAAACCCATAAACTCTGTGATTCGCCCGTTCACCCTCAACCGTTGCTACCCTACTTTCGTGGCCTAACCTCGGTTGTTCTAAACCTGACTTTCTAGGACTAGAATTCTCCTTTCGGTCCTTCTCCTAACCCCTAACACATGCATCTACGTGGCCAGCGCAAACACAAGTAAATTGAAGCACTCAGATAAAGAATAGATAAACTAAAACGGAAAGATGCATTCAAAATAGATCAAAAGCGGGCTCGGG
>CM071871.1:8927101-8938450 GCA_036759665.1 Gynandropsis gynandra
AAAATAAATAACCTAGTCTTTAACTTAAATACTAAGAAAATGAAAAGCAAACGGCTGGGTTGCCTCCCAGAAAGCGCTTATTTAACGTCATTAAGCTTTGACGTCTCCATTCCTCATGCGTGCGCGACGGGTGGATCGGAAAGGGAAATGGAGTTTCCACTTTCGATCGGTTGAGCGGCTTGGTAGAGCTTTAGCCGCTGTCCATTGGCGTTGAACGTGTCACCCGCATCACTCCATAGTTCCACGTCTCGTACCTGAAAAGGATCAGACCAATAAGACAGTAGGTTGCCCGATAAAGACTTAGGTCGAGAATTAGAAAGTGGAACGAAATCACCTGATTGGAAGTCATGAGGTAGGGTCTTCTTATCGTGCCATCCCTTAGGCACATCATGCACGGGGTTCACTTGCTCGCTGTCCAAGGTTGGATAAGGGGTATCTGCGTTGAAAAGTTTAATGACATCTTTTTCCATTACCTCGTGCAAGTGCGGGTGCAGCCTCCTTTGAATTTCGAGTGAAGGTTCGTGGCTGTCCTCCCTATAATTCCCGTACATACATATTGAAGAGCTGAGCCTCTTACGCTTCTCCACGCGTGTGGGCTGTCTTCTCATCTCGTCTGCACTCATGTTAGCATTTAAAACAGCAAGATATGTTTTATCGGAATCAACGTACTCATACCGAGAATAAGGCGGCGGGTCGGGCTCAAGCTCGAATGCTTTCTCCGCTATGAAATCAGCATGCATATCACGTGGTATTTCCTCATGTGGGGCGTCTCCTAGTGCTGTAATTGCACTCATGAATTTCGTATACACCTCAGCTTCTTCGTCCGCAAATCCTGCATTATCGCCAATTTGTGTCAAATACCGTAAAAGAGGATCGGATGGACTTACTTGATCGTGTGTGTCTTTCTCTAACTCGTCCAGCGAATCTACTGTAAAGCAAGACTCCTTGAGTGGTGATTCGTCCATGGGTCTGGGCAGGACGAATTCGATCGTTTCGTCTTTGACGCGTAAGGACAGCTTTCCTTGTTGTACGTCTATCGTCGCACCTGCAGTAGCTAAGAACGGCCTACCAAGAATAATAGGTGTCCTAGTGTCTTCCGTTATCTCAAGTACAACAAAATCAGTGGGAATGCAAAGCTTACCTACCATGGTGGGAACGTTTTCAATGATTCCCACCGGATGTCTTACCGTACGATCCGCGAGGCGTAGAGACATCTTCGTCGGTTTAAGGTTCTCGAACTCCATCCGCTTGAAAACTGAGTGTGGCATGATACTCACGCTTGCTCCTAAATCACACAAAGCATTTTCAATATCGAGATTACCTATTTTGCATGGAATGGAGAAGCTTCCGGGGTCCTTTAGCTTAGGTGGCAGCTTGTTCTGAAGAATTGCACTGCATTCCTCGGTGAGTGTAACTGTCTCGTTCTCTTCGATATGCTTCTCTTTGGACAGTACCTCACGATTAGGCATCTTTTGGACTGCTTCCACGTATGGCATGTTGATGTCTAGCTTCTTGGGACCTTCTATCAATTTGCCCACTCTCTCTTGGTTCTTACTGCTTATCAATCGTCGAGGATACGGTATCGGAGGTACGTACGCCGGAGGAGCAACGTATGGCTTATCTAAATCTGGTTCGACTCCTTCCATAATCGCAACCTTACCTCTTCCTCTATCCAAAGTTGTACCAGCAGCATCCCCTCGCTCTTTTGAGGGTGAATCCTCAACCTCATCATCGCTGCACACTGAAATAGCATTCACATATTCTTTCGGGTTAAGATCGGGCTTACCGGGAAGCTGTTCGGGATTCCGAGAGGATGAGGCGGCCTGTTGTGCTATGGAGTTTTCCAACATCTTCACATGAGTGCTCAGAGACTCCATCTGAGATCTAAACTCCTGTTGTTGCTGTTCCTGCTTCATCTTCACATGAGTGCTCAGAGACTCCATTTGAGTTTTAAGCTCACTAATCGCTGTCCCCACATCTGCGTTGAATTTGGTCTGAATCGATTGTTGCTGCTCCTGCTTAGCCAGTTGCTGCTCCTGCTTCTTCATAAATTCGAGCAATACCCCCTCTAGGTTTGATGAAAAGGCTTGAGGAGTTGAGGGGCTTGCTGAGCTTGCTGTGCTTGCTGGAGTTGTTGGTTGTTTTGCTGGAAATTATTCTGCCTTTGTGGAAACCCCGAATACTTCACCGGTTGAGTTGTTCGATATGACAAGTTCGGGTGATTCCTCCAATTCGGGTTGTAGGTGTTCCCGAATTGTGTGTTGCCTTGCTGCTGGGCATAATACATCTGTTCGTAATCCTCATGTACTGTGCATTGATACGCTACATGGTCCGTATCTCCGCAATTCGCACAGTACATAGCATTCGCTGCATTACCCATGGCTCTATTCTGGTTAGGCTCATATAATCGACGAGTGCTATTAGGCATACCTCTTGGGGTTGACCACATGGTGTGGTTCATGGCGAGGTTATCAATCAGCTCGAATGCCTCCTCGACGCTCAGATCCATGAATGATCCTCTGGCAGCGTTATCCAACCTCATGCGGTGCTCATCTGAAATTCCGTTATAAAAAGTTTGGATAACGTACCACTGCTCAAGTCCATGGTGTGGGCATGACTGTAGAAGATCCTTGAATCTACCCCACGCCTCAAACATAGTCTCTCCATCTCTGCATCTGAATGTTGTGATTTCCCCCCTCATCTGAATTGTCTTGCTCGGAGGAAAGAAGCGTGATAGGAACAGTGTGCAGAGCTGATCCCAAGTGGTGATAGATCCGGCGGGGAGTGATTGCAGCCAAGCTTTCGCTTTTCCCCCAATTGAAAAAGGGAAAAGACGCAGCAAGATTGCATCCTCAGAGACTCCATGAATTTTGAACGTACCTGAAAGTTCGAGGAAGTCTCTGAGGTGCTGATGAGGATCTTCATGGTTTCCACCCATGAATTGCTTCTGATAAAGCATGTTGATCATCGCTGGCTTAATCTCGAATTGTTCTCTTGCAACAGCAGGCATCCTTATGGCTGTTTGCACGTTGTTCATGTTCGGCACCACGTAATCCCTTAGACGACGTGGTGGGGGAGCCTGTAATTGCATCTGTCCATTGCCGTTCTGATTATCCATCTTTTGTCGACCTGAAAGTTCTGCAAAGGACAAACAAAGAACAATTTACGTAGAAGGAACGAAAGAAAAGAAAACAAAAATAAAAACAAAGCAAGAAGGACTCTAGGTTCGAATCTAAGACGCGTTGACAATAGTCCCCGGCAACGGCGCCAAAAACTTGATGCGTATCAGAGTTAAATATAACCTAATCTACCCGCAAGTGCACGGCACGTGTGTAGTATTTTAGGTGTCGATCCCACAGAGACTATGCAACGCTACCTAAGCCCGAACTATGAATCAAACTTGCTAACGAAAGAATGTGGATAAGGAATGAAATACTGAAATTAACTAAACTACTTGGGTTCTAACGATGAGACAAACGTCCTAGGAATCCGGTTTCACCACAAGACTACCGAAACCAATGATCAACCTATCTATCATGCAATCCCTGTTAAAGCTATCTAAGGCGGACGATCCTAACATGATATCTACCCTCTCTCAAGGCATAGACACGTGATCTAGACAAGTTGCCCCCTACTTTCGTGGCTGACACCTTGAACTAAACCCATAAACTCTGTGATTCGCCCGTTCACCCTCAACCGTTGTTACCCTACTTTCGTGGCCTAACCTCGGTTGTTCTAAACCTGACTTTCTAGGACTAGAATTCTCCTTTCGGTCCTTCTCCTAATCTCTAACACATGTATCTACGTGGCCGTTCGCAAATACAAGTAAATTAAACACTCAGATAAAGAATAGATGAACTAAAACGGGAAGATGCATTCAAAATAGATCAAAAGCGGTCTCGGGATAGCCAAGGGCTAATCCCTTCTCCTAGAACAAACGAACTACTCGCTCATGCGTCTGTAAAGAAACATAAACATAGTAGAGAGTCTAAGGAACATAAAAACCAAACAAAACCGAAGTGGTGGTGCTTGATCTCCAATGCTCCTCGCTTATCTCCTCGCAAGAATCTGCTCTATCTTCGCTGAATTGTTCTCCTCTGTATGCTTGCTGTAACGGCGTCTTTTTGCCTCCTTTTAAGCCTCCTAAGTCGGTCCAATTGTTGCCCTAATTGCCCCACGAGTTCCCTTATGTTTTAAGTTAAGTTTACTTAAGTTTTGAGCAGTTACGGGTCGCGACCCGCTCGGGTAGTGAGTGTACCCGCTCGGGTGCGGCTAGGGCAGTTTGTGCGCGTCCTGTGGGGCTGGAATGGTGCCCGATCGGGCATGGCATGTGTGCCCGCTCGGGCACAAGGCAAAATGGTCCTAATGCTTGCCCGAGTCGTGCTAAATTGTCCACACAATTGGCCGTAGGTTTTGCCCGATCGTGCAAAGGTTGTGCCCGACCGGGTGAGGGTTTTCCATGCTCAATCTCGTCCCGTTTGTCCCGTGTTGATCCCCCAAGTTGCTCCTTAGCTCCGTGCATGTTCCTTTAGCTCCAAAATAGTCCAAATACGCGTAAAAACCTGTAAGAACATGAAAAGAACGAAAGCAAGTAAAACGGATACGGAATCATACGTAAAACATCACATATGTATCAAAAACGTCTCCTAAATCGTGCAAGAAATACGTATGAAAACGAGATGATCACTACTCACTCGACGTTTAAAAAGGGAGAATCGTCTAGTACAATAGCGGAAAAGGGCAGCAACGTCGATCAACACAAAGAGGAGGAAGAGGAGCTGAAATACGTCAAACCCGAACCGAGGCCTCCTCCTTTGCCGTTTCCTCAACGCCAACGCAAAAAGAACAAGGATGCTTAATTTGAAAATTTTGTTGAGATGTTGAAGAAGATGCACATCACCATTCCATTCCATGGAAGAAGATGCCTTCATACGCCAAGTTCCTCAAAGACGTACTTGCAAACAAGCAAGATGTGGAGACGGAAACCGTCATGGTGACTAACTCGATGCTGCAGCCAAACCTACCCAAGAAGATGCCCGATCCATGTATATTCGTGATCCCTTGAAAAATAGGAGATTATGAAATTAACCATGCACTAATCGATGTCGGAGCAAGCGTAAGCGTGCTACCATTGCCATTATACGAAAAAATTGGATCTTAGGGATAGGATGGATCTTCGACCCACACGAATGGTGCTCACCATGGCTGATTGAAGTGTTAGAATACCCGAGGGCATGCTGGAAGACGTGCCTTTTCAAGTTGGGATTTCTTTGTCCCGGTCGTCTTCGTCGTCTTGGATATGGAGGAGGACAAGAAAATCCCAATTATTCTCGGTTGGCCGTTTCTTAATACGGCCAAGAAGATCATACATTGTGCTGAAGGTAGACTTCCATTGAAGTTCGGAGATGAAGAAGTGGCGTTTAATTTGAACGACACGCTCAAACAGCCTTGTATGGTCGACTCGGTATTCTACATAGACGTCTTAGAGAAACTAGCCGAGGAAGTTATCGAAGAGTTTGGGGAACATGGATTCTCTTGACATGGCTCTTTTAGCAGCTGGAGAGGGACTTTATAATGACCCTAACAAAGCGAAACAGTACACAAAGCTACTGGACGAAGGAAAGATGAAATAGATTCCAAACACCGAGCTAGATGCACTCCAAGCAGATTTCTGTGCGATCCGAGCACAACAGGTCATAACCCAAGAAAAAGGAGGAATTTCGGACAATCTTTCTCAAGAGGAGTTCTCAACTCACAACCACATAAGCAAGCTCAAATGGAATTCAATTCAAGTCAAGAAAACGTCATAAACCAGTGCACAAACCTCCGCACATTCCAGACAGATTCCAGAGCACCTCAAGCAGCTTGCAACACGAGTTCAACCACTTCCGAGATGTCTAATAGCCAAACCAAGCGTCCAAAACCATACTGAGTGTTGACAAAGCCCCAAAAGTGGAGTTGAAGCCCTTACCACAAGGGTTGAGGTACAAATTCCTTGGACTCGAATCTACTTATCCCGTGATAGTGAATGATAACTTAGATGAATCCAAAAAAGAACGATTGTTAGAAGCTCTTAGGAAGTATAGGGATGCAATAGGTTATACATTAAAGGATATTAGGGGACTTAGTCCAGCCCTTTGCATGCACATGATTTACTTAGAAGACGACTCTAAGACCTCCATTGAACATCAACGTAGATTAAACCCGAACATGATGGAAGTAGTTAAGAAAGAGGTCCTTAAGTTGTTAGACGTTGGAGTTATATATCCTATATCGGATAGTACGTGGGTGAGTCCTGTATAGGTAGTTATGAAGAAAGGAGGCATCACCGTCATCCCAAATGCGAACAACAAACTGATTCCGAAAAGAACGATCACGGTATGGCGCATGTGTATTGACTACCGCAAGCTGAATGCTAACACTCGGAAAGATCACTTCCCTTTACTTTTCATTGATCAAATGCTGGATTGTTTAGCTCTTCACTCCTATTTTTGTTTTCTTGATGGTTATTCAGGCTTCTTTCAGATACCAATCCATCCGAACCATCAAGAAAAGACGACGTTCACATGCCCCTTCGGTACATTCGCCTACCATCGAATGCCCTTTGGTTTGTGTAATGCACCTGCTACTTTTCTGCGGTGCATGACCTCTGACTTCTCTAATGTAAGTGGTGAAATTGTGGAAGTATTCATGGATGATTTCTCGGTTCATGGACCTTCCTTTGATGTTTGTCTAACCAAACTTTGTAAAGTGTTAGACAGGTGCATAGAACCGAATCTTGTGCTGAATTGGGAGAAGTGTCATTTTATTGTTTGCAAAGGCATTGTGTTAGGGCATAAGGTATCAGCAAGGGGAATAGAGGTAGATAAGGCGAAAATAGAGGTTATTAAAACCCTAAATATGTCGTATGAGAATTGATGATAAGTAAACGAGTTGTATAAGTGACTAGAGATGATCTAGAGAACTGACGTGTGACCAAGTGTTGGGGTCGGAGAATACCGATATTTGGGTTCGATGTTTAAACCGAGTGAATATCTTATTAGTGTGCTCGATTGGGTGGTTTCACACTCGAACCTTCGACAGAAGGCGTGTGCGAGCGCGTTGGTGAGAGTTGTCACGTGAGGAGTATCGTGTTGATGATGTTAGTATTGCGACACTTGGATCTGGGCCGGCGTCATACCGTGTTGGGGTTGTGGTAACCTTGCGAGCGACGGAGCGCCGAGTTAGTCAGATCAGTGGATCTGCCAGCGTCGTACCGTGTTGGAGTTGTGGTAACCTTTCAAGCGACAGAGCGCTGTATGGTACTGATACCTGGGGTACGTTGTGACCTTGCGAGATTTTCAGTGTATTGTACTGATAGCTGGGGTACGTTGTGACCTTGCGAGATTTTCAGTGTGCTGGGGTCCTTTGGACTTTGCGAGCGTATGCCCGAGCTAGAGTCGTGTGGACTCTGTGTGTTATGATCCAATGTGGTACTAGTCTTAGACTTTGGATACTCAGTCGGGTTGGGTAGAGTTATCTATGTATCTTTAGTTCAAATTTTGGATATATGTTATTTTATGATATTTAGTTTGAGTAGGAGAATACGTGGTACAGAGTACGTACACGTATTGATCTCACTGAGTGCGTATGTCGTACTCACCCTATTTGTGGGCTGTCGTGGATGGACAGGATATGGCGAGGAGAAAAAGTAATGAGGTAGAGAAGCAACACGAAGGCTCAAAGCGGACTGATAGAAGAGGCGTGCACGAGGTCTCGATGAGTTTTATTTTGCATTTCGTATTCATTTATTCATTTATCGTGACTATGATCTTTATGTATTTGTTTTGCTATCTGGTCCAGACCATTCTTATTTTGGAATAAATTATTTATTTTGTTTTATAAATGTGTTTGAATGATGACACGTGTAGCCACCTCTTGGAGGTGATGGTGGACACTCCTAGTTCAGAGGTTGTTCCGGGATGGTGGTGTTACAAATTGGTATCAGAGCCTGGTTGTCATTTTCGAACTTATCGTTTTCACTGGATATCAAAATGTTTTGCGAAATGTTTTAATAAAGCCACGAGACCGTAGCACACATGTCCTAAAATGTCTAGTGGGTTTAGAGCTGTAGAAACTAATAGTAGTTAATTGTGTGCATGAGACATTACCGAGGAGGATGATTACTAGAGCTCTTGGTCGTGAAATGAGTGGAGGCTCTCGTTCCACTAGTCGTACGTAGTCTCAATCATCTGAACAAAGATCACAAAGTAGAATAGATAGATATGTCATGAGAGAAATGTTGAGAGAGCTATTACCAGAAAGTCGACAACATGATCAAGAGGAGAGTTCAGCGACGCCACAAGTACCGGTGCAGGCACCGACACCACCACCAGTACAGCCACCTGCTCCGCCGCAAGTACAGTTGCCATCACCACGAATGCCTCCTCCAGTGTTTAATCAGAGGCATGCGGAGACGTCGGAGTATTTCTATGTCATGGATCACATGGCTAAATGGGTTACAAAGTCATTTTGTGGCGGTGTGATACCTCCCATGAAGGCGGAGGAGTGGATGTTTCAATTAGAGCGGAACTTTCGATCATCTAGATGTCCACTAGAGTTTAAGATTGATATTACGCTCCACTATTTGGAGGGAGAAGCGGTGTTTTGATGGGAAGAGATTCAGAGGGAACGTCCAGATCATGTTTTTTTCTTGGGATGAGTTCAAACAACTTTTTGAGTTGAAATATATAGCACACACTCCTCGTGAAGAGATGGAGTTGGCATTTCTACAGCTCACACAAGGTGACCGTACTGTTGCTCAGTATTATGAGACTTATTTGGAGTTATCACGATTTGGGGCTAAATCAGTAACCTCAGAAGTTCTCAAGGTCAACAAATTTTTGCAAGGACTACGACCGGAGATCAGACGCAGGATTGAGATAATCCAGCATGGATCATTGTCTGAACTAGTTCAAACTGCGTAGTTGGTAGAGAAGGGGCTCATCGAGGAGGGCATCGTGAAGTCTTCGGATGCCAAGGGGAAACAGGTTGTCCAACAGATTCAGGGAAGATCAGATCAGAGGAAAGCAGTTCTAACACGTCATGTTGTATCAACATCGACGTACCCATGTCATCGTTGTGGACGTGAGCATGGAGGGGCATGCCAAAGATTTGATAAGCGAATAGGATGCTTCCGATGTGGAAGTTTAGAGCATCAGTTTCGTGATTGCCCCCAGCAAGTGGGAGGAACTATGAGGCGAGGACAATTCGGTGGATGTTTCCGCTGTGGTAGTATGGATCATTTTCTAAAGGATTGTCCGAGGCCACCACCACCACCACCACCGATGGGTCTAACGCAACAGGTTAGAACTAGGAAGCCTGAAGAGCATGCATCGAATTGTAGGGCTGTACAACCACGGGTCTAGAGTCGAGTACAAGAAGAGTTAAACAACAATGGACATTAGCACGAAAAACTTCAAAGAATTAGCCATCATGCAAAACAACGTGTCACATGAACGCAAGCCTAAGCGTACCTAGTTCAGACTTCTATCAACCGAAAGTCACGAGCCATGCAATCCTACCAATGACCTAAGTCTGTTTCATACCCCTAGACAACGTCCAAGCGTCTCCATACCAATTCCCTAAGCTTGAGATATAATTAAACTCGTATTCTCGTTCTTATTCTCTTTTCTTTTTTTCCTCATTTTTTATAGATTCACGCTTGGTTCCTAGGACGTCGAAGTCGAAGAGGGTTGGCTTTCTACTTAGACTCAGGTTGCCTATGGCACACTCAGAAGGTCTTATAACCTTAGCGGAGTGAAGAGAAGCGTCATTGAAGAACATTTTTCTCTTTTTATTGGCGCCAAAGAATACACATCACTCTAACACATAGGACGTAGAATAGCGCCTCAACCCACCACTTAGTCCTGAACCATCGATCTCGATGTACTCATCTCAATGAAAACCTGAAATAGTTAAAAACTTATCCAAGAAGAAAAAAATTGACGGCAGAGTATAAGGGTGTGGAATCTAATAATTCACGAATGGTAAAATATATCAAACAAAGCAAGGGATAAATGGTATACACGAAGATATGGATACATGGTACTGAAACCTAGGGGGTGAATGCAACTATAGATCATGGTTTCAAGCACAACTACTCGACTAATCGGTATCCAACAGAATTCTAAGCAAACCTAGACTATTGTTCACGATTCGATAAAGTCGCAAAATAATGACTTGAGCTCGAAATTTCATACTAGGTGTCCATCTGTTTATTCCTAAAGAGCAAAATCCTAATCACATGCATGTTACTCGACGAGTACTCCCCCAGACTTGAATGAAACACCGTCTTGGTGTTCAAGACCTAAGAGAATCTCGCATACCAAAACACGGGAAAATAAGGGTTGGAACGTGTGCACTTTGCGTGTTTTGCTGTCCCGAGTTGGCGATGCGGCTGGGCGTTGTATGCGTCTCCTCCTCAAGGATGATATCGACGTCGAAAAACCTATGAAAAAGAATCAAACAATCCAAAAGAGAAAACACAACGTAATATCTCACCGATTACATCAATTCAAAAAGAATAAGAATAAGTTCTGAAAAAGAAATAAAAAGAAAATGCAAAAGTCTGGTTGCCTCCCGATAAGCGCTTGTTTAACGTCCCGAGCTTGACTGGATCTCGACTCAATGAAATCCTAAATCCAATACCGTAACTACTCCCCAGCAACGGTGCCAAAAATTTGATGTGTGGAATCAGAGGTTTTAATTATTTCCAAGACCACTCTATCGCAAGTATACGGTTTGTGTAGTACAAGGGTCGAACTCTGGTGACTGAGTGCAGCGTTAGAACTTAGAATTCACGAGAAGAAGATCGATCAATATAAGATTATGAAACGGGAAAGTAAAGATAATAAAGGATGACGAAGTTAGACTCAAAAAGATATTGTACCATGGGCTTCTGGAATACCAGAACATGCAATGGATGTTTCTAAGGATCATGAAGTCGGTTTGTATCAATCGATGGGGAACTAATATCTAATCCTCTACCTAGGAAATCAACGTCACTCATCACCCGATGTAGCGCGGAACGTCTAGATGCATTAAGAACGATAGGGAACTCTACCCCTAATGCTAGAAATGACTCTCCCAAGCCTAAATCTCCTACCTAGGAAATCAACGTCAGGGGAACTTCTATCCCTATGTAGAATGGGGAATTAAACCTCTAATGTCGGATGGGAACTCGACCTCTATAAATGGAAATGACTCTCCCAAGCCTAAATCCTCTATCTAGGAAATCAACGTCAGTGATATGCCTATGTAGTGTAGAACTTCTAGATGCACTAAGAACAATGGGAATTCTACCTCGAT
>CM071871.1:8945646-8955903 GCA_036759665.1 Gynandropsis gynandra
CATGATCCGTATAAACAATAACCTTTGAACCCACTAAGTATGACCTGAACTTCTCAAACGCATAGACAATCGCAAGGAGCTCTTTCTCCGTCGTGGAATAGTTGCATTGGGCACTGTCCAAAGTCCTACTAGCATAGTATATAGCATGCAACATCCGATCCTTGCGCTGACCTAAAACTGCTCCAACCGCATAGTCACTTGCATCGCACATGATCTCAAAAGGAAGCTCCCAATCCGGCGGTTGAATGATAGGTGGAGAGATGTAAAGCTTTCTTCAGCATCTCAAAGGCATCTTGAAAACCCGCTGTGAACTCAAACGAAACGTCCTTACCTAGTAGATCCGTGAGGGGTTTGGAAATTTTGGAAAAATCCTTAATGAACCGCCTATAGAACCCCGCATGACCTAGGAAACTACGGATAGCCTTTACGTTCGTTGGGGGTGGCAGCTTCTCAATGACTTCAATCTTGGCCTTATCTACCTCAATACCCTTCGCTGAAATCTTGTGACCCAATACAATGCCTTCGCTGATATCTTGTGTCCCAATACAATGCCCTCGCGAACCATAAAGTGGCATTTCTCCCAATTCAATACGAGGTTCGCTTCCAAGCACCTATCTAACACTTTGCACAAATTAGTTAGACACGCATCAAAGGAAGGTCCATGAACTGAAAAATCGTCCATAAACACTTCCATAATATCACCATTCACATCGAAAAAGATAGAAGTCATGCACCGCTGAAAAGTAGCAGGTGCATTACACAAACCGAATTGAATCTTCCGATAGGCGAATGTACCGAAAGGGCATGTGAATATCGTCTTTTCTTGATCGTTTGGATGGATTGGAATCTGGAAGAACCCTGAATAACCATCAAGAAAACAGAAAAAGGAGTGAAGAGCTAGACGTTCAAGCATTTGATCAATAAAAGGTAGAGGGAAGTGATCTTTCCGTGTGTTTGCATTCAAATTGCGGTAGTCGATGCACATCCGCCATCCCGTGACTGCTCTCGTTGGAATCAATTCGTTGTTCGCATTTGGAATGACGGTGATACCTCCCTTCTTTGGAACTACATGAACAAGACTCACCCACACACTATCCGAAATAGGATATATAATGCCAGCATCTAACAACTTAAGAACCTCTTTCTTTACCACTTCCATCATATTAGGGTTCAATCTACGTTGGTGTTCAATAGAGGTCTTAGTGTCATCTTCTAGGAGAATTCTAAGCATGAAAAGGCCTGGACTAAGTCCCCTAATATCCGCTAACGTATAACCTATGGCTCCCCTATACGTCCTAAGAGCTTCTAGCAATCGTGCTCTTTGGGAATCATCTAGGTCATCATTTACTATCACCGGATATGTGGATTCAAATCCAAGAAATTCATACCTCAACCCTTGTGGTAAGGGCTTCAACTCTACCTTCGGGGCTTTGTCAACACTCCAGTCAGGATTTGGATGCTTGATTTCACCATTAAACATATCGGGAGTGGTTGAACTATCGATGAAAGCCGCTTGAGTTGCGCTGGAATCTGTCTGGTGTTCTCGGAGGATTGTGCACTGGTTTGCAACGTTTTCTTGACTTGAAACCCTCCCCAACTGATCTGTACTCATGTGGTCATGAGTTGAGAAGTCTCCTTGCTGAGGACTACCCTAAAATCCATCCTTTTCTGAGGCTGCGACCTGCTGTGCTCGGGTCGCGCAGAATTCTGCTCGGAGTGCATCTAGTTCGGCCCTCGGGATTTCTTTTGTATCCTTCTCATCCAGCAGCTTTGTATAATGCTTCACTTCATTGGGACCTTTGTAAAGTCCCTCTCCAGCTGCTAGAAGAGCCATCTCAACGGAATCCATATTCCCAAACTCTTCTATCACTTCCCCGGCAACGGCGCCAAAAACTTGATGTGCGTTAAACTCAAGTAATAATACCTAGACTAACGCTTCCGCAAGAATACGGATCGTATAGTAACTAGGGTCAAACACAAGGAATTGATGCGGTTTCTAAGTTATTAAACTAATGTATAAGACGTATAAATTGGATGATGATGGAATTGCGAATGAACTAAACTAAACTTATTGATGAGATAAACTTATGACTAAGCACCATGGGTATCGAGAGTTTGCACAACGATGTAACGGAGTTCTAAAAGGATAATTGGTCTTAGGTACTATCATGAGTTCAGGAATTCAAGCTCTCCTATAGGAACTGACTGGCGTAGACTTGTCCACTATCTAGCATGCATATACCAATATATCTATTGCGCATCTTACATACATAGACGCATTACGACCGCTATCCTAATCCCTAGATTCAATCGATTGACCTGGCGTAGATTCTAAACCGATTAAACCCTAAATCATGGCTAGGTTCCAAAGTCTAATCCCCTGGCGTAGATTTATTAGACTTCTAACATCATCAATCAAGTGGCGTACAAGTATTGAAGCATTAAGATCAGCCAATCAGTCTGAAAACATGATCAAATACCGAATTCATTCATATCGAGTGGCGTACAAGTATGAAAGCATTAAGATCCACCATTCATTAAGCATAAGACTTCGTTACAACATGGCAATACTCTCTAACCCATGGCAACGGATCTACTCAGACATGAATACAGTAAAGGAAACACAAGAGAATTCTACATTCGACATAGATAGAGAATGAGATGACTCCCTATTCATAAACCGATGTCTTCAATAGATCCTCCTTGCTCCCGATCCGTTGTTCCGTCTTTTCTTCCTTCTTCAATCTGCCCTAATGTCTCTCAGTGTTTTTTGATCCAATCTCGTTCGAAAAACCTTTTTTCAGATCTGATTTCCCCTTAATTTGGCCGTTCCAAAACTTAGGAATTGAGCTACGGGGATTTCTTGACATCAATTAGCCCGAGCGGGCACTCCAATTCCACCCAAGCGGGCACTCCATCTTGGTCGTGTTCCTTGAGTGCCCGAGTCATGCAAAGCTACAGGGGTATTTGGCAGCAATTAGCCCGATCGTGTACACTTCCAATGCCCGAGCGGGCATGTCTTGAAATGTTGTTTCCGCTCCTTTCGCTCGGTGTTTGAATCTTCACTTCAATCCATGGCCTTGCACAAGTTGAACCTTGTCACTCAACTACGTTTTCGGGGTTAGATTGCCATAATCTCTCGTGTTTCTCCTCATGTCTTCGTTTGCTACACAAAACACGAAATGTAGATGAAGTCCTCGAATAAACTCGGTAAATGAGTGAAATCTAAGTAATCTACTCAAAACTATACCTAAGAATCACGTAAAAACTACAACGGATTACGTGTTATCATTTGCCTGCTTTGCATAGATTTTTGTTTTCTCCTCTGTGTTCTTCCTAGCTTTCTCGTGGATATGTTGGACCATTTTAGCTTTCTTTTCCCCGTTCAAACTAACACGATCACTTGAAGGTAACGACATTAGATCCAGAGGTAATGTGGGTCGAACCCATAAACGATTTCAAACGGAAAATATATGGAAGCAGAATGTACAACATGATTATATGCAAATTCAGCATGCGGTAAACATTCTTCCCACGTTCTCAAGTTCTTTTTACAATTGCACACAGAAGAGTTCCTAGGGTTTGATTAACCACCCTGGTTTATTTATTAGTGTACGGAAGGCACATTGTGGAAAACAATAATTTAGTCCTAGCTTGGAACATAAAATCTTCCAAAAATGACTAAGGAACTTCGTATATTTATCCGAAACTATATCGTCCTAGGCGTTCCATGCAACCTAACTACTTCCTTAAAGAACAAATTTGCTACGTGCAATGCATCATCCGTTTTCTGGCATGCTATGAAATGTGATATTTTAGAAAATATATCAACAACCACAATCACGAAATCGATAGATATGTCATTCCAAGGGTGAGTCGGGATAGATAGAGGGGTATACAAACCGTGAGGGTTAACTTTAGACGTAGTGTGTTTGCATGTTACGCATCTTTCATATGTTTGGCCGATTCTTCCTCATATGTTTCGTTCGAGTTTTCAGCCGCTTCGTCCTCAAATTCGAACTCGCCATCGTCACAAATGATCATGACTCTCTTGTTCATGCATTCACTTGCATAGTGTCCCCTTCCATGACACTTGAAGCATTTCACGTCCTGGGCCCTTGACGTAGTGGCCTCAGTCTTTCCTTTGTCTCGTGGGACCGCTGGAACCACTTTGGTCGCGTCTCGGATTGCTGGAACAGATTTATCCCTTCTTGGATAGCTCAATTTTTCTTCTCATTGATGGCTGTATTTTCTAGCCCCAAAGTTAGAACTAGAGCTCCTTCTCCGCTGGAGTTGTTGTTCGATTACAATCGTCTTATGGAGCATCTCTTCGATTTTCACATAGTGTTGCATCTCCAAGTTGTCCTGAATTTCCAAATTCAAGTCTCCAAACAAATGAGACACTAGCGCCTCTCTATCCTCCGAGATATCAGCCCTCAACATCAACAACTCCATCTCCTTGTAATATTCCTCCACGGTTCCGATTCCTTGGGTAAGTTTCCTTAGTCTTCTATATATCTCTCGGTGATGATGACTTGGAACAAACCGATTGCGCATGATGGCACTCATTTTCAGCCACGTCGCTACTGAATCCTCACCATTACGCCACCTAGAAGTCACGAATTGATCCCACCAACTCAAGGTGTAATTGTAGAACTCCGTGGCAGCAACCCTAACCTTCTTTGCCTCAGTTTAGTGTTGACAACCAAACACAAGTTCGATCTTCTTCTACCATTCTAGGTAGGCGACCGGGTCGGCCTTTCCATCAAACAGAGGGATCTTAAGCTTAAGACCAGCAAGGTCATCCCTCGGGTCGTCTCGGCGTTCCCTCATCACTCGCCATCTCCTTTGACTACTTTGAGACGAGGATGAACCGCATCGTTCGTAATAGTTGATGTCCTCCTCATGCTGAGTCATTTCTTGTTGTTGGAACGCATGATTGTCTATTGTTCGGGTCTGAGTTTAATGACGAAACTCTTGCTGAAACTCCTCATTTTGTTGCTAAGGCTTTGCTCCAATCGAGCCGCAAGAGCCTCAATCAACCTCTCGTTTACTCGGCTGGTTTCGGTTCCTTTATCTCCCATTGCGTTAATTATTATAAATGCAGAAACTCACGAACAACCCGCACATCAGCACACCAAAGCAGCCTACAAGCAAAAAAGATAGTGTACGAGCAACCAAGTCTCGTAACACAAAATATACGTAGCAACGAATTGAAACTGCGCACGGTTCAATCCTAGCTCAATGTAAGAACAACCAAATAGCCGAAAGTGAACCAACCTTTTCTAGAGCGAGCTGTGATACCACTTGACGTGATCCTCGCTTGAATGACACTCCAGAATGAAGGTAAGATGGGTAACCCTTGCTGCAGCTGAGTCGAAAGACTCCTTACACAAGGCGTGTGGAACGATAGGTCATACGAGAGTTGCGGAAGGCTCTCGATTTACCGAGCTCGTCTTCGAGGATATGACACACCTAGGAAGAACGAGCGAGTGTTGGATACTACGCACCAACAATTGTTGGATATAGCACACCAACATATTGACGAATTCTCAAAGAGAAATGCATGCAAGACTTCAATGCCACCAGAAATGCATGCAAGCCATGCAAGGCATGTAGTTTAAATGTTTAAAACTTTAAAATTCGAAATAAAATAAATGTAATGATCAAATACTTTAACACGATTGATGTATGAAGTCTCGGGTCAACAATTAGGGAAACAAAAGTGAGTCGTGGCCTCGTTAAAAACTCGATGTTTGAAAACCACGTGGGACAAAACCAACAGTGGGAAAAGAGCACACGCGAAACACTTACCCTAATTGTTGGTTTTTGTGAGATATGCTTTGGTTTGTAGTATGACTCGGATGTCGGAACTTCCTTGTTGACTCGAGCACTCGTCTTGAACTTGCACGACCGTGAGAATTTTGACGATAACCTCCTTGAGCGTCCTAGCTTTAGCTCAGGTCACAAGACCTGCTCGTATGGTTAAGGCATCCTCTTCTGTATCCCTAGCACGGGTCACGAGACCAGCATCATTCTTTCTCTCCTTAGGACGGGTCGTGTTCGCCTTTCTCTCCTTCGATTCAGCAAGGGTCGCATCCTCTTCAGCATGGGTCGCGTCCTCCTTAGCATGGGTTGTGTCCTCCTCAGTACGGGTCGCGTCCTCTTCACCTACCACGGCATGGGTCGCATCCTCCTTCCTTGCCTTAGCTCGGGTTATGGGACCTTCTTGTAATATTGAGGCGTCCTCTTCATGCTCGGGATCCTTGACATTGTCCATGATCATACGAGCTTAGGTCTATGTTCATGTGACGCGTTGTTGTGCATGATATCTGATTCTTCAGGGTATTTGTGCTAGTGTTCGGTTGTTGTCTAACTTTCGTCGCGCTTAACTTTAATTTTGCTCGAGAACGAGCAAAGGTTCAAGTCTGGGAGATTTTGATAACATCTATTTTATTATAGTTTTTTCGTCCATTTTTATAGTTAGTTTCATCACTTATTTAGAGTTTTTACCGAGCATTAAGCATCATTTAGTCCTCTTCTAGCGTTTTCTCGTGTATTTTTTAGAAAATAAAGATATCAGACACTAACACGAGCAAATGTCATAAAACTAAGCAAAACCATTATCCACTCAGCTATGCATGGTCAACATCCAAGAACCATAAATGGAAGAAGAGAAATGGAAGCTAGCCGGCTGGAACACACATGGACACACGGCTAGAGTAAAATGGAAACTTGCTGGCCGCCGAAGTTAAATGGAAACCTTTGGCTGAAGCAATACTTGGAAGGACACGACTCACCTAAAATAGAAACTTGCTTGAGCAAAAAAAGCAATACAGTGAGCAAGAAAATGGAAACTCCAACCGCTGCAAACAAAAATGTAAACTCCAACCGCCTACACAAGAAAAGGAAACTACAGCCGCTGGACAAAAATTAGAAGTGCACGACCAAAGAGGAAAAGAAGAAGAAAAGGAAAAGAGGAGAAGAGGAAAGAAAGATGAAGGGGCAAAGGAAGCAGATCAGTTTCGGACAGAACAGACAACACACACACACAAAAACACACGCATGGAGCAAGAGGGGGAGCAAAACGCCGAGAGGGAAGAGACAGGGCGACGAACTCAAAACGCGTAGGAACTATTGACGACTATGGTACTAGAATAGGGAGGGATCTCGTTCTATATCTATGTTTAAGATAGTTTTAATTCTTGTTTTGTGTTTGGAACCTATGTTCGAGTAGTTTCATAGCCACATGTTAGCGTTTTGCTGATATGTAATGAAGTTCTATGCTTAATGTTTGGTTATAAGATTTGATCTTTTTTCGGATTGATTGACCGTTCTTAATGCTTTTATTCTTGTTGGTAGCTTGAATGAATGATTATAAAAATATGATTGCATTGGGAGATGAATTATATTTTGGAACATAGTCATGATTTGAAGTCTCAATTGATTTGGAACCTTGACAGGTCGATTAATTGAACTTAGGGATTTAGATAGAGGTCTTAATGCATCTAGTAGGTGAGATTATGCAATTGGGAGATTGATAGGACACATGCTAGATAGTGGGTTCAAGCATCGAGAGAGTCATTCCCTAGGAAAGATTTTGAATTCCTCGAATACGTAATGATATCTATAACCATGATTTAGTTAGCACTTCATTGCATCATCGTGCATCTCTCGAAACCTATGATGTTTAGTTTATTGAGTTTATCACCATTTATAGTAGTTTAGTCTTTACTATGCAATTCACTCAATTAATTCACACGTTCTATTCATTAGTCTATTAGCTTTATAGTTGCATCGTTTCCCTAGTGTTCAACCCTGGTACTACACGATCCGTATTCTTGCAGAAATGTTAGTCTAGGTATTTATTACTTGAGATTAACCACATCAAGTTTTTGGCGTTGTTGCTGAGGAATTGATTACGGATTTAGAGTTAGAATACTTTTGAATTAGGACATAGTCCTTTCTGGAGTCTTTATTTGTTTTTCGTATTTTTCTTTTGTTTTCTTTCTTTTAGGGTCAATTTATTATCTCTTGGAGTCTAACCATTTCTCGTGTTTTTATTGCGTTAGGCACTTTATTGTGAAAGAGCGAAGAAGATCAGACGGCGTAACGCATTGATCCAAACACACAATGTCTTGTTGCACCGCAAATTCCAGCCGTATTAACCTATAGAACATACACAGTTCCTAGGCATACACAACTCTTGTCATGCATCACTAGGAGGGACGCTCCCGTCGAACTACAGCCAGAAGTCATTCAAATTCTTGGCAACGCAGCATTCAGAGGGAGACCCGCCAAGGATCAAAATTAGCATCTTACCGATTTCAAGATGCTTTGCCAAACTACTAGAGCAGGAGAAGGAGTGTCGAACAAAGATGTCATGTTGGCTGCCTTCCCATTCTCACTGACAGATAAGGCACAAGATTGGTTCTTTTTCCAACCGGCAAATTCTATACGATCATGGGAACAACTAGAGGAGAAGTTCATGACGCGATTCTTTCCTCAGAGTAAAGCGCGGTGATAACACGTAAAGTGTATCAGTTTTAGGTTAGGTGTTAGTATCATTTTCGCATAGATTTGATAGTTAGAGTTATATTTTCGATACGATTATTCTTTATATACGCCCATTTTATTGGTTTTCAGGGTTTAAAGCGACAAGACTTAAACGAGCGTAAAAAGGCGAACTCCTGAATCAAACCACTCAAATTGAAGATACAATTCACTCGGAGCCAAAATCAAGCCACAGAACTCAATGGAACACCCGAGCATTGAGCTGAAAAGAGCAAAATCATGAATTGAAGAGTGCCCGCTCGGGCAAAACCTACGTGATATGATCCCGGAGGACGCTGAAGATGCGACCAACAACAGTGAGGAGGACGCGACCCGCAGAGAGGAGGAAGAGGGAATCTCCGCGACCCGAGACGCCGCGACCCGAGACGCCAATCCCGCGGCCCGAGACGCGACCACCTCCAGCGCGACCCGAGACGCCATTAGGTCAAAATACGTCGGTCCCGTGACCCGAGCCCGAGCTCTAGAAGAGGATGCCTTGATCATACCCGCTGGTCCCATGATCCGAGCCAAGCCCACGAAGCTCAAGGAAGCTATTATTGGGATTCTCACGACCGTCCACGCTCACGAGGAGTATGCTAGTTCACGCGATGTCACAAGTCTTAAAAACGTCATCCAAACCGAAGCTCGACCCGCTACAGTCATTGATTAGGTTAAGTGACCCGCGTGTACTCTTTTCCCCTCGTCTGTTTTGTCCCACCGGGTTTTCCGACGACGGGTTTTTAACGAGGTCGCGAGTCACTTATTTCTCCGCGACCTAATTAATGATCCAACGCGAGACACGAGACGGACGCAACACAAGGTGTACGGCCAACAAGAAGCTTATCTTCTTGTTTGAAGATTTCAAGATAATTATGAAGCCCTTGCATGAAGAGTAGCATTTAATGAACTTAAGTTTGAATTTTTTCTTGTTTTTGTCTAAATATGGCCGGCCCCCCTTGTAGCAAAAACGTCCAACTTTTATCAACTTTGAAATTAATCTTTGAATTGATCTTTGATCATTCTTGAATTCCCTTTGTGAATTCTCTGGGTTGTTGGTGCGTAATATCCAGCTTCCTACTCGTTGGTGCGTCATATCCATCGAGCCGTTCGTTCTTCCTTGGTGCGTCATATCCATCTCGTGCGAACTCTCGTGCAACTCTCGTGCGACCATTCGTTCCACACACCCTTGTGAAATCTGTTGTAGCAAGGTATATCCGTCACTAACCAAGTCTAGAGCGTCGATCCAGTCGGGATCGTGTCAAGGGGTATCAGAGCTCGTTCTAGCACCTACGGTTAGTTTTTATTTTTCGTTTCGATCTTTCGATCAAAACTTGTTTTCAAACCCACGAAAAAAAATTATATATATAAATAGGAACCTTAGAAGATTCAGAAGTTTGTTACGTAATTGATTAGCTTGAACGAGTCATTGTTAAAAAGATTGAAGTACTCGTGCGCCTAGGTTTAACGGTTAGAAGCCTATCGTTTGGAAGTTCTCATTTCGTGCGTTTTGTGATCATTTGAACACGTTAATTTGCGAACGTGATTAACGAATATTGAACGTGCTAATTTGTGTGTGTGAAATCATTTTCGAACTTAATTAGTCCGTGTGATAGAAAACCCGTTCGAACGTGTGAGTGCGCGACCGAATCCGTGCGTGTTCTAGTCTAGGGTTTTGTGTTTGTTTTTCTTTCCACTTGTGGATGC
>CM071871.1:8962903-8990804 GCA_036759665.1 Gynandropsis gynandra
CTCTCGGCGAAATTCTGGTCCCTTTTGAAGCCCGAACGGGTGCACAAACACAGCCCGAGCGGGTACACTTCATGCCCGAGCATGTACACCATCAAATGTTGTTTCCGCTCCTTTTGCTTGATGCTTGAGTGTTTGATTTGCTTCCATGGCCTTGCACAAGTTGTACCTTGTCATTAAATCACGTTTTTGGGGTAGAATTGCCATAATCTCTCGTGTTTCGCTTCATGTCTTCGTTTCCTATACAAAACACGAAATGTAGATGAAGTCCTCAAATAAACTCGATAAATCGGTGAAATCTAAGAAATCTATTCAAAACTAAACCTAAGAATGATGTAAATACTACAAAGGATTACATGTTATCATGTAGGTTGATGCATTCTTTGACAAATGAAATTAACAGCAAAGGCTATGTCAGGTCATGTTAGAGTGAGATACTGTAGGGCACCTAGAATGCTTCTGAAGTGTGTTGGATCTTCATAAGGGACAAAATATAATTCACATTTTGAAGTTTTTATATGAAGAGGAGTTGGTAAGGGTTTGCAATCTAGCATATTGGTTCTATGCAGAATGTCTAGTGTATATTGTGATTGATGAAGAAATAGACCATTAGAATGAAATTGAGCCTGTATGCCTAAGAAACAATGAAACTATCCTAGGTTTTCATATGAAATTTAGTGCAAGTTCAGTAATGAGTTTGCAAATGAGAGGATTTGAGTTTCCAGTGAGCAGCATGTCATCAACATAAAGTAAAAGAATAAGAATGTCATTACCATGCCTGTAAATGAAGAGTGAAGGGTCGGCTGAGCTACAACAGAAGCCAAAACCTATTAAGAAGTTACTGAATTTATTAAACCAAGCCCTTAGAGCTTGTTTAAGGCATAGATTGTCTTCTTTAAGCAACATACATGAGTAGGATATGTCGAATCAATAAAACCAGGTGGTTGCATCATAAAAATAGTTTCATTAAGTTCACCATGTAGGAATGCATTACTTACATCTAGTTGGTTTATGGACCAGTTTTGTGTTAGTGCCAAACTAAGCACTACTCGGATTGTTGAAGGTTTAACAACAGGGTTGTAAGTATCAATGAAGTCTATACCTTCAGTTTAATCAAATCCTTTTGCAACTAATCTAGAGTTAAGTTTATCTAAGGTTCCATCAGGATTTAATTTTGTTCTAAATACCCATCTGCAACCTAGAATTTTCATACCAGTAGTAAAGGGAATTAATTCCCAAGTGTCATTTGTTTAAAGAGCCTTAAATTCTTCTTTCATAAATGAATACCAGTTTAGGTGTTTTAGTGCAGAGGCTACAGTTTTTTAGGATAAAGGGTATTATGATGCTCATAGTGAGAGCATATTTGGTATTTGATTTAGAAATATCAGATTGAGCTCTAGTTCTCATAGGATGGATTCGAGGTGTTGAAGGTTGTTGTTCTGGTGACTGGACTGGTGATTCCTCTGTTTTAGTTTGAGAGTGATCACTGGTGATACATGATCTGTCAATGTGAGTACCAGAAGACAAAATTTCTTATTGTAGAACAGGTAGAGGAGTGTGGTTAGAAATAACAAATTGATTGGAGGATGATGTAGGAACAATGCTTACATGATTATCTTTTTGCCATGCCGTTAAAATAGGAGTAGAATAAGCTGGAACCAAGGATGCATAAACTGTTTTAAAAGGAAATTGTTGTTCATGAAAAACTACATGTCTAACAATGTAAACTCGTCCAATTGGTGGATGATAACACGTAATCCGTTGTAGTTTTTATATCACTCTTAGGTCTAGTTTCGAGTAGATTTATTAGATTTCATTCATTTATCGAGTTTATTCGAGGATTTCATCTACATTTCGTGTTTTGTGTAGGAAACGAAGACATGAGGAGAAACACGAGAGAATATGGCAATTTAACCCCGAAAACGTAGTTGAGTGACAAGGTTCAACTTGTGCAAGGCCATAGATTGAAGTGAACATTCAAACACCGAGCGAAGCCAAGACACCCCCGTAGCTTTGCTCGACTCGGGCACTCAAGGAACACGACCAGAATGGAGTGCCCGCTCGGGTGGAATTGGAGTGTCCGCTCGGGCTAATTGCTACCAAACATCCCCGTAGGTTTACCCTACTCGGGCTGAGCAACTGCACGCTTGGGCATAGGTGCCCGCTCGGGCGAGAATGTGTGTACACGGTCGGGCACAAGGCCTGCACGAGCGGGTAAAGGCTGTGCCCGATCGGGTCCTTGTTTATCTCAACTAACTCCTAAGATCTAGAACGGCCAAACTAAGAGAGATCTGATCTACAAAAAGGAGTTTTTGAACCAGAAAAGAGAGGGGACGACTCAGAGACGATTGAGATACATAGAAGACACACTTGGAAGGATTGAGAAGGACGGAACAAGGGATCCGAAGCATGGAGGATCTATTGAAGACATCGGTTGATGAATAGGGAGCATTCTTATTCTCTTTCTATGTTGAATTTAGATTTTTTTTGTGTTTCGTTTCCTGAGTTCATGTCCAAGTAGATCTATTGCCATAGGATAGAGAGTATTGCCAACATGTAATGAAGTCTTGTGCTTAATGAATGGTGGATCTTAATGCTTTCATACTTGTACGCCACTCGTTATGAATGAATTTGGTATTTGATCATGTTTTCAGATTGATTGGTTGATCTTAATGCTTCAATACTTGTACGCCACTTGATTGATGATGTTAGAAGTCTAATAAATCTACGCCAGGGCATTAGACTTTGGAACTTAGCCATGATTTAGGGTTTAATCGGTTTAGAATCTACGCCAGGTCAATCGATTGAATCTAGGGATTAGGATAGCAGTCGTAATGCGTCTAAGCATGTAATATGCGCAATAGATATATTGGTATATGCTTGCTAGATAGTGGACAAGTCTACGCCAGTCAGTTCTTATAGGAGAGCTTGAATTCCCTGAACTCGTGATAGTATCTAAGACCAATTATCTCATTAGAACTTCGTTACGTCGTTGTGCAACTCTTGATACCTATGGTGTTTTGTCGCTGAGTCATTCCTATCATTAGTTTAGTTAGTTTGCATTTGCATTCCATCTACTATTGATTTTACACGTCTTATTCATTAGTCTAATAGCTTTAGAGTTGCATCAATTCCTTGTGTTCGACCCTAATTGCTACACGATCCGTATTCTTGCGGAAGCGTTAGTCTAGGTAATTTATTACATGAGTCTACGCACATCCGTGGATATAAACACCTATAACCCTTGTGTCTATTAATGTATCCTAAAAAAACAAAATGCAAAGATCTTGGCTCAAGCTTATATTGAGTATATGGTCTAAGATAAGGATAGCATGAGCTCCCAAAAACTCTCAGTGAGGAGTATCCTGGATCAGTTCCAAATATTAGTTTATAAGGAGTAGCATTCTTTAGAATAGGTGTTGGCACAAGATTAATTAGATAGTTTGAGGTAAAGAATGCTTCCACCCAATAGGAAAGAGGTACCTGAGCTTGGTAGATCATAATCCTAGTTCCACCAAGTGCCTATGCTTGCGTTCAGCAAGTCCATTTTGTTCAGGTGAATAGGGGCATGACATCCTTAAGTTGATTCCACATTCTTCAAGATGATGCTGAAATGAGTTGCTTGAAAACTCTCCTCCACCGTCACACTGGAATGCTTTTATTTTCCTGTTTAGCTGAAGTTCTACAGCTTTTTGGAATGTTAGAGACACTGAGAAAAACTCATTTTTTCTTCTCAATGGAAAGAACTAGCAATATCTGTTGTAGTTATCAATAAATATCACATAAAACCGAAAACCTTGAATTGATAAAATAGGTGAAGGTCCCCATAGATCACAATGCAAAAGTTCAAGTGGTTCTAAAGCATGAAAGGATGAACTACTAAAGGGTAACTTAGTGTTTTTAGACATTTGACAAGGATAACAGATATCTGAAGTTATCTTGTTGATATGAATTCTTCCGCTGGATCTTAAGAGTTGCAAAACTTCATCATTTGGGTGTCCTAATCTCCTGTGCTATGTTTCTTGTGCTGTTGTTCTTTGTCTTATAGAGAAGAGTGCCTGAGATGCAGATGACTCTAAGACATAGAGTCCATTAGCTGTGTGACCCTTTGCCAGGATCCTTGAAGTGTTCTTTTCCTTAATCACAACACCTAGAGCGTCAAATATAACGTTGCAGGATAGATCTTGAGTAAGTTGTGACACTGATAATAAGGATTTTTGTAAAGAAGGAACAACCAGAACATTTTTTAAAGGTAAGTTACCTAAAGGGGTGTTTATTGCAGCTGAACCAACATTTGTGATAGGTAAAAGAGTCCCATCTCCTACCATGACATTTTCTGAACCATTGTAGGTTTGTATGTTGTTGAGATGATTAGTCGAGTTTGTCATGTGTGAGCTTGCTCTTGAGTCTGGATACCACTCTGTTGCGTCTGCTACTTGAAATGAGTTTAAGGCATGTGGGATATCATTTGACTAGAAGGAGTTATCAAATCGGTGCCAACATTTAAAGGCAACATGACCTGACTTTCCACAGATTTCGCAAATAGATTTGTTTGATTCTTATTGATTGTTTGGCTTGTGAACTGATTGATTAGAATAAATCCGTTGAGTAAAACCTCTTCCTCTAGAAGTGAAGTTAGTTTTGTTTCTGTTTGGGTTGTATCTTCCTTTATTATAGGTGTAGTCACCCCTAGCATTATAAGAGTTTTGAGTGTTACCAGATTGTGTTGTGAAGGCATGTTGAAGTGAAACCTTTGGTATTTTGTGTGCTTTGCTGGTGAGAGAGATGCTGGTTAGTTGGCTAACCACATCTTCATAGGTTGGATACGACTAGCGATGCATAGAGGTATGAATGGCAGTAGTGAATGCTTCATATTCATGGATTCTGACACTGGTTTGCCTATAGACGTCAAATGATCACAGAAGGACTTGAAGTCTCGAATGTATTCAGCAACAGTTTTCCCTTCCAAAGATATAGATTGCAAAAAGGCAAGGAGATCTGTTTTCCACGTTGCAGGATCTGCCTGAGCAATGACATCTGAGGCAGAAGAATCTGGAGCCATCCATAAACCTTGGAAAGGTTGTTACGAACTGTGTTCTGTGTTTAGGCTTTTTGGGGTTTAACATTAACACTAGGAATGCTTATATGTTTCAGCAGTTTGACAATACGACGGTTGGTCAGTTTAATAATCGAGGATTTACTCTTTATTAAACACTAGTATTGTTTCGGAATAAAGATTTCTACAGTTTGTGAAGTTTCTCATTTGTTGTTTGGCAGGTCCATGTGGATGTATTTGTTGCTGGACTTGGTACTGGTGGTACTGTAATAGCCACTGGAGGGTTCTTAAAAATGATGAGCAAGGATATTAAGGTGTGGTCTCTTCTTTTCAATTGACTAATTTATCCTTTTTATTATCTCCTTTGTTGAAGGATGCTTGAATCTATCAATATCAAACCTGTTCTGTTTGTCAATTTGATGAACCTGGCATATGATTTGCGAAAGAATATAGAATTATGCCCTCTTGGCATATGATTAAACTCAGGTTAAGAGCGTCATAATCAATTCCTAAATTCAGTATCTCTTGATTGATATCACCTTCTTCATCTTTCTTACAGAACACAAAAACATTCCTGGTTATTTACCTGGAATCTTGGATGTCAACGTAATCGATGAAGTCTTCAAGGTTTGGATGCAGAGATTGATGTATTATTGCAAAAGATACAACTAACCAAACCTAGTAATCGCCTTGCCAAACTGTAGTCAATGAAGAAGCGATTGAGATGGCAAGGAGATTAGCAATGGAGGAAGACTTGCTGGTACTTTCTCATGTTCGATTTAACGCCAAATTTGGTTCTCGCTTAGTATCTATATTTTACAGAGATTGCATACAACTATGTTAAAACCTTAAGTGTGGTAATACCTCTGTCTGATTGAAGAACATGGTGTCATTTCTCTTTTATTTTGTATATTCTTCTTAACTACACATTCTTGGAGCATAACTTTCGTTTCTTTTCTAAAGATCACCGCATCTCGCATCAGGTTTATATCATAGCTTGCTACTTTCATATGTCTAGATTGGCTAAAAGGGCTGAGAATTATGGAAAGCTTATCAGGGTGAGTACTAATGGCTTTTGCATATCGCATCCTTAAAGATAGTTATGATAAGGAATAATGTCTCAATGTAATAATGTTCAGTTTCAACAGGTAAGCAGCATTCTCTTGGCGAATGTTCGGTTTCTGGCTAATGCAATGTGCGAAACACATCTTGACCAAAACCCTTCGGATTATTCGGATTCATAAAGGAAAACATGTTCGTTTTCAAGATATCCGAATTGACTACATTAATTGTGAAGATTGGATGAAAAACTTTATGCAAAACTACTTTGATTTGTACCGTTGAAAACTAAATTCAAATAATTGATATTTTGGTCATTTCTAACGAGTATTTTGATGGTTAATTGATAACCAAATTTAACATAAGAACTATGAATTTGGATGTCCCGATTCTAGTTTCCAACCTATCAAGTTTCAAAATATTTAGTAAATTGTGAAAAAAAATTATAGATGTTTTAAAGGGTTTTGTTCATTTCATTTTTTAATTCTTCTATCTAGAGATGTCAATGGGTTGGGTTGTACCCAACCCAATTAAATAACGTGTTTATAGTATAATTGGATTGACGACTCATTTAATAATGGATTATATAGGTCGGGTTAAATGGGTTTAATTATATAATTAACATTTTGTATATATATATATATATATATATCATTTAACATTTATGATATATATATATATTGATATACATTATTATAATTCAATTTCAACGAATCTTAAGTCAATTTCATCCAATTTCACATAATTTTAACTCGATTTCACCCAATTTTAACTCCATTTCACCCAAATTCACCAAAATTATAACCCGATTTCACCGAGTTTCAAACCTTTTTCATACAATTTTTACCCAATTCACCAAATTTTAATTTGATTTCACCTAATTTAACCCGACCTCACCCAATTTTAAATCGATTTCATTCAATGTCATCGAATTTCACCCGATTTCACCCAATGTCACTAAATTTCAACTCGGTAAAATTGGGTGAAATCGAGTTAAAATCGAGTGAAATTGGGTTAAAATTCGGTGAAATTGAGTCAAATTGGATGAAATCGAATTGAAATTCGGTGAAATGGGATGAAATTGAGTTAAAATTGGGTGAAATCGGATTGAAATTCGGTGAAATAGAGTTAAAATTGATTCGGTGAAATTTGATGGAATTGAGTTAAAATCGGGTGAAATCGGATTATAATACCGTGAAATAAAAATGGGTGAAATCGGTTTGAAATTGGTAAAATGGACTTAAATTTCGGTGAAATTGGATGAATTCGAGTTAAAGTTAGGTTGATATTCGGTGAAATTGAGTTAAAATTAGTTGAAATCGGGTTAAATTTGGATAAAATCGAGTTAAAATTGGATGAAATCGGGTTGAAATTAGATGAAATCGAGTAATTAGGTAAAAATCGGGTTGAAATTCATGGAATTTGGGGAAAATCGAGTTAAAATTGAGTGAATCTAGTTAAATTTGGATGAAATAGATTTGAAATTCGGTAAAATCGTGTTAAAATTGGATGAAATCGGATTAAAATTCAGATAAAAATCGGATAAAATACGGGTCAAAATCGGGTATCGAAACGGCAATGAAAGGAATAAAGGTGAGAGAAGTAAGAGATATATAGGTTAAATGGGTAAAATTTATTTAAATTAATCTAATTGGGTTTTATGTACAATTAACCCATATAATTTTATGCTATTTTAAATAGGTTGGGTTAACCAATCAAACCCAACCCAAATTGATATTACTACTTCTATCGATACATGAATTCTAAATACTTCAATCCTCCTTTATCATATACATTAGCATTGTCATGGTAACTCATCAAGAAGTTCTTTATGCCATACCATTTTGTTTGCTTTCTAAAGAAGCCCACAAACTTTCCAACTTTGCAGTAAAGACCTCTCTCCTGCCAGTTATGACAGTACGGTGACTCGTATCAGCCACAATCTCAACTTCTATGGTCGGAAACTTAGTCTTCATGTTTAGAAGACAGTCATTTTTTAAGTTTTCCTTTGCCCCTGTCGTTTTCTCCTCAAGCTCTTCCTGCGTCGCTTCTCCTGCACCTTTAGAAGAAATTCAGAAACGGAAATTACTGGAAAAGTTTCATTTGATTCATTGAAAATGTTTTACAGAGACTCTTGAGTTATATAGAATTGAGTACAACAGCTAGTAGGAGACAAAGGGAATAATTTGTTAACAGATTCTCTGCAAAACAGAGAAACGGTTTTGCAGAGATATTGTTGATTGCTTAACGTCTTGATGCACAGGTTCTTTGTCACCGGATGAGCTGGCGCAGAGGAGTGTCATGGGCTGAGATGTGGTGGTTCTTGGAGGCCTTGTCATGGGCCGTGTTCTTGGACTTTGATGCTGAAGTGGATACTCCGTTTTGGTTTCAGTAGAACAGAATGTGGAGGTGAGTGACTCCTTCACTGGTGTTCTCATGTTTCGTGTGTCTGTCATGGTGCCAATTGGTGGTCTTGATGCTGTGTGTTGTACATTATCATCGGTGATACGCTTCTGAAATCGGAATTTAACGTTGAAATCGATGTATAAACCACTAAAATAAAAACGTAGATTAATTCGGGTACCTCTTCCAAGTTACGATCTTGATGATCTTCTCCCATATACGGTGGTGACGACAAATAATGAAGCAGATGCAGTGTCCGACGTGCTCGTACCAAGACATTACGGCTGTGAAAAATGCCGACGGTGGCCACAGTTTCTTCTCAGCAATAACGTCAAGAACACCAAACCTCGCTCCTTCACCTTTTGAATTTCCAAAGTATGGCTAACAATTTGATGCATCATTTTTTAGTCATCCAGCCCATGATTCGAAATTTGGAGAAGTCATTAAAAAATGTAAAATGAACCGAAGGGATTATAATAAAAAATACATGTTGTCATGGCATTATCTTTCTAGGGTTTGAAGGAACTCACCGAAGCCACCTGAGTACTTTGCAGCTAATGCAACACCGATAATACATCCCATGGAATGTGCAACGACGTGGAAAGAATTCAAATCGAATGGTGAAATCACCGATTTCTCGATCATTTCAACATGATCTTTCAACGTATAAAGATTGTTCCTTGGCTGGGGACTATCTCCGAATCCAAGTAGATCAATGGCGAAGAATCTGTAGTTGCATATTGAATGTTCTGATAGATTTTTGAACATTGTGTTGGTCCAAAACGTCGATGAACCCATGAATCCATGTATGAGAATCACGTTCTCCGTCGGTTTGTTCTTCATCAAGAGATCTGATCAATGTAAACGTATTGTAACATGTTATGATGTATTATCCTATGTAAAATCTCAAACTCTTGTATGTATAATTTGACATTTATTGGTCTAAACTCATATTTGATATTTAGGATCAATAATTATCGTTGAAAAAAGAAACTTAATAACGACGTTTAGTTAAGCTAAGTACCTTGAGAAAAAGGCTGCTTTACGACGACATTAAGCTTATCGGATTTGGTCCAAGAAACGCAACTCTTTGATAGAAAAAAAATCCGTTCTGCTCTCTTCTAACAAAACAAAATACAAAGTAGATTCGCTAGAATACAATTTTGTGATCGTTGAATCCTCTAGGCGGAAAAAAATTCTGTCTTAGGACACTGCTAGCAGGCCTCGATCAAACTTTCGGTATTTATATTTATTTGTTTCTGTTTCTAAGTTCATTGTATATTATATTATATTGATACTATATAAAGGATTGTTCCTAGAATCTAAGACAGAATTTGTCTCGTCTTACTTTCGTAGCTATGGAACAATCTATGTCGAAAAACAACCATGTTGAGAAACTTGAGAAGTTTCAGGGGAAATATTTCAAGCGTTGGCAACAAAAAATGTTTTTCTACCTGTCAACCCTTCGAGTCGCTTATGTACTCAATGCGATGGCTCCTGAACCTTTCACAGAAAGTGAAGGAGCGAGTCCTGAACAGAAGGCCGAAAGAGAAAAATCCATTCAAGGATGGAATGAGAATGAGTTTAACTGTAAAAACTACATTCTGAATGCTCTTGATGATTCACTGTACGATATATACGCTAAGTATAATACTGCACGTGAATTGTGGATGGCCTTGGACAAACAATATAAGACAGAAGTGGTATCTTCAAAAAGATTCGTGACTGGTAAATTCCTAAACTTCAAAATGATCGATGGAAAATCGGTTGTCAAGCAAGTGGAGGAATTACAAGTCATTATTCACGAGTTAGATGAGGAAGGTATGACTTTACCATCTGCTTTCATAGTAAGTACTTTCATTGAGAAGTTACCTCCTTCATGGAAGGATTTTAAAACTTATCTCAAGCATATAACCGTGGATATGAGTCTTGAAGAGTTGGTTCTCAAACTCCGTGTTGAAGAGAACAATCGCATTGGTGACAGGGCAGACATGGCCGCCATGGAAGCAAATGCTAACATGGCTGAGATGAAGTCGAAGAGGAAAAAGTTTGGAAAGAAACGAGATACACATGCTGGAAATCTCGCCCCAAGGAAACAAGAGTTCAAGAAAACTCTGAGAATAAGGGCTACTCTGAATTGTTGGGTGTGTGGAAAAGGTGGACACGAAGCAAAGGATTGCTACCACAAGAAGATTTGGGCCGAAGGTAGTGGTTTTGCAAAAACCAACAATCAAGCAAATGTAGTCGAAAATCAATTCATTGCGGTTGTTGAAGCGAACATGGTCACCAATACAAAAGATTGGTGGATAGACACTGGTGCTACCATGCATGTATGTTCGGCTAGAGAATTGTTCTCCACATATCAAAAGATCGAAGATGGTGAAAATCTATACATGGGTAATGAAGCAATAGCAAAGGTCGAAAGAAAAGGAAAAGTCATCCTGAAATTAACTTCGGGAAAAGAACTTGTGTTAGGAAACTATCATGTTCTTTCTATTCGTAAGAACCTTGTTTCTGGTCCTGTTCTCGGTAACAAAGGTTTCAAATTAGTGTTTGAGTCAGACAAGTTTGTAATCTCCAAGGGAGGAATATTTGTGGGTAAGGGTTACCTAAATGAGGGACTCTTCAAGTTGAATGTTGTACCGAATGCTATTAATAAAAACACAGCCACAAGCGCTGCTTCTAAGTATATGACCGAATCATCATCTTCTTTATGGCATTGTAGACTAGGACATGTAAATTTTCGTTCCTTGCAAAGAATGGTAAATTTAGGTCTTTTACCAAAATGTTCAATGAATATAAAAGGGAAATGTGAGACTTGTGTGGAATCGAAGTACACAAATCATCCACATAAATCTGTGGAAAAATCGAATGAAATACTTGGTTTAGTTCATTCGGATTTATGTGATTTCCAAGCAACTCCGATTAGTTCATTTATGTGATTTCCAAGCAACTCCGAGTAGAGGAGGAAAAATTATTATATAACATTCATTGATGATAGTATTAAGTATTGTTATGTTTATTTGATACGTACCAAAGATGAAGCTTTGAGTATGTTCAAACAATACAAAGCGGAAGTTGAAAATCAACTTGACAAAAGAATAAAAATCTTAAGGTCGGATAGAGGTGGAGAATATCTATCTAAAGACTTTGCAGAAATTTGTTCTTCGCAAAGAATAGTGCATCAAACAAGTGCACCATATACTCCATAACAAAATGGAGTCGCTGAACGAAAAAATAGAACATTGAAGAATATGATAAACTCAATGTTGATAAGTTCCGGAGCACCAACAAATTTATAGGGTGAGGCAGTACTTACAGCGAATGATGTTCTAAATAGAATTCCTCATAAGACAAGCGATAAATCTCCATATGAGTTATGGAAAGGTCGATTACCAACGTATAAGACTATGAAAGTGTGGGGTTGTCTTGCGAAAGTCCAAATACCGTTACCAAAGAGAACAAAACTCGGACCAAAGACTGTAGATTGCATCTATATTGGTCCAGCAAAGAATAGTGCCGCTTATAGGTTTTTGATTCACAATTCCGAAATTGAAGGCATAACTAGAAATTCGGTTATGGAATCTGCAGAAGCAGAATTTTTTGAAGGAGTTTTTCCTCTAAAGGATAAAACCTCATTCAAAAGAGTGCATGGACATTTGTCACAAGATGTTAGTTCTTCAACATTTCAACAAGAAATGTTAGATATTAGAAGAAGTAAACGTGTGAGAACTGCCAAAGATTTTGGACATGACTTTGTGACTTATGTGTTAGAAGGAGAACCTCAAACATATAAGGTTGCTATGGAATCGACGGAAGCACCATATTGGAAAGAGGCAATTCAGGGTGAAATGGAATCCATTATGCACAACAATACGTGGAAATTGGTAGACTTACCTCCGGGTAACAAAACCATTGGTCATAAATGGATATTCAAAAGAAAATGAAACCAGACGGAACTATAGAGAAATACAAAGCTCGATTAGTAGCCAAAGGTTATCGACAAAAGGAAAGAATGAATTTCTTTGACACATATTCACCGGTGTCTAGAATTACCTCAATAAGAGCATTAATTGCAATATCAGCAATTCACAATCTAGAAATCAACCAAATAGATGTGAAAACGGCATTTTTGAATGGTGAATTAGATGAAGAGATCTACATGGATCAACCCGAAGGGTTCATTGTCAAAGGTCAAGAAAAGAAGGTGTGTAGATTAATTAAGTCTCTCTACGGACTTAAACAAGCACCAAAACAATGGCATGAGAAATTTGATAATACATTATTATCAAATGGTTTCAAAATAAACGAGTGTGACAAATGTGTTTATACAAAAGAGTATAAGAACGCTTATATTATTATTTGTCTCTATGTCGATGATATGCTTATTTTGGGAACAAACAAAGACGTGATAAATCGGACCAAGAAGATGTTACATTCTTGCTTTGATATGAAAGATATGGGACTTGCTGACCTTGTACTCGGAATTCGAATTTTAAGAAGTTCAGAAGGTTACATTTTGTCACATTCTCATTATATTGAAAAGGTCCTTATTAGAAAATTTGGACACTTCAATGACAAACCGGTAGTAACTCCCTATGATCCATCATTTCACCTTAAAAAGAATCAAGGTGATAGTGTATCTCAACTAGAGTACACACAAGTTGTAGGAAGTTTGATGTACATCATGAATTGTACAAGACCAGATTTGGCGTATTCAATAAGTCGACTCAGTAAATATTTTCATAACCCGGGAAAAGAACACTGGGTGGAACTAGTAAGAGTATTCAGATATCTAAAACATACGATGAGTTACGGATTGCACTACATGACATATCCTCCTGTGTTAGAAGGATATTGTGATGCAAATTGGATTTCGAACAACACGGATAGTAAGTCAACAAGTGGATATGTATTTACACGTGGTGGTGCAGCCGTGTCTTGCAAATCATCAAAACAAACCGTAACAACAAGATCTACGATGGAAACGGAATTTGTCGCTTTAGATAAAGCCGGTGAAGAAGCAGAATGGCTTAAAAACTTTTTGGAAGGAATAACGATATGGCAAAAACCTGTTACTGCCATTTGCATACATTGTGATAGTATGGCCGCTCTAACAAGAGCCAAAAACCAAATATACAATGGCAAATCTAGGCACATAAGGCGACGTCATAATACAATACGAGACTTGCTCAAGAATGAAATTATTTCCATTGATTATATAAAATCAAAGGAAAACTTAGCGGATCCGTTTACCAAAGGTCTTAATAGAGAGCAAGTTTTGTATACAGCGAGGGGAATAGGATTAAAGCCAATAGAATGAGTCATTACTTGGCGGAAACCTAACCTGGCAACATTGGAGATCCCATGGTCTAGGTTCAATAGGCAAACTAGTTGGGGAAGACTCAATAGTGACACACACTACTATAACTATTCCTATGCTGAAGTGTGTATCCGTTGATGATTTAAGGGATGAATCTTTGGATTCTTAATGATGCTAGCGTCTTGGTAACAGATTGTAGAAACGGACTATATCTAATTAGCATCACCTATATGAGACTGATGTGGGGTCGAATCTATGATAACTGAAATGGCTAAGTTATCTAGAAGTCTCATGAATGAAGGATTTGTTCAGGACCAAAATGAACACAACCGTAAGAATCGAAATGTGTCGGGATGGTATATGTGACACTTGTTGACATGATTTACTGTGAAACGTAAGTAGTTCAAGACTTGAATTCACTATCTTACTAAGTATATCCGACAAGTATTCACAACGAAAGGTTCAAGTCCAAAAGACACCTTTTCGTGTCTATACCAAACCCATTAGAAATAATATCTTATTTTCTAATCAAATGTGGGGTATTATTATCGTTTGATTAGAAAATGTGGGGTATTGATAGAAAAAAAATCCGTTCTGCTCTCTTCTAACAAAACAAAATACAAAGTAGGTTCGCTAGAATACAATTCTATGATCGTTGAATCCTCTAGGCGGAAACAAATTCTGTCTTAGGACACTGCTAGCAGGCCTCGATCAAACTTTCGGTATTTATATTTATTTGTTTCTGTTTCTAAGTTCATTGTATATTATATTATATTGATACTGTATAAAGGATTTTTTCTGGACTCTTGAATCCACAATCCGACCACCGGTTAGTCAACTCACCACCATTTCTCTTCATTTTCTCGGGAAAGAAAAACTTTCTCAGGAAACGAACGAGACCCATTTTCTTTGACAGCTCAGACTTCCTCGCGAAACAGAGGAGACCGGTTTCCCTGAAAACGTTTCTCCTGCGGAAGAGAGTTTCCGACAAGAACTCATAATCCTCGTAGGGTTTGAGCAGTAACAAGAGTTGGATGTTCCCTCCAAGCCACCGTCGAGGAATCTGAAAGCGATGCATAGAAATTCATCGAGAACGTCGAAGAACAAGAAGACATACTGAGTTGGGGCAGCGTTGATCGCTGACACCCATTTTCCGAGAAAATTCGAAGCAGACATCGCAGAGAGAGAGAGAGAGATTGCGAATTAGGAAGTGTGCTTAGGGGAGCATTTTATAGCACAAGAAGGTGAAACAAAAAGAACAATAATATCCAATTAAAAACACGTCCATATTTGTAATTTTAATGTCAATTCTATCTTCCAAATTTATGATTATAATTACAGTAACCTTTCGAAAAATTTCTGTGAACTTTTGAAAAATTTTCTCTGAATCTATATATTAAAAGTACAAACCAATGCTGGCTTCTCAACCATTCTGGTTTCTAGAGCCTCCACGTCATTTTTGCCATTAAATTGAGCTCTCACTCATGATCTCACCATCACCATTCTTTACTCTTCCACGATATTCTTGCCATTTAATTGAGCTCTCACCACGATCTCACCATCACCATTCTTTACTCTCCCACCCATGTCTCTATCATCCTCTCGCTTCACCATTCTTTAAAAAAAATGAGCTACGAGAAGGTCCCGCCGAAATCCTACCTCCTCCTGGTTCGTAATCTTTCTTAATCCATTTCTGATTCTCTTTGATCCAAGTAGTTTTTATGTCAATTACAGATTCTCCAATCGGTTATGATTTTTTGGGGCTTTTTCTGTGTAATTGTCGGTTATGATTTTTTGGGGGTTTTTCCGTGTAATTGGGTTAGATACGGGCCTCCATATCCGCCGCCGGGTTATCAATCAGCGCCGCCGCCACTTCCGCATCATTAGGCATATCCTCCTCCACATCCTCAGGGATATCCGGCGTATCCACCGTCGCCATCGCGTCCTCCTTACGAGGGCTACCAGGGTTACTTCGCCGGGGGTTAGCCACCGCCACCGGGACCTCCGCCGCCGCCGTAGTACCACACTCACCACGATCATTACTATTACCAGGATTCGGGCTCTGGTTGCTCATCTTTCCTTCGTGGTTGGTGAGTCTATCTATCTGGCGCCTCTTTGCCTCGGCTTACCTGACTTCTTCTTCTTCTTCCGCAACTGAAACTGATTATTCAGAAACGGATTCCGCTTACCCTGATTCTTCTGATGCTGATTATTCTTCTGAAACAGATTCGGCAACTTATTCTGATCGGCAACTTATTCTGCATCTTTTGCATTTTTTGAAACCTATTAAAGCAGCTTAGCGCTAACATAGCCTACGGTAGGGGATCTCCCGATAGAAAAAGGGCGCGTATTGCCTTTCAGCATAGCTTTAATCTTGACTTGAATAGGATCATGAGAAAACTTAAGCATTACGTAGGATAGAGTTAGGGTGAGTATGGTAATAACCAAGAGGATAACGATAGGGATTCTGACCCAAAAATTAGACATTTGTGACCCTTTTTGTTTCGAACTCGGATTTCCTTTGCGTATGCGCTTTTTTCTCCTTTTATCAGTTCTATTCCCTTGCTTCTTTGCTTTGCCGCTATAGAGCTATGGAATTCTCTTACTGCAGGCCCCGAGATTAATAAGGCGATGCTCGAGCTTTGCGAGTAAGAGGAGTTTGTTTGATTGTTGGAGTGAAGATTCTTTTTGTTCGAGCTCCGTAGCTGGAAATAAAATCAATTCCGAACCTTCACTAAACAATTTCATTACTCGCCCTATCAAATAAAGGAGTTAAGCTACTAAGAGTATATTCTTTCTTTAGTTACACTTATAGATCTCCTGGGAGAATGAAATTTCATTAGTAGCATCACTCACTCTCCCAATGGTCTTTTGTATTTGCTTGCTATTCTGAAACGTGTGTTTGGCAGATGGTAGCAATGGGAGAGTCATCGATGAAGAAGGTAGGGGTTGTAGGACAGAGCGGCAAACTATGGAGGTGGAAGAGGAGCCACCATCAGTGGCTGCTCCAAAGTAAATGGAAGTGGCAAAAGCTGTGGAAACTCTCTGAGTGGATAAAGCACAACGACGAGACCATCATGCGATTCAAACCTCGTCCCCACCCTTCACTTAATGTTATATGATCATCACATCTTAATCGGTATTCTCTGTCGTGGATTCAATTGGAAAATGGTTGCCGGTTTGGGCTCGCACGTTATTGCAAGTAATCTATTCATGACCATCTACTTTTGAATGAATGATACTACACTCTCTTTATCACGAGTGATACTCCACTGCTTGTTTTTACTGTGGTGCAGGAGCAGGAATTCTGTACATAAGCTTGAATCAAGCTGATAAAGCAAATCTTTAGAATTTCCGAGGGATTCACTCTATTCTTTGTGTGCCAATACAACTGAGAAGAAAAACCGATGACTGATAATCCGAGTCATCCAAATTGAGACACAACAACAATGGCCTACGGAACAAGTCTTGTACTGTGTTAAAACATTTCACAGTGTTCATGTATAGAGAGAGATGCACATGATGGTGCACCTGTAAAGAGAATCTTCAAAGACAACCAAAGGAGGTTAACTCTTCGATAGAAACTAAAGGGATGGTCGATTCAGTGACGCCGAGGTAATGATCAGCATTTTCACCACGTTTTGTTTGTCTATGTCGTGATGTTGTTATTTGTATTTTCATAAAATGATTTTTTTTAATAACAATTCTTAAATTTCATATATCATAGCCAATATTTATTAAAATCTTTGTCGATTTGTACGTTAACAAAATGATAGAGTATATATATAATTATAAACTAAATAATCAATTTACTCTAAAATGGATATAAATATTTGTATGTCAAAAATTGTATATATATATAAATTTGTTTGAATCTATTAGTTTCACTTGATTTATATATAATATTTTTTATTCAATTTTAATAACTAATTATTATTGTACGATTTTACGCAAGATAATATTTATAATATAATATTAAAATTTGATAAATATAATAATTTATAGTTATCATACATTGATTATGAGAAGAAGATTAAGCAGTCTTTCGTGCGCCTGTCCGAAGGCAAAATGATAATTAAAGATGGACGACTATTACAATAATATGTTGTTGATGCATATACTGTAATTGAACAAAAACAAATACGTTAGGTTAGAAATAATTATAACTTAAATTTTGATCGATCCCGTGCATCACACGGATTAGTTTCCTAGTTTCTATAATGTTTTAAGAGTATATATTTTCATACATTGTGCATGTGACGTGGCTTACAAACATATATATATATATATATATATAATTTAACGACAAGCTTAAAATAAGTAACTTGTGACTAATTTTTTTTTAATGAAATTGTAAACCATTAAGTATTGTCCATCATAACTAGTTTTATTGGTTTCAAAATATATATTCATGGAGTTTTAAAATTAACAAAATGGTTTTATTATATTGAAAATATTTATATATTAGATATATACTATATATTTGGTTTATATTTTCTGAAAGTTTTCAATTATGGATTCAAAAAAGTTTTTCGGTGATGGTTTTAAAAAAAATTATTTTCTAATTACGATTATTTGTATTATGTATTTGTATTGTGGATTAATTGAATAAAAAATAAAGAGAATTAAATTTTTATTGTAATATACCAAATATACATTATATATAGCTTTTTAATCGAAAAATTTCGACGGGATTGAATTAAAATAATTATCCAATTTTAATTTGTAAATCATAATAGACCATCAGGATGCACATCAACCGAAAGCATTGTTTATGTTTGATATAGATATATTTATACATATACATATATATATATATATATATATACGCGCATGAATTGAACTAATATGGACTCTTGAGGAAAAATCCAAGGAACTTGACCTAAGTATTCGTCTGACTAAAACTTTGGACTGATTATTTCTCTTATAATTGAACAACCAATATAATTTTATAAATTTTACATTCACAATTTTGCTTTATTTTAATATTCTAATCAATCAGCTGAATAAATTGAAAATAAAAAAGAGTACAAAAGTAATATCTTACAACTATGTCTTTACCATTTCAATAAGTTAATCCAATAATTTTTATTTTTTAATATCATATTTATAAAAATATATGATTTATGTTTTTATCCATATATCATAAAATATATATTATCATAATTAGATATTAATATTAGAATATTTAAATCAAGATTAAATAGATTTTGATACATAAAAAATTTGGATCTAATTCAATCATTAAAAGTAATATTGGACTAAAAACAATATTAGATCTTCAGACGAAAAATCCGTCACTAATCCCTTTGATAATAGTTTTTAGATGGATTTCAGAAGAATTTTAGCCGTCAATATCATCTATTAGTATCCATCCGGAACTAAAGACGAAAAATCTACGAGATATTTCGAACAAAAAATCTGTGAGAAATTCCAGATAAAAAAATCCGTCAAGAATTTCAGATGAAAAAATCATACGGAATTAGGACAAATTACATCCATCTAGAATTAAGAACGAAAATTTTTATTACGAATACGTCTGAAATTGTTTTTCAAACAAAATTTGTAAAACTAAATAATAATAACAACAACAATCATAACAACCATTCCTCCTCCTCGTGCATATTATTGTTCACCCTTAATTTTCAGACGAACTACATGTTCGTCCATAAATTTTTGACATACGAAAATTCCACCACTAGATTTTGGGACATTTTAAAAATAAGTCCGAAAGTTAGGGATTGAAAAAATTCGTTCATAATCCGTTTAAATTTTGGAACTAATTAAATTTCGATTAGAATTTAGGGACGAACAAAAAGTCTGTCTAAAATTTAGGACATATCAAAATTCGTCCATAAATTATGTCCCTAAAATTAAAATTTCTATTTGTGCATATTAGTAGTAGAGTTATACAAAATTACATATATCAATCCATAATTCATCTTCACTACAAAAATAATGGATTTCCGGATGATTTGATCGATAACTTCAACGAACATTAAAACGTTTCTATCATCGATCCCGAATGACTAGACATAATGCTTTGATATATTTTTTAATATATATAATATTTATTGAAATTATTGATTTTTTTTTTTGCATTTACATATGTAGGTTTGACATGGATGATATCCTAAAACACGTGAATAACAAAATCATTCGAGGTTCCATGCATGATCGATTATATTATTCATGCGAAGTGACGTCAGAAATCATTCGCTCTCGATGGTGGTGTGTCTTCATTATTGTAAGTTTTTCATTTATACAAACTTTTAATTAATTTTTTTTATCAAATTTATTTAATATATTAATTCGCTTGAATTCCATTTTGTGAAGAGTTTATAGATTGTATAAGATACACACGTCGCCCATCTATATCATAAGGATACACGATATGAAATCACAACTGTGATTAATGATAAACAATACCAAGACAAATTACTAAAACAAGAACGTCAAACCAACACGACAATGGATGAGGTTTTCAACCAACTCAACCAACATTAGAACTTAGAAAACTTCAAGGCGAAGAGCGAAAATGCTAAAAACTATCAGTACGATGAGAAGGTTCTTAGGATTGATAACACGTAATTACTACTAATAATTTCATCATTCCTAGGTCTAGTTTAGATTACGATTCTTGGAATTTCCCAAGATATTGAGTACAATTGATGGCTTCTTTATTATTTCGCGTGTTGTACAGGAAAAGAGGACATCACAAGCAAATACACATAATTGCAAAAAATCTACCCGGAAACATGACCAAAGTGAAAAAAGTATCAAAGGATCTAGGCCAAGCATCACTATTAATGCACGACCGAACAGATTGAATTGGAGAACATGCAGCACGGTCGGGCAACAATCAAGGCACGATCGATCTGAAGAAGAAAGGACATGAACGGTCGGGCTACACTCAATGCACGACCGGGGAAGAAACAACCAGAAGCAGCACGACCGGGCATCAACACTTGCACGACCGAGTTGAAGAGGCGAACTTGTGCATGGCTGGGTACTCTTACAAGCACGACCGAGCTGAAGACACATGCAACAAGCACGACCGGGCTGAAGAGGTAGGCTACATGCACGAGCGAGCACAAGCTGAAGCACGGCCAGGCTATTTGTCGAAAATGATCCCCGTAGCTGATGCACAGCCCAAGCCCATGCACGGTCGGGCACCTCAAGGGAGAATATTACATGGTTTGGCTGGTTGGTATGCACGGTCCGGCTTGCATGGCAACTGCCCAAGCGAATAACAAGGATCCATTTGAACAGGCGTGATTATAAAAGAAACCAGAAGAGAGAAGCCAAAAATAGGGAAGAACATGAGGACGGACCATACCAGAGAAGAGGAGAGAGAGCACGGTTGAAAAAGGAGATTTTGCAAAACCGAAGGATCGTCAAAGGCCACGCTTGGAGAAATAGGGAAGATGAATACTTAAAGTGTCTGTTTCCTTATGAATTCCGAGTAGTTCTCTTTTCCATGGATTAGGGATGCTATGTAATGGATAGTTTGGTTGCTAATGCTTGATTTCGGTTCTGTTCAATCGTATGGTTTGACGGGTTATGCTTAATGTGTTCATACTTTGTTGATCACCTATTTGAATGAGACTAGATCCGTTTCAATGAGATTAGACGTGTTTAAATGAGACTAGAGATTCATCTAGGAATCGAGAGAGTCATATTTGAGCTTCGCAATTAACCCTAGAATGATTGAGGTAGAACTCCCATTGTTCTTCATGCGTTTAGGTTATAGATTTATTGCATTGAGAGGTGAGTACGTTTATCTCCTAGATAGTGGATTTAGGTATCCAGAGAGTCACTTCCATTAATAGAGGTTGAGTTCCCATTGTTTCCGAAAGTAGAGGTCGAGTTCCCTATCGTTCTTCATGCACCTAGATGTTTCGCGCTGCATCGAGAGATGAGTGACGTTGATTCCCTAGGTAGAGGATTTAGACATCGAGAGAGTCATTTCCGATAGTTGAGGTAGAATTCCACATTCGTTCTTCATGCATCTAGATGTTCCGTGCTGCATCGAGAGATGAGTGACATTGATTCCCTAGGTATTGGATTTAGATTTTAGTTCCCCATCGATTGATATAACCCGATTTCATTTTTTTAGAAACATCCATACATATCTCGACATTCTTGAAACTCGTGGTACTCTATCTTGTTGAGTCTTGTTTTGTCATTCTTTATTATCTTTACTTTCTAATTTGATAACCACATATTGATCGATCTTCTTCTCATGCGGTAGAGTGGTCTAGGAAATTAAAACATCTGATTTCCCACCACCAAGTTTTTGGTGCCATTGCCGGGGACTAGTTACGACATTAGAATTAAGATTTCATTGAGTTGAGATCCAGTCCTTTCCGAGTCTTTTGTTTTTTTTATTTTTTGCATTTTCATTTTATTTTGAGTCTATTACATCTCTTCCGAGCTAAACCATTGTTTATTGTTTTCCTACGTCCAGATTGCTCGGTGTATGTCTAGGAGTTTGATGAAGATAGGTGAAGAGAAATTGGTCGATCTGTTAGAGAAACTGGCAGATGAAATGCTTGAGTTAAGAGACATTGAACCCCTGGAATTGGTCAATGAAGCTCTGATTGACAAGTGCACGACTGGGTAGTACCAGGTGCACGACCGGGCGACTCCTCCACATGACAACATGATCGGGCAACACAACAGCCCGACCCGTGCAACACTCTTGGCCCCCATTTGCAGCATGCCACGCCTGACCGCTCGGCATGACACGCCCGCTCACATGGGAATGCAACACGACCGGGCAAGAGAAAGACACGAGCGGGCTGGCTAATCTTGCAAGGCGGACCATCATTCCAAGTGCCACACTCGAAAGAAAGACACGGCACAGGAGTCGTCGCATACAAAGGCGAAGACATCCACCTCGATGGTGATGAGCAGAGCATTTGGGTCAAGTTCGGGACCTTAAACAAGCGCTTCTCGGGAGACAATCCGAATTTCGCTATTTCTTTTTATTTCAGGACTTATTCTTATTCTTGTCGCATTTATGTACTCGGTTAGTCGTCACGTTGTATTCCCTCTTTCGGATTGTGTGATCCTTTTTTCACAGGTTTCCAACTTCGATATCATCCATTAAGGAAGAGACGCATACAACGTCCAGCTACATCACCAACTCAGGAAAGCAAGAATACACAAATTGCACATGTTCTAACCTTATTTTCCCGTGTCTTGGTGTGAGAATTTCTCTCTTACATCTTGAACACCGAGACAGTGTTCCGTTTAAGTCTGGGGGAGTACTCGTCGAGTAACATGCATGTGATTAGGATTAGATGTTGAATTTTCTTTTTATTTTCTTTAGGAATAAACAGATGGATACCTAGTATGCAATTTCAAACATTATTCATTATTTTGCAACTTTGTCGAATCGTGAACAATAATCTAGATTTGCTAAGAATGACTCTTGAATATCGATTAGTCTAGTAGTTATGCATTGACACCATGATCTATAGCTGCATTTCTCCCTCCTAGGTTTTGGTCCCAAGTATCCATATCTCAGTGTATACCGTTCATTCTTTGTTTGTCGGATAGATTTTACTATTCATTCTCTATGGATCATTTGATTTTATAATTCCACACGCTTATACTCCACTGTCAATATAGATAAGTTTCTAATTATTTCAGATTTACATTGACATGAGTACATCAACATCGATGGTTCAGGTCTAAGTGGTGGGTTGAGGCGCTATTGTACGTCCTAAAGGTTAGAGTTGATGTGTGATCTTTGGTCTAAACAATTCTTCAATGACGCATCTCTTCACTCTACTAAGGTTACAAGACCTCATATCTAGGTCTAAGTAGAAATTTGTCCTATTCGACTCCCACGTCCTAGAAACCAAGCGCGGATTTTCAAAGAAAAAGAAAAATATGAAAACAAAAAAAGAAGAAAATAGAAAAGAACGGGAAAAAGATTGTAATGATATCTCACATAAACATATGGGAATTGGTATGGAGATTGCTTGGACGTTGTCTAGGGGTTAGTGAAGTGAACTTAGGTTATTAATAGGATTGCATGGCTCGTAACTTTCGATCGATAAAAGTCGAAACTAGGTACACTTAGGCTTATGTTTGTGTGATGCACTGTTGTGCATGATGACTAATCCTTCGAAGTATTTGTGCTAGTATCCGATGTTGTTTAACTCTTCTTGTACTCGACTCTAGGTTTACTTGAGGATGAGAAAAGACTAAGTCTGGGGAGTTTGATAACACGTAATTAGTACTAATAATTTCATCAATTCTAAGTCTAGTTTAGATTCCAATTCGTGGACTTTACCGAGATATTGAGTACAATTGATGGGTTCTTCTATTATTTCGTGTGTTGTACAAGAAAAGATGATATCACAAGCAAATACACGTAATTGCGATAAATCTACCCGAAAACGTGATCAAAGTGAACAAAGTGTGAAAGGAGCACGACCAAGCATCACTATTGTTGCACGATCGAGCAGATTGAATTGGAGAACATGCAGCACAGTCGGGCAACAATCAAGGCACGACCGAGCTGAAGAAGAAGGGACATGTACGGTCGGGCTACATTCAACGCACGACCGAGGAGGAAACAACCAGAAGCAACATGGTCAGACATCAACACTTGCATGACCATGCTGAAGAGGCAGACTTGTGCACGGCCGGTTACTCTTACAAGCACGACCGAGCTGAAGAAACATGCAACAAGCACGGTTGTGCATCAACACCTGCACGACCAGGCTGAAGAGGTAGGCCACATGCAAGGGCGAGCACATGCTGAAGCACGACCGGGCTATATGTCCAGAATGATCCTTGTAACTGATGCATGACCCGGTCTTATTCCATGCACGGTTGGGCTGGATGGTATGATGGTCGGGCTTGCATGGAAACTGTCCAAGCGAATAACAAGGATTCGTTTGAACGGGTGTGAATTATAAAAGGAACTAGAAGAGAGAAGCCAAAACTAGGCAAGAACAGAAGGACGGACCAGACAAGAGAAGAGGAGAGAGAGCACAATTAAAGAAGGAGATTTTGGGAACCGAAGGATTCGTCGGAGGCCACGCTTGGAAAAATAGGGAAGTGAATTTTGTGTAGTTCTCTTTGACATGGGTTAGGGATGCTATGTAATGGATAGTTTGGTTCTTAATACTTGATTTCAGTTTTGCTCAATCGTATGGTTTGGCGGGTTGTGCTTAATGCGTTCATACTTTGTTGATCATCTATTTGAATGAGACTAGATCCATTTGAATGAGATTAGACGCGTTTGAATGAGATTAGAGATTCGTTTAGGCATCGAGAGAGTCAGATTTGAGTTTCAGAATTAACCCTAGAATGCATTAGATTAATGAGAATCTAATCGATCGATTAATCTATTTAGGAACGGTAATAATCGAGGTAGAACTCCCATTGTTCTTCATGCGTTTAGGTTATAGATTTACTGCATCGAGAGGTGAGTACGTTTATCTCCTAGATAGTGGATTTAGGCATCAAGAGAGTCACTTCCGTTAATAGAGGTCGAGTTCCCATTGTTTCCAAAAGTAGACGTCGAGTTCCTTATCGTTCTTCGTGCACTTATATGTTCTACGCTACATCGAGAGATGAGTGATGTTGCTCTAAGTAGAGGATTTAGGCATCGAGAGAGTCATTTCAGATAGTTGAGGTAGAATTCCCCATTCGTTCTTCATGCATCTAGATGTTCTGCGATGCATTGAGAGATGAGTGACGTTGATTCCCTAGGTAGTAGATTTAGATTTTAGTTCCCGATATAATCCGATTTCATGTTCCGTAGAAACATCCATTACATGTCTCGACATTCCCGAAACCCGTGGTACTCTATCTTGTTGAGCCTAGTTTCGTCATTCTTTATTATCTTTACTTTCTAGTTTAATTATGAGACCCGCTATTTTAGAGGAAGTCGGTACCACCAACTTCCATATATATATATATATATATATAAATATTAGGTTAAAAAATACAAGTGCACGGTTCATTAAAAAAGAGAAAAAGAGAGAGCAAGCAACGGCGTGCGGGAAAAAAAAAAGAAGAAAGAAAAAAAAGGAAGAACAAATCGAAGAAGATTTTCATCACGTTCTTCGTGGGTGGATTCTAATCGTGATTGTGGTAAATCTCTAAGTAATTCATTGTGATTATTCACTTCATTCGATATTTATATCATGGAAATTTATGGAATTGAATGGATCTATAATAGGGAAAAATAGATCGGAATTGTTGCTAGCAATATTATCAGAATCGTCAAATCATCAAAGAAGTTAAGGTGATGATTTTCTCCACCCTAATTTTGGATTTGTGATCGATTTATGGAAGAGATATATTTTTAAAATGAGACATGATCACGATAGAATTTATAGGATCATAATGGGAAAAATGAGACGTTACAAGTGCAATTGGATTAAAACCCTAAATTTGTCGTACGAGTATTTATGATAAGTATATGAGTTGTATAAGTGACTAGAGATGATCTAGAGAACTGACGTGCGACCAAGTGTTGGGGTCGGAGAACGTCGATCTTTGGATTCGGTGTTCAAACCGAGTGAATATCTTGTTAGTGTGCTCGATCAAGTGGTTTCACACTCGAACCTTCGGAAGAAGGCGTGTGCGAGCACGTTGGTGAGAGTTGTCACGTGACGAGTATCGGATCGATGACGCTAGTATTGCGACACTTGGATCTGGGCCGGCGTCATACCGTGTTGGGGTTGTGGTAACCTTTCGAGCGCAGAACGCTGTAATGTACTGATAGTTGGGGTACGTTGTGACCTTGCGAGATTTTCAGTGTATACTGATAGCTGGGGTACGTTGTGACCTTGCGAGATTTTCAGTGTATACTGATAGCTGGGGTACGTTGTGACCTTGTAAAATTTTCAATGTAGTGTACTGATAGTTGGGATACGTTGTGACCTTGCGAGATTTTCAGTGTGTACTGATAGCTGGGGTACGTTGTGACCCTGCAAGACTTTCAGTGTGCTGGGGTCCTTTGGACTTTGCGAGCGTATGTTCGAGCAAGAGTCATGTGGACTCTGTGCGTTATGATCCAGTGTGGTACTAGTCTTAGATTTTGGATACTCAGTTGGGTTTGGGTAGAGTGATTTGTATATCTTTAGTTCGAGCAGGAGAATACGTGGTACAGAGTACGTACACGTCTTGATCTCACTGAGTGTGTATTTCGTACTCACCCTATTTGTGGACTGTCGTGGATGGACAGGATATGGCGAGGAAAAAAAGTAATGAGGTTGAGCAGCAACATGAAGGCTCACAGCGGACTGATAGAAGAGGCGTGCACGAGGTCTCGATGAGTTTTATTTTGCATTTCATATTTATTATTTCATTTACGTGACTCTGGTCTTTACGTATTTGTTTTGGCTATTTGGTCCGAACCATTCTTATTTCGGAATAAATCATTTATATTTATTTTATAAATGCGTTTGAGCAATGACACGTGTAGCCACCTCTTGGAGGTGATGGTGGACACTCCTAGTCCCGAGGTTGTTCCGGGATGGGGGCGTTACAAATTGGTATCAGAGCCTGGTTGTCATTTTCGTTTTTATCGTTTTCACTGGATTTCAAATGTTTTGTGAAATGTTTTAATAAAGCCACGAGACCGTAGCCATGTCCTTAAATGTCTAGCTGTGAGCTTAGAGCTGTGGAAACTAATAAGAGTTAATTGTGTGTAGGAGACACAACTGAAGAGGATGATTACTAGAGCTCTTGGTCGCAGAATTAGTGGAGGCTCTCGTTCCACTAGCCGTACGCAGTCTCAATCATTTGAACGAAGATCGCGAAGTGGAATAGATAGAGATGTCATTAAAGAAATGTTGAGAGAGCTATTAGCAGAAAGTCGACAACATGAACAAGAGGAGAGTTCGGCGACGCCACATGTACCGGTGCAGGCACCCACACCACCACCAGTACAGCTACCTGCTCTGCCGCAAGTACCGTTGCCATCACCACCAATGCCTCCTCCAGTGTTTAATCAGAGGCATGCGGAGACGTCGGAGTATTTCTATGTCATGGATCACATGGCTAAATGGGGCACAAAGTCATTC
>CM071871.1:8990950-9007048 GCA_036759665.1 Gynandropsis gynandra
GGAAGATCAGATCAGAGGAAAGCAGTTCCAGCACGTCCTGTCGTATCAACACCGAGGTACCCATGTCCTCGTTGTGGACGTGAGCATGTAGGGGCATGCCAAAGATTTGATAAGCGAGTAAGATGCTTCTGATGTGGAAGTTTAGAGCATCAATTTCGTGATTGCCCCCAGCTAGTGGGAGGAACTATGAGGCGAGGACAATTCGACGGATGTTTCCGCTGTGGTAGTATGGATCATTTTCTGAAGGATTGTCCGAGGTCACCACCACCACCACCACCACCACCAATGGGTCTAACACCACAGGTTAGAACTAGAAAGCCTGAAGAGCATACTTCGAAACGTAGGGCTGTACAACCACGGGTATATGCCATGGGAGGTTATGAGAATGAACGTGAGGGCCAATAAGGAGACGCTCAACCTATCGTTGGTATGTCATATTTTTATATTATGTGTATATGCCTTACATATAATGATTGTCTATGTCGAGATGAGTTCCGTGAGAGAATTAAGAAGTATATTCTCTAAAATATTCGTACTATGTAGGATCCGTAATCGTGGGGGGCATGTCTACTCATGTGTTATTTGACACCGGTGCGACACATAGTTTTGTGAGTCCATCGATGGCTAATAAATTAGTTGTTCAACCTAAGGATCTAATGAGTATTGTCCGAGTGCATACTCCTGGAGGTCAGATTTTAGAATCTCAAGGGGTTGTCAAGGAGGTACCCGTGGTGATAGAAGGAGAAGAACTAGCTGCAGAGCTGATCATCATTCCGATGGGATGCTATGATGTGATCCTTGGAGTGGATTGGTTGTCAAGACATCGAGCTGTGATGGATTGTCGTCGCGGTCAAGTACGATGCCAGAAGAGTGGCAAGGAGCTTAAGTATCAGGGAATCTGTTCAAGTCAAGGGATTCACATCATCTCAGCGTTGCGTATGGAATGATTACTAGATCAAGGTTGTGATATATATCTTGCTACCATATCGGTAGAAGAAGAAGGTCCATCTGTGCAAGTCGAGGAGATTCTTGTAGCGCGAAAGTTTGCAGAAATTTTCAGAGGACTGTAGGGCTTACCACCAATGCGAGGGGATCCATTTGAGATTGAGTTAGAACCGGGTACGGCTCCAATATCAAAGTCTCCATATCGAATGGCACCACCAGAAATGGCAGAGTTGAAGAAGCAATTAGATGAGCTACTTGAGAAAGGTTTTGTACGTCCGAGTACATCACCATGGGGTGCACCAGTCCTATTTGTGAAGAGAGAAAGATGGGAGTTTTAGATTGTGCATTGATTATAGGGCTCTAAATAAAGTCACTATGAAAAATCGTTATCCACTACCGAGGATCGATGAGTTATTAGATCAGTAGAGAGGTGCAACTTGGTTCTCAAAGATAGATTTAGCATCGGGATATCATCAGATTCCAATTGCAGAAGGTGATATTGGAAAGACCGCATTTCGAACTCGATATGGGCATTATGAATTTGCGGTCATGCCATTTGGGTTGACTAATGCCCCTGTTGCGTTCATGAAGCTAATGAACAATGTGTTTCGGGACTACTTGGATCGTTTCGTTATTGTATTTATAGATGACATTCTGGTTTACTCCAAGAGCCCAGAGGAACACGAGAAACATTTGCGCGTAGTGTTAGAGCGTCTCAGAGAACAACGATTGTTTGCGAAGTTGAAAATGTGTAGTTTTTGGAAGAGACATGTTGGATTTTTTGGGCATGTCGTATCGGAGAAAGGAGTTTCTGTCGATCCTGAGAAGGTGTCAGCGATTGTAAGTTGGAAATAACCGAAAAATGCAACAGAGATTAGGAGCTTTTTTGGATTAGCAGGTTACTATCGACATTTTGTTATGAACTTTGCTAGTCTAGCAAAGCCAATGACGAGACTTACGGGAAAAGATGCAACTTTTGTTTGGAATGAAGATTGTGAGAAGTCCTTCAAGGAGCTAAAAGAGAAGCTAACAAAACCCCAGTGTTAGCCTTACCACAACCAGGAATTCCATACATAGTCTACACAGATGTGTCAAAGACGGGATTAGGATGTGTGCTTATGCAGGGAGATCACGTGATTGTTTATGCGTCAAGGCAGTTACGTAAGCATGAAGAGAATTATCTGACTCATGATTTAGAAATGGCAGCTGTGGTCTTCGCGTTAAAGATTTGGAGGGCATATCATTATGGGGAGAAGGTACAGATTTTTACGGACCACAAGAGTCTAAAGTACATATTTACGCAACCAGAGTTGAATCTGCGTCAGAGAAGGTGGATGGAGTTTGTCGCAGACTATGAGGTGGACACCGCGTACCATCTGGGGAAGACAAATGTTGTTGCAGATGCGTTGAGCCGTAAAAAAGTTGAGGTTTCGGCTATGCAAGAATTCGGGGATTTGATTAGCCAGATAAGTGCTTTGAGATTAGAGGCAGTGCAGATTGAGTCCGAGACTGTCGGTTTGCAAGCCGTAAATCAGACTGGTCTATTGAGTAGAATTTGTACATCACAATTATTCGATGAGAGGTTATAGAAGATTCGTAATAATCAGCAAGACCCGAGGTACAAGTTGTATCAGATCAGAGAAGACGGTCTAATGATGATTAGTGGGCGAGTTTGTGTACCGAAGGATCTAGGGATCAGAGAAGAGATTTTGAGCCAAGCTCATCAATCTAAGTTTTCGATTCATCCGGGATCGACGAAGATGTATCGGGATGTTCGCCAGCTTTATCAATGGCCAACGATGAAGAAGGACATTGCTCGATAACAAAATGTCCAACATGTCAATTAATTAAAGCGGAGCAACAAGTACCAAGCGGGAAATTACAAAGTCTACCAATCCCTGAATGGAAGTGGGATCATATTACCATGGATTTCGTGATGGGCCTTCCAAGGACGCAAAGTGGTAAGGATGCTATATGGGTAGTCGTGGATCGACTAACTAAATCAGCTCATTTCATTCCGATAAAGAAGACTTTTGATGTGAATCAGCTAGCAAGAATATATATTGCACAAATTGTGAAGTTGCATGGGGTTCCATCAAGCATTGTTTCAGATCGAGATGGGAGATTCACCTCACGTCTTTGGCAGGCGTTTCAAAAAGAGTTAGGAACCAAATTGCGCATGAGCACCGCATATCATCCACAAACAGACGGACAATCTGAAATGAAGACGGCTCAGGATCGTCAGAAGAGTTCTGCTGATCTAAAAAGGAAAGATGTTGAGTTTAACATTGGAGATATGGTGTATTTGCGAATTCAAGTGAGGCGAGGGAGATCAGGTGGGCGTAGAGTGAACAAGCTATCACCAAGGTTCACGGGACCGTTTAAAGTGATTGAGCGAATTGGGGTAGTGGCCTATCAATTGGAGTTTCCCTCATCTTTAGAGGGAATACATGATGTGTTTCACGTATCATTGTTGCATAAGTGGCTATCAGTACCAGAGAAGATACTTGTAGAGCCACCAAAAACCTTGATGAAGGACTTAACGTATAAAGAACGTCCAATACGTATTGTAGATCATCAAGTAAAACAGTTGAGGCGTAAGCAAATTCCGATGATAAAGGTTGTATGGGAACATCATGGTGTGGAAGGAGCAACATGGGAATTAGAGGAGGATATGCGACATGAGTATCCTGAGTTGTTTGAAAATGAGGTTTATGGTTCCTTCATTCATTGAATACAAATGCTGCTGTAAAAATTGGAGACATAGAATTCCAGGACGAATTCCTTTGTAGTGGGGGAGAATTGTGAGACCCGCGATTTTAGAAGAAGTCGGTACCACCGACTTCCATATGTATATATATATATATATACTAGGTTAAAAAATACAAGTGCATGTTTCATTAAAAAAAAAAGAGAAAAAGAGAGAGCAAGCAGTGGCGTGCGGAAAGAAAAAAAAGAAGAAGAAAGAAAAAAAGGAAGAACAAATCGAAGAAGATTTTCATCACGTTCTTCGTGGGTGGATTCTAATCGCGATTGTGCTAAATCTCTAAATAATTCGTTGTGATTTTCACTTCATTCGATATTTATATCATGGAAATTTATGGAATTGAATGGATCTATAATAGGGAAAAATAGATCGGAATTGTTGCTAGCAATATTATCAGAATCGTCAAATCATCAGAGAAGCTAAGGTGATTATTTTCTCCACCCTAATTTCGGATTTGTGATCGATTTATGTTTTCTCCACTTCGGATTTGTGATCGATTTATGGAAGAGATTATATTTTTAAAATGAGGCATGATCACGATAGAATTTATAGGATCATAATCATAAAAATGAGATGTTACAAGTGCAATTGGATTAAAACCCTAAATTTGTCGTATGAGAATTTATGATAAGTATATGAGTTGTATAAGTGACTAGAGATGATCTAGAGAACTGACGTGGGACCAAAGTGTTGGGGTCGGAGAACGTCGATCTTTGGATTCGGTGTTTAAACCGAGTGAATATCTTGTTAGTGTGCTTGATCGGGTGGTTTCACACTCGAACCTTCGGAAGAAGGCGTGTGCGAGCGCGTTGGTGAGAGTTGTCACGTGAGGAGTATCGGATCGATGACGCTAGTATTGCGACACTTGGATCTGGGTCGGCGTCATACTGTGTTGGGGTTGTGGTAACCTTTTGAGCGACGGAGCGCTATAGTGTACTGATAGCTGGGGTACGTTGTGACCTTGCGAGATTTTCAGTGTGTACTGATGATAGCTGGGGTACGTTGTGACCTTGCGAGATTTTCAGTGTAGTGTACTGATAGCTGGGGTACGTTGTGACCTTGCGAGATTTTCAGTGTAGTGTACTAATAGCTGGGGTACGTTGTGACCTTGCGAGATTTTCAGTGTGGTGTACTGATAGCTGGGGTACGTTGTGACCTTGCGAGATTTTCAGTGTGCTGGGGTCCTTTGGACTTTGCGAGCGTATGTCCGAGCTAGAGTCATGTGGACTCTGTGCGTTATGATCCAGTGTGGTACTAGTCTTAGATTTTGGATACTCAGTCGAGTTTGGGTAGAGTGATTTGTATATCTTTAGTTTAGACTTTGGATATATGTTATTTTTTTTATATTCAGTTCGAGCAGGAGAATACGTGGTACAGAGTACGTACACGTATTGATCTCACTGAGTGTGTATTTCGTACTCACCCTATTTGTGGACTGTCGTGGATTGACAGGATATGGCGAGGAGAAAAAGTAATGAGGTTGAGTAGCAACACGAAGGCTCACAGCGGACTGATAGAAGAGGCGTGCACGAGGTCTCGATGAGTTTTATTTTGCATTTCGTATTTATTATTTCATTTACGTGACTCTAGGATATACCTTGTTAAAATGTTTCCACGCCTCACCATCTGAGGGATGACACATTTCTCCGTCAGGACTTGAATGTTCGGCATGCCATCTCATGTCGCTTGCAGTCTTCTCCGATTGATACAATCTTTTTATCCTGTCTGTAATTGGTAAATACCACATACGACGAAACGGAACTGATTTTCCATTTCTTGTCAAATAAAATCGATCTTTTCCACAAAATCGACAATTGATCAAGTCCGAAGTTTCTTTCCAGAAAATCATACAGTTGTCTTGGCAAACATCAATCTTTTGATACGGCAATAAACCCAATGATCTCATCATCTTCTTTGTTTCATAATATGACTCGACTGCATTATTATCTTCGGGCAAATAATCTCTAACTAATTGCGATATAGAATCCATGCAATTCTGAGAAAGATTATTTTCTGTCTTCAAATTCATTAACCGTGCAGATAAAGACAACCGTGATAAACCACTTCTACAACCATCGTACAGTGGATGCCTAGCATTTTCTAACATTTCAAAAAATGTTTTTGCTTCTTCATTCGGATCTTCTTCAATATTTTCATATTCGTTTCTTTCAACAAACGCATTTTGCACCATTTCTACATAAGGGTTTTCTACATCTTGAAAAGTCTAAGAGACTTCATGATTTACGATATCCCTACTAAAATTTTCCACAACACCCCTCGGTCGTGGTGCGAAATTCTCTCCATGAGATAACCAAATAAAATAATTTGGAGTAAACCCTCTTAAATAGAGATGATTCCAAACGGTTTTCTCATTAACGAATTTTTCATTTTTGCATTTTATACAGGGACAAACCAACTTACCGTTTTCTCTATAAACTTGTTGATTTGTCGCCGCCGTCATAAACTGTGTAAGGCCTTCTAGAAACTCCTTCGATACACTTTGAGTTTCCGGATCAATTCTTCTATACATCCACTGCCTCGAAACGAAAATATTCGATCTCGACGACGATGCCATTACAATTAGAAACGATAACAAGATATAAAGAGAAATATATGAGATTTGTGTGTGAGAAACGGGTAGAAGAGAAGAGATTAAATAGAAAATTTTAAGACCGATTCGGGACGAATTGCGGACTGGAATGAATATTTCCCGGCGAACCGTCCCTAAGTCGTCTGTAATTAGGGACAGAATTGGGACTCAAATAATTTCAGTCGGAAAATTGCGGACTGCGGAGTCAGCAGTCCGCAATTTTCGGACTGCTGATTCAGCAATCTGCAATTTTCCGACTGAAATTGTTTGAGTCCCAATTCCGTCCCAAATTCCGGACGACTTAGGGACTGAACGACGATCCCCAAATTTAGGGACGGATTTGGGACTGTTTTCTTAATCCGTCTTTAATTATTCCCTAATATGTCCCTAAATTTATAGACGGATATGTCAGTCCGCAAATTCAGTCCAGAAATCAGAATTTTCTTGTAGTGTCTGGTCTTTACGTATTTGTTTTGGCTATTTAGTCCGGACCATTCTTATTTCGGAATAAATCATTTATATTTATTTTATAAATGCGTTTGAGCGATGACACGTGTAGCCACCTCTTGGAGGTGATGGTGGACACTCCTAGTCCCGAGGTTATTCCGGGATGGGGGCGTTACAATAATAACCACATATTAATCGATCTTTTTTGTGAAGTCTTAGTTCTAACGTTCACACTAAGTCCCCAGAGTTCGACCTTGGTACTACACATACCGTATATTTGCGGTAGAATGGTCTAGAAAATTAAAACCTCTGATTTTCCACCATCAATCTGCATCACCATATATTAGGAGCAAAATCATTCTCGAAAAAAGAAAAAAGAATTGATAAGAAATATTTAATTTATAAATTATATATATATATATATCAACTTTATCTAATTAATATTAATTTTATATTATAGATGCATAAGATGGGAAGAGATCTTACACTTCTTTAGGTGGTGGTCGAGACACAAGCCAAGAAGAAGTCCATCACCGAGGATATGTCGACGAACCCGATTTGGTTGATCCTGGGGGAGAACAATGGTGAAGGCTATGACAAAGAAGATAACACAACAATAACAAACTATCGGTTCATCTCTGGATGAATTTGATCTTTTACAAAAAGACCAAATATCGTTAAGTAAAATAGTTTTATCATTTTAACCCACAATTGTAATTACAAATTAATTGGTTTTTTATAGTTCAATTGTTTTATATATGTAGTTTGTTCAGACGTATAAGGGGAGTTTATACGATTTGGGTTCTCTACAAAAAGATATTATAGCGGATACCACGATGGTACCCTCCACGTTTCAAGAGACATATACGAAAACATGATGCATCAAGCAACTCGAGGGTTCACTTCGATATTATTTGGAAAAGATGCGTCATATGGAGAGTATTATAGAGTTGATGATCGGTCAACCGTCTTCACCACCTACGAAGGATACAACATCGAGGAAAGAATTGACATTTGATTTAGACGTGACCCCTTCTTACATTGGTGGGGAAACAAAGAAAAACAAGACGGTTGCGATTTAGATGATTTATAGGATATTGTATTTTATTTGGTTTAAATATTGTATTGAAATCTTATATATATATATATATATATAATTTAAAATAATATCAATAAAAACTTCATATTATATATTTAAATATTATTTAGTTTAAATATTGTATTGAAATATTTTATATTATATATATTTATATTTTTAAATTAATAATTTAAAAACGTCATAATATCAATGAAGCTCGCTCTTGATAGAACCATAACATCAATGGAGGCATGCTGATGATAGAACCATAATATCAACAGACATTCATTGAAACATTTTTAAATTTTTCACTCAAAGCTACCAAAGGTCATCCGTGGGTTATTCCTCGCGAAACTTTTTAGCGAATGACTGTTGATCCTTATTTAAACATGTCAACGAATGCCCATTGAGATTTACGATGGACGTCTGTTGAGATTTGCAACGACAAATTTCTGTTAATACATTGCACCGAATATATTCATTTCAGTATGTTGATATATTTTCGGTGGATATTGAACGTTGAAAAAACAATTAGAAATTGCTACGAATAGGTGTTTTTTCGATTACCAATGATTGTAAGTTCGTTGAAAATATCTGATTTCAACAAAAAATGACCATTTCCATAAGATTTTACCCGTTGGAAATGAACTGTTTTTTTTTATTTGTAATAACTTATTCCTTCTCATTTTCATTCTTAATAATATAATATATAATAATAAGAAATTAAAATAAAATTTGTTTTCCAATTTTTTTTAAATTAAATTAGGTACAAATTATATACGAAATATGATATCCATCCAAAAATTAGGTATGAACAAAATATATATATCTAAATTTAAAAACAGATCAAAATTTCGTCCGAAACTAAAAGACGACAAAAAATATATCCATAAATTTAGAGATGAATATAACAGATGAAAAATCCGTCTGAAATTTATGGTCCAATCGAAAATCTATTAGAAAATTAGAGTCAAACAAATAATACATCTCTAATTTCCGAACTAATTTTATATTATCCTTAAAGTTAGGGATTGATTTTTTGTTCATTTATAATTTGTACAATAAAAATTTAGAAACAGATTAAAAAATCGTTAGGAAAATAAAAATAAATCACAATTGATCTAAAAATTATGTTACTGAATTTTAAATTTTTATATATTAGTTATAACCGATTTACAATTACACACTATATCATCTTTCAAACACAAATTTAAAATTCAAAAAAATTAATTGTAAGGATCGATTCATCATTGTCATCATTATATAATTTGATTACCAATACGAGTAGAGATTTCGGTTGATTGATATTAGATTCGTGTTCTTGTTATTATTATTTTCTAAATAATTAAGCTAAATGACTACTGATTTTCTTAATTAGTCGCCAACTCGGACGAAATTATTCTAGAATAAAGAATTATATATATAAAAGTTGTTGCAGGAGGAGGCTTCTCAGCCCTCCACGTCAGCAACAACTTTTAATTTCTTTTCACATTAGCATTACAAAAATATTAAAAAAATAATTTAATTTTCTCTTGATATCAGATTCATTAGTCTCTTCCTCTTCCCTTTCTCTTCCTCTTCCCCTTACTTAATGGCTTCTATATTCACATTAAAAACGCTTTAAATTCGTGAAACTCTTCGCTAACCTACCCATATCATCTCTTTAAATTGACCTAAAAAGAGAAGGATTTTGACATCTGGTGTTTCAGCAATTGACCCATGTGTATTGCTTCACATGAGGGAGATAGCGGTCTTCGGTACGGCGGCCACGCCGAGCAATACAACGGACAACACAACAGACAAACGGCTATTGGCGTGGAAGCCGCGGCGAACGACCATCGAGGAAGTAATGGCCAGCGAGGAGTAGCGGCCAACGAGGAGCAATGAAAACTCTGGAAGAAGAACAGACCGACAACGGTCAAGGCAAGGACAGATGCCAGATTCGAGAAAACGAGCTCGGCGGTAGTCAGCACGAAGGAAACAAGCTCTTCGACGGCGAGCATAGAGGCGTGCGCAGTGGAGGAGAGCCTGACGGCGGCAGGCCAGCTCGGCGGCGGGCAACTCAGAGAAGAAGGATGTGGCGTGAAGATAGGAGAAGTGGCGACGTGTAGAGAGGCGGTCAAATCGGTGGATAGCTCGGCGACGGTCAGCTCGACGGACGCAGAAAGAAGAAGCAGATCGACGGTCGCTGAGGCAAGAAGAAGGCAACAAACGTAAAGGAGGTGGTCGGTTTGAAAAAGTAGCAGGCATGTGGAAAGATGTCTCTGTAGAAGAAGAAGGTGGTGGCTGTGCACAAGAAAGAGGAGGTGCAGAAGGCAAAATTAGGGTTTGTAAATTAGGTTTTTTAGAATTAAAATTTGTGTTGGGCCAAAAAATAAAATAAAAAAGCCCACATAGTTAAAATAAAATAAAAGGATTTTCAGAAATTTTTTTTGTTATATCTTATATTGTTTAATATATTTTTTATTTAATGTGAAATTATAATTTATTTTGGATATATATTTAGTATTGACAAATATTATTATCAGTAAAATTGATTCAGATAGTTATAAATAATTATAATAGTATTGAATAATCTTAGTAGATAATTATTAAATAATTTAAATTTTTTTCTATTTTTAATATTAGGAAGTGTTACCAAAAAAAACTATATGAATTGACATTTCAAAGATGTAATTTTTATGGATTGCATATAAATTTTTATAATATTCTATTTATAAAAATTATTTATTATTATTCGATTTTATGCAAGATGATATTCAGATTGTATTTTTTTGATAAATATTATTATCAATATAATCATCCGCGCATCGCGCGGGCTTTCAACCTAGTTGTTTGAAAAAAAAAACAAATAACGCATGTCTTTTTTTATAATGAACTCTATAGTTTATCGAGTGATCAAGGATCATCATCATCATCATGATTATTATTATTATTATCATATATTTATATACATAACTTTGAATAAATTTTAATTATTTAAATTAACTTTTGTATTGATAACGTTTTGAATTTGTTTTGGTTTGAATATTAGGTTTATTTGTAATCACATTATAATACCAAAATTGTTATATTGTTTTGTCCTAAATTGAATAAGATAAATTATAAATTTATATATAATCTTGAAAAAAGTTAAATATTAAACTATATTTAGATCAAATTACACAATTCTATCAATAGACGTATGGTTAAAAAAGACAAAAGGGTAGAAATCCGAAACGGCTTTATGTGACGGTCCATTGCATCCATTGGTCTAGCAATACCAAGTATTTTATTGACAATAAGGTCAAGCGTATCTATCGTAATGAGTACGGTTCGGTTATCTATTATTTTAGAGATTGTAAATTATGAAGAGTTGTTAGATAGGTTTTATCACGCGTTTAGTTTAATGCTTTATATGATGTTATATTTCTCAAGCTTTTTCCTAACGTACCGACTCAAATCGTATGAAAACCGAATCTAGTCGAACCCATTATAATCAAACATAATTAAAACATAATGAATCCATCTAAATTAGAACCACCGAATATAACATTTTTTAAATTGTGTAATAATACACTTTTCTTCAACAAAAATCAATAATTTAGGATTCATTACATCATCTTATTTTCATTTTAAAAGTCTTCCTTAAAATAATATTCGAATTTATAATAGAAACAACGTTTTATAACGGGGTGCAACAGTCTGTGTATTTTTAAAGTTTTCGGTGTATATTTTTTGGGCTCCATTGGACTTGGGCTTAGTCCAAACCCAGAGACCCAACCTTGTTCATGTTCAATAATCTAGAATTCTCTCATGCTTTCGTGAAATTATGACCGTTCGATCAACATACCAAATATTATCATCGGACGGCCAGAAAGCAAACAAAAGAGAAAAACATAAATACAATCGCCTTAACTTCCGACGGGAACTGTCTCCGTCTCACTTCCTCTCCTTATCCCTCTCCGACATTGCCTCTTTGGACTCCATGGCTGTTCTCCTCAAAACGCCGTCATTTCGCCTCTCTCCACATCCGCTTCACGTCTCCGAAGCTGTAACGTTCAAGCCCCTTTGCGTCTCATTCGCTGGAGGAAGAGTCTCCAACGCCGTCGCCAGAATTTCACTCTCTCGCCGAACTTCTTCTCTTGCCAGGTTTTATTCTGGGCAGTCTCTGCGAGTCCTCAGATTCGTAGGGTATGCGTCTGGAGAGGCCGAGACCACAGAGACGGAGCAGGAAGCTGGCGAACCCGAATTCCAGGTTTCGCTTTTGAGCTAATGTCAGAAAATACTCGTTTCTATACGATATTAGGGTATTGTGAAATTCCTCTGCTTGTTTTAGGTGGTTGGGACCTAGAATTGTGATATGGGATTTCGAATTTAATGTTTTTTTTTTTGCTGTTTAAGCTTCGTTACTATACACGTTCGACAGAAGGAAGGTTCTTAAGAATAAAAATGATGGATGTGAAAAGGGTTTGTATTCAATGCCTGATGTTAAATGGAAAACTAGGGCTTCTCTGGGGTATACAATAGTAGGATATGTATTTCAAGATGGGATAATCTTGGACATATAATCGAGTTTCATGTTGATGTATTGCTTTGTGGATTGTAGATTTGAAGTAGCGACTCGCCAATCCTGAGCTATGCGGTGAATACAAATGAGATGCTTAATTTAGTTGTCAGCGTAATATGTTTAGCAGAATGTGTGTTCTCTTTTGTTTGGAGATGTTTTACTGTTATATTACGCCTATCAAGTTAAATGTTCAATGTTTCTGTGAATTAGATGGTGTCCTGATTTTATTTTATTTTTATTGGAAAAACGATGCTGCAGGATGCAGACGGTGCTGTTGCATTCGAAGGTGAAGACGAGAGCACTAAGGGCGGTGAAGTTGAGGAAGCAGAAGCATCAGTTGTTATGGCATTGCTTCAATCATATAGAGAGGCTCTAGCTAACAATGATGAAGGCAAGGCTACTGAAATAGAGACGTCTTTAAAAGCCATTGAAGATGAAAAGATACAACTAGAGAAGAAAATAGCATCTTTATCGGATGAATTATCGGTGGAGAGAGAGCGGGTTCTTAGGATTAGTGCTGACTTTGATAATTTTCGGAAGAGAACAGAGAGGGAACGGCTTTCCACCGTGTCAAATGCTCAAGGCGAGGTTGTAGAGAATTTATTGCCCGTTCTGGATAATTTTGAGAGAGCTAAGACCCAAATTAAGGTGGAGACTGAAGGAGAAGAGAAAATCACTAACAGCTATCAGAGCATTTACAAACAGTTTATAGAAATTCTGGGTTCGCTCGGTGTTGTCCCTGTAGAGACAGTCGGAAAGCAATTTGATCCAATGGTAAGTTTATGTCAGTTTCTCTCAGGAAAAAGGTAGACGTACTTTCTTTCCGTTTCAAGGATTGTTGGAGATCAGCAATCATCTTAACTGTTGAAGATGGGTTTCTATATCCTGACTAATTTCATCAAACGTAGTTGCATTTGCATGGAAGATAAGCTAGATGGAAGGAACAAATTACGATACGAAAACATACGTTGGTAATGTTTGAATAATAGATCTGGTTGCATAGCCCTTGTCTTTTGCGGGAATATATTTGGGCGATGCCATAGTTTGGAGTTTTCCGCATTAGAAATGAGATACGTGTCTGTCAAATCTACCAAGAAATTGACTGTCAAAGCTTCTTGATTTGCATCTCTGTCCTGATTTCTGACAGATGTAATGTTTCTTTTACTTTCTTTTTGTTAATGTAAAAGCAACACGAGGCGATCATGAGAGAGGACTCGACGGAGTTTGAAGAGGGGATCGTCCTTGAAGAATACAGGAAAGGGTTTATGCTCGGGGAAAGGTTGTTACGTCCTTCAATGGTGAAAGTATCAGCTGGTCCAGGACCAGCCAAACCCCATCAAGCAGAAGAAAAAGCAGAAGATGGGGAAGAAGGCGTTGAAAGCAAAGAAGCAGAAGAAGAAGCAGCTGCTTCATCTTGAATGAGAAAGCCATAACGCAGCAGTTTTGTAAGAAAGAGAAGCTATTTCGTCATGTTGGTAGTATTATTGGTACATTATTATTCCTCTTAAGTGTTCTTCATATGCTTGGATGGATTATGTCTGAGGGAATTGTTTTATTCTACTGGGTGAAGGCAAAATTGTGGAAATAGAGTGACTTAGTTCAACAGTTGTTCAAAATATATTACCCCTTTGATAGCATCGAACTTGTATATATGTGTATACATATACATACAAAGCTTATGTGTATGTGTATGTATGATTGTAGTTATCCATTAATGCGACCAAAGACTAGAATAGACAAGACCTGGAGCTACTAATGGATAGCAAAAGACCGACAAACAGTGTTCAACACAAAAACGACATGGACACTGTAGATGCAACAAAGACATCATCCTGGTTGATTAAGTTGAGATGTACAATATTGAAATTAATTTTTTTATAATTCTCAAAGAAGTTATTTATCCTATAAATTTCATTAATATTGATTTAAGCTAATATTAATATTTTTTAAATAAGATTTCAATTTGAGACTATAGAAATATTTTATTATTTTTCATTCATTAGATGAGCTAACCAATCTTGAATTATTAAACTTAACTAGATGATATCCGCGCTACGCGCGGATTTATTTTAAATATATTTATCTTACAGTTTGTATATAATGTCGTATTTTTTTTAACCCGCTCTTCTATAGTGCAGTGCAATTCAATTTGCGCGAAACCTCAAAATCCGATCAGATTAATAAATACAAGACCCAAAATAATCCGGAGTCACTACTAAGAATGTCACATGCCTTGACATGGTGGTCATATCAGCTTGGCAATTTTGATTCGTTTGGGTTATGGCATGCTTCCTTGTTGTGGATCAATCTTGATTTTATTTGCATATGATAATTTATTTAATTTAGAATAATGGATCAATATAATTTGATGTAATTAATTGACTGATGATTATAGTGCATTTCGGATATTTTTCAAAATTTAATTAATTTGCATCAAGTGTGAGATATATGTTTTCTTTTATCGGGATTCACTTTCCACCACTTATAAGTAGTCAAATATTTGTGCGAGATATTTATGGTTAAACTTGATAAAAAAATAGAAACCTAAAAAATGAAAATAATCGATGAAGTTAGAGTAGCAAACTAATATATGAGAAAGATGAATTGAGATCCCTTTAATTTAGAAAATCAAGTTTATTCTCTAAATACAGAATTTCGCCTCAACTTCACAAAGTATCATAATATCCCAATGATCATTTATTGCAAAAATACAGATAACCAGATAACCTTATTCACTTATGTCTTCTTCACAAATGTTAGATGATCGTAGAAATGGAAAAGACAAAGAAAAAAATCTATTAATGAGCTAATCAATGTTGTTTTCAACCAAAGTCTCTTCAATCGATTTGCACAGACTTCTTTTTTAAGTTCTAATTTTATTTGAATATTTTTTATCTATTTAATTTTCAAATAATATAATAATATAACTTTATATAATGTAACGAATGATTATATAAACTTATTTTAAAGATTTTTTCAATGTTTAAATTAATTTGTAATCAATATTGGATTTATAATGATGAAATCTTTAGTTTGTCTTATGTATATATCTTTATAAAGAATAAAATATTAACGCAAGATATTTTCTTTTGAAATCCAGATGATATATGTAAAGTTTATTATTGTACAATCATTTAATAATTCGGTAAAAAGTAAAATTGTTCAAATTGTATTAGTTACTATTAATATTAAACATGCGATTCTCAATGAGTGAAGATGTCTATATCGCGGATTTTTAACCAGAAAAGAAGAATAAAAAGCTTGCTACAAAAGAAAAAAGAGTTATTTGAATATCTTTACATTTTAAATGAAAAATAGTTAGAATGTAGAATTTCAGTAAATATATTTGTGATATTTACAAATTCTAACATATTTTTATATATAAAACTTGTATAAAACACCGCCGATTTGATTTCAAATTACAGTTCAATATTTATAAGGTAAACTAAAAAACCTTTTTAAATAACTTTTAATAAAAAAAAACCCTACATTTTCAACTCTTGCAAAACTGTAAACTAGACGCTTAACAGATACAATCAAACGGACGTTTGTTCTTTGTTACCTCATCTTCCTTCTGAGAAACCAGGTTTCAGCCTACAAATAATCTGCAGAAATCGAAGCTCCGTCGATCCCCGCCGATCGAAGCCCCGTCGTACCTTCTTTCAGCAAAATCGAAGCCCCGCCGATCCCTCAAGCTCCGACCGGAAGAAATCGAGAACCGG
>CM071871.1:9007122-9019735 GCA_036759665.1 Gynandropsis gynandra
CGGAAGAAATCGAGACATTGTGATTTGAGCTCCGAGCGATCCCTCAAGCTCCGACCGGAAGAAGCCGGCCGCCGATCCCTCTGCAACGCATACTTCAAGCTCGGTTTTACTTTTTCTTAGCTTGAGATGAAGATTTCCAGCAATAGATTCCGTTTCAGCTTCTTTCACTTTCACCTCAAAAGCTTCTTAATTCGACCAGTTTCTTAATCGATTCTTTCGCATCATCTAATTCCATTGTCACACTCTTCATTGAACCCATATCTAAAGCTTTTGCATTTTCCATCTGATTCTGTAATGAGTTGATCTCGTTATACGTTTCAGCCAACTGCAATTCAAGCTTTTTTACAAGTTTAGGGTCAAACCCGTTCTTCAAATCGAGTAATTTCTTTGCTAACTCTTCCACTTTCCCTTATATAATTGCCTCTGAATATCTTTCTCTGCAAAGATTTGAGCTTTCTCTTTTTGTACTTGCAGGATTTAGCTTTGAAGTAAGATCAAAGACTGTTCTTCAGCCTAATGAACACTTCCTGATGAAGGGTTGCTTCTAATAATACATCTGTTAAATGTTCCTTCTAATAATATACTGTTAGATGTTTTTTATTTAGAAAATATAGTTTATGGTTTTTTTGTTAAGAGTTGAAAGTGTAGGATTTTTTTTATTAAAAGTTATTTAGAAAGGTTTTTTTTTCGAGTTTACCCTTATTTATAATGATCCATATACACAGTTCCATAGAAATGGATTATACAATATAAGACAAAATAGTATTTCTATTTTCTAACAATTTCCATTTTCTTCAAAAATTAAATCGTTTCCTAAATTTAAACCATGATATAATAATGTAAAAATTGTAATATAGTCTTTGTAAGTATATAACATTGTGCATTAATTATATATATATGATTAGTAGTAATGTAAAAATCGTTTGATAATTAAATCTAATAGAGTAATTTTCTATTAATTACAACACAAATTTAAATGTCTTTGTTGACACCGTCACTGTTCAAGGACATCTAAATCCATACAGAACAAATCCAAAAACCAAAAGCGCTTTCTCTCATCATACCTTTCAAATCCTGATCCCGAAGCCAATGAACAACACGGATGTTACTGCCTTTTAGTTCTGATCACAAATAAAGTATCAACGTCTGCTCGACCTTCACTTGAATAAGACTCGAAAAAGCGAGATAAAGTTGTAGTAGTATTCATGCTCTAACCCTGAATCGCTTTCTCCGCGTATCATCCGCGGTGTACTCGGGAAAAAATGGTTCGCGTCTGAATTTTTCAGTTTCTGAAAAGATTTCGTTGTCCCATGTTACTTCTTAATCTTCCTCTAGCCAAGAGCCTTACTACACGAACAATAAAAAGAAGTTGAGAGCCTTGTTACACGAACAATAAAAAGAAGCCGAGAGCCTTGCTACACCAAGAGCTGAGCCAATCTACTGGAACCATGAATGCACATTGACTAATAAAAGATATAACAGTTTTAAATGCAAAACAAAGAGTGGCTCAAATTACCGTAAGAGTTTCCAAAGGCGAGTCATCAAAAGGTGAATAAACTATTTCACTCTTTAGGAAAGCTTCATATAATTGTCTCTGCACAATGGTAAGTTAAGCTATAAGAGACTACAAAAGATAAAAAGAACAACAAATTTATGCGTTCAGCAAACAAACCTAGCAGTTTGTCAATAATAGCCAAACAACAAGCTCAATTTTCTTGGAAATTTTGCCAGTTTCCTGGAAATTTTGCCACAAGAAGAAAGGTTGAATATGGTCCCTCAGATTCTATTAATGAAGAGACAAAAGTAAGGATAACTTATGTCTGCAACCAAAATGCTTAAAAAGGCCTCGAAAAACGTACAACAATAAATAACAAAAGCAAATTGACACATAATTTTGCCCTTTAGATACAACTGAACTTAAACACGTCATAATTCAAAACCAGACTCCTTATTGTTTAATGCATTCTTAAAATATATCAAGAAACGGGAACTATCACAGATAGAAGCATGATGGCTGAGCAATAACCTAAATACTTTTATGCTTATGCATCTATCCTAATGTAATCCAGCAAGCTAAATAATAGAACCCAGGCTGGAACGTATCAGCCACTTTTCATTAACAATATTAGGGAAACACAAAGATGTATTCAGTATATACATGCGCATAAGGAAACACAAACACCATTACACGCTAAAATGAGATGAAAGGAACATCTAAAACCCTTTCCAAGCAATGAACACATGTAAAACTTAGCTATACTGAAAACATTACCAAACACATATGAAGTGGTAAAACAAAAGATAAAAGCCGATATGCCAAGAAAACGAATCAAACCAGGGTGTCAAGAGGTTTTAAGAGATTTCCCCGCTCCATCCCCATTTGAGGCCAAGCTCGTGAAAAACCTAACGAACCCCTTGTTAGGCTAGTACTGCTTGTGCTTGTTTTTTCAGAATCGTATTTCCTACCATCTTCCGAGAACTTTGTCCCTATTACACAAATTGAACGGAAGAAACTATAAGCAATATTCATAGAAAAAGATATTAGAAAGGTAAAACTGTGGGTAACATTTACAGGACAATATCACCTATCTTGATTGATTTTCCAAGGTTCCTGTTGGAGCCCCGACCACGTAGGTCAGCATGAATTCCAGCCCAGTGCGGGCTGCTTCAGTTTAGATTCATTTTCACCGTCGATCTACCGGAAGCGCAACTCAGAATTAAATTCATATAGCAAATTGATTTTTTGGATTAAAGCTTTCCATATAGAAGAACTGAGGCATGCTTCGAGCAGATGAAGCAGGTGAGCTGTGGTTATCAAATAGATGTCTCTGGATATAGCTTTGATGAAGAGGTGGTTGAAGATGCAGGGGAATCATCAACCTTCAACTTGCTACTCCCTGCTTTTCTTGTCTTTGATACTTGCCTTGATGCCATTGCAGCCTGATCAAAACCTCTTGAGACTGAAGAAATAAGCTAAAATGTGTCAAAAAGACAAAACAACATAATCTCCTCCAAAGTGACTATCAATGGTCTAAAGACTTGTCAAGCACGTTTTTTATAGTATGATTTCCACCCAACGGAATACCAAATTCAAATTCAAACTTGAAGCTCGGATGATTTACCTCCTCAAGCAGATGCTTAGGAGAATTTTCTACTGTTTCCCCAATTGAATGGATGGAAACCCACACATGATCATGTTACTATCTCGAAAATTAAAAGAAAGTATAAAACAGTCCTATTCTAAGGAAAACGAAGGTTCCACAAGAATTGTTTAACAAATATTAAAGCCTAGAAATACCCAGTACAGCAAAATAACCTGAAAGTAAGCGGCAGAACTCGAGTTTTTTCAGTTTATGCCCAAGCAAAGGCATTACAGAAAAATTGGGGCAAATGTTAGGAGAACAAAGGAGACCATTATAAATAATTGAGAAAAGAAAACATCATTCCCTTCGATTATCAGCTTTATAGACAATCAAACATCTTTCTGCGAATGATGTTGGAACCGTTACGTCGGGTGCGATCATGTTGGAACCGTAACCTCGGGTGCGATCGGTGCTCGACGTTCTGGAAAAATAGCCAAATCCATGAGTCTGTCGTCCTCTTCTCCATGAGTAACCTAAGGGGTTTCAAAGTTCAATGAATCAGGATGATTCAGTAATGAAACACTAAGACGTATGAGGGATAAACATAAGATAGATGAAACAAACTCAACCAAATTGAAGCTGAATGGCACCTCCACCACTGCTGAACATTGTCGCAGACATGGAATTCAAACCTTTCCATATCGTAGAATCTTCTTCGTTCTTTTCATAAATTGGAGTAGCCGACCATACAAAGAACCCCCGGCCTCAACACTCGTTCAATTCCAAAAGAAGCATACCACCTTCGGATGACACAAAAAGGTTACTCAATAGGAAAAATTAGGCAAGTTCAATAGATATAAGAAGGATACAACATAAATGGACACCATACCATCGCGGGGGGAATGCATTCCTCTCTTCTAAGTTCCAAATGTAAGAAACATATCGATTTCCGTCTCGAATCCGAGCAAGCAATGACATTGCAACCAATGTGATGTTTCCATGGAAGCATTCAACATTCTTCTTCATGTCACTTGGAGATTTGCTCACTTGTTTTTGTCCCAACGTTCACAACGAAAGAACCTGTTCTCCTCCATATTTACTTGTGCTTCATTGAAGCCGGGTGAGGTATATTCCCGGTTGTTACTCGTCAAAAGCATCATATGATGAGGAACTACTTTCACATTACACCAGTATAAAATTCTGAACTTTCAAGCTTTTTACAGAAAAATACTCCAGACATGAGAGCAGCTCCGTTATAATACAAAATTGTTCACTTTCCAGTTCAACTAAACACAAAGCTTCTTCTTCATTCACTCATTCTTCTAATTACAATAAGCCTCCAAACTAAACATGACACAGTTATCTGCCAAGTTTGTTGTATATGGGGATTAGGGTGCATCTGGTCTAAAAACAGGGACAAAAAATCATAAAAAATAGATAAATCTCGGAAGAAACCAAATTTGAGGAAGAATGAATACCTTGTTTAAACCCTAGACCACCGCTTAACCTCGCCGCCGAGATGTCGAGCCATCAGCAACATACGACCATGTCTTCGTGCCCCGCTACGTTGATAGCCAGAACCTTGGTACAGATACGGTTCCCTCGGCTTGTGAGATCCTGGAAGCCAATCGGTGGGTTGGTTTGGAGGTGGGAGGTCCAAAGCGGCGTTATTTTTAAAAGTGATTCTCCAGAAATGGTGTCGATACAAATGCATAAATGGTAATGGAACAAAGGCGAGTTCACAAACATTGCAACGACATAGGGGAAAACCCCTTCACCGGCGGAGATTAAACAACGAGAGAGAAAGAGAGAAAACCCTTGGTCTGAGCGAGAGAAGGAAGAGAGAGTGCATACCGAGCGACCGTGAATTGGTCGATTAACGCTGCGTAGGGAGGAAGATGCTGGAGTGAATCTGCAGAACGGATTTGAGGGAGGCGTGAATTGGTCGATTCACGTTCGGGTTAGAGAAAACCCCTCCCCTATTAAATCTCTCGAGCCCCCATATAAAACCCCTCCCCCTCGGACTCCATATCCCTTTTATCGGTTCCGTAGAAGTTTGGGTATCCCTTTTAAACCCTAATCAGCCAATTTATCGAACTTCCACTCTAAAACCAAAAGAATCCAACATGCAACAAACCCTCGCAACAGTCTATTACATATGAAGACAAAATGTTAGATTTCCCAGGAACCACCACATGAAACTCAATCCAATGAGTAAAAATGTGGTCTATATCCAGACCCTAAAACTGTGACATTAATATCAGCAAGGCTTTCATGTTTCACGTTGTATCAACCTTTAACGTAGGTCCCTGCATACACATCTTCAAATCATGTTCTCTTACAAAGTTTTAAACCGAGAATCAACTCACCAGAACCAAAGGAAGCCTCGAGACTCGGAGAAGTACCAATTCTCCATCAGCAACGAATCCCTGGAATCACAATCCCAGAAGTACCAATTCTCCATCCGCGATGAATCCTTGGAATCGCAATCCCAGAAGTACCAATTCTCCATCAGCGATGAATCCCTGGAGTCGCCATCCTAGATTCGATCGATGTATCTCGTTCCGACGGGGTTGCAATTCCAGCTTCATGACGATGACGAATCGCTCTTTTTCTTTCTTCTCCATCAGGCATGAATCCTTCGAGCAGGGCTCCCTATTTCGGCGAAGTCACGATTCCGGCTTGGCGATGATGCAGAATCGCGCCTTTTCTGTTCTTCTCCAGCAGCGACGATTCCTTCGATGACATCCCAGATTCGATCAATGTATGGTCGATTCACGTTTGGTTCAGAGAAAACCCCTCCCCCTATTAAATCTCTCGAGCCCCCATAGAAAACCCCTCACCCTCGGGCTCCATATCCCTTTTATCGGTACCGTAGAAGTTTGGGTATGGCTTCAAATCCTCCTTTTCTTCAGCCACGGAGGAGGCCTCGTTCCCATTCCTGTGAATTTCCCAGTCTATTCAATCTCTCGAGCCGTAGAAGTTTGGGTATAACAGGAGGAAGAGGGTGAAGAGAGAAAAGTGGAAATTAAAGGGTTTTTTAATATTGGATGTTGATGCGAAGGAGAAGATGAATCTGAGTAGACTGTTTTAATGGACATTAATAACAGGCGGAGGAGAAAGACGGGGAAGGGAGATAAAAGAGGAAATTAAGGCAGGGAAGGGAGGTTTTTTCCTTTCTGGCTGACGTGACAGCGTGATAGGGAGGAAAACCTCCCTTTTATATATATGATTCTAATAGCACACAATTGTATTTGTTTAAGCGAAATAGTTAATACATTTCTACACTACTATTTTTTTCTTAAAAAATCTATGAACATGTCACTGAAAAAACATAGATTTATATTTTATTTTTCTAAAACTCTTAAACTTCAAGTTTTTTTATTTATAATGTTACACCAACAATCGAAAATACCATTAAATTTACTGTAAATTTGATATAACATGAATATTTAAAAAAATGAGAAATTTTTTTTATAATACAATCTTTATCTTCTTTTTTTTTTTACAATGACTCTAATTTTTTTAGTTAAAAGATGACCATTTAGAAATCGTCCTATTTTTTTTCCGTTTTAGTATTAATTCACTATTCGTGTTATTAATTTTTGAGAAAGGCTAAACGTCGATGATTAGTTGTCAAGAGAATCTGATAGATTTGGACCAAAACGTTTTACTAGAATTTGAAATGTAAATTTTCTTCCGAAGATGTATAATGGTCATTATGATACGAAACAAGATTTTCATAATTTGTTTGTAATATTCTTTATTGTAAGTTTAAGAATAAAGTTAGTTTTTTATCTAGTATTGTAACATTCTTTATTGTAACATTCTTCTGAGATTCCATTTTGTTCAAGGGTGAATGATGTATTATATTCATTAGGCTTCTTTTATAATCTAATTGTCATTATCATTTTTTTTGTGGTTCTTTTATTTTTTTGAGACTTGTTTAAATCCTTTCAAATGTTATTTTTTTCGGTCTTCCGGACATCTTCCTAATCTCTGCAAGAATGATTATATCCTTACCTAATTTCTTCAAAACTTTAGCACCACAAGGAGGAGAAATGTATCTCTTCTAAGACTCTTTCCATTTTGTCAATAATAATAGTCACTTATGTAGCATTCAACGTTTATTCACGTTTCCACATCACACCATATATATGTTGGTATAGAATTTCAGTCATATCCCATCTTCGACAAGTACACGTATGTTGTGGCTAGGATATAAAAAACAACCCACGTATTCAATTTAGCTTTCTCTCGTATTCGAATAACCTACAAAGTATGTATACCTATGTGTTTCTCAGCAAATGTAAACCTCTTATCAATCTTAATTATGACTTGTCTTATAATAATCTCTAACATTTCAACCACTTTTACTTCTAGCAATGATAATAGTGTTGATAAATGATTTAACCATATTTTTGTTCACATAATTAAAACAATTGTAGGTTTGTAGGATTGAGCAGCAGAACATTTTTATTAAAACCCAAATATGAGATATAGTCCGATTATGAATTTCGTTATTTGGAGTTGGTGTTTTTGAGAAAAACAATACAACCAATGGGGTTCAATTATTAACCTTTATTAATTGAGAGTGTGAGACGAAACATTGATTATGAGGAGCTTCCACAAATCGTCAACCCCGATATCAGGTCCATCATTTAATCTTTAACGCGGCGGGTATCAAGAAAAACTGTTTTATCATTTTCATTTTTATCTTTTTCTGATGTTTAACAGATATATAATTATGAATAATCTTTTAATTAGTGGATTGTTAAGATATATTTATACGTATTAATTTCAGAGACCAAATTGCAATTATTTAACATTTTAGTTAATCACATTTAGACCCTTGTATTAACCTTTAATTGAACTTAGGGACATTACTTATACAACAATCTCTCACTTGTCTCAAATGTCAAGTACCCGATAATACATGTATGTATCTCTAGGATTAATCCACAATGCATATCATATAGCAATCCTAAAAAATATGTCAATTCTAAATGGACCGATTCCATTAATCAATTGTGTTTTCGATGCCAGTGAAAAACACAATCAATCTCTATGCTGATTTTCTAACAATCAATGGTGAACATTGAAACACTTGTAAATGTGTGACTTCATGGGTTTAACTAAGCTGATAGATAATAAGTCTTACTAATTTCATCTAATTGAGGTTGGAATTTAGCAACACTCCTCAACGACCAAATAGTGTGAATAAACATCCTTTATTCCAACGAACCACTCAGAAAGAGAATTTACTATTTCATTTCATATTTATAACTCTAGGTAATCCTAGGGTATGGTTTGACTGTCTAAGTCCCAACTGATTACCAACTATGTTTCATGTGTATGGTAATCAACTATCGATTGAATTCGAGAAAAATCTTTTATCTTATCATTATTCCGCTTTGACCAAAATTTTATTAGTCGTTACGATCTATGACAACGTAGAGCTCAAACTATCTCTAAGAGTTGACGGATCTCATCTTGATCCTACATCTTTTTGAAACGTCTTCCAAGGACGTGAGGAGAATCTTCCATCTCGATATGACACAATGAAACTTCACAATTTACGTAGTATAGATCCTCGTTAACCGATTCACATAAAAAATCTTCTTTATCGGAATGAATGAGCCGATTTAATTGACCGATCCACGACCATTCCAATGGTATCCTTGCCACTTTGCGTCCTTGGAAGAGTCTTTACAGATCCATGGTAATATGGTCCCACTTCCATTCGAGAATTGGCATACGTTGCAATTTTCCACTTGGTGCTTGCTGTTTCGCCTGAATTAATTGACACGTTGGATATATCGCTACCCGATGAGTGATGTCCTTCTTCATCACTTGCCATTGATAAAGTTGACGAACATCCCGATACATCTTCTTTGATCCCGAATGAATAAAAAATTGGTTTGGTGAGCTTGACTTAAAACCTCTTCTCTGATCCCTAGATATTTCAGTACACAAACTCGACCATTGATCATTATCAGTCTGTCTTCCGTGACTTGGTACAACTTGTACCTCATATCTTGTTGATCACTACAAATCTTATGTAATATTTCATTGGATAGTTATGTTAAATGGATTTTATTACATAGACCAGCATGATCTCCTGCTTGCAATCCCACATTCTCTGATTCAGTCTGCACTTTCTCTAATATCAAAGTACTTATCTGACTAATTAAATCACTGAATTCTTACATAGCCGCAACCTCAACTCTTTTGTGGCTCAACACATCTGCAACAACATTTGCTCTCCCTGGATGGTATACATTGTCTACCTCGTAATCTACAACAAACTCCATCCACATTCTCTGACGCAAATTCAACTCTGGAGGCGTGAATATGTACTTTAGACTTTTGTGGTCTATAAAATTCTATACTTTCTCCCCATAAAGATATGCCCTCCAAATCTTTAACGCAAAAACCGTAACTACCATCTCTAAATCATGAGTCGGATAATTCTCTTTATACTTACGTAATCTCCTTGATGTATAAGCAATCACATTATCTCCCTGCATAAGTACATATCCTATTCTCATCTTTGATGCATCTGTGTAAACTATGTATAGAATTCCGGTTTGTGGTAACACTAACACTAGGGATTCCGTTAGCTTCTCTTTTAGCTTTTTCAATGACTCCTAACAATCTTCGTTCCAGAAAAAATGTATATCGTTTCCCGTAAGTCTTGTCATTGGCTTCTAGGCTAGCAAAGTTCATAATGAAATGTCGATAGTACCTTGCTAACCCAAGAAAGCTCATTATCTCGGATGCATTTCTCGATTGTTTCCAACTTACGTTCCCTGACACCTTCTCAGGATCTACAAAAACTCCTTTCTCTGGTACGATATGTCCTAAAAATCTCACATGTCTCATCGAGAAACTACACTTTTTCAGCTTCACAAACAATTGTTGTTCTCAAGGATGTTCTAACACTAAGCGCATATGTTCCTCATGTTCCTCTAAGCTCTTCGAGTAGACCAAAATGTCATCAATGAATATAATAACAAAATGATCCAAGTAGTCTCAAAACATAATGTTCATTAGCTTTATGAATGCAGCGGATGCATTACTCAAACCAAATGGCATAATCGCAAATTCATAATGCCCATATGGAGTTTGAAATGAGGTCTTCCTAATGTCTTCTTCAGCAATTAGAATCTGATGATATCCCGATGCTACATCTATATTTGTGAACCAATTCGCACTTCATAACTAATTTAACAACTCATCGATCCTCGGTATAGGGGGTAACAATTTTTTAGAGCGAGTCTATTCAGAGCCTTATAATCAATGCATAGTCTGAAACTCATGTCTTTCTTCTTGATAAATATGATTGGTGCACCCCATGGTGATGTACTCGATCGTACAAAACCTTTCTCACAAGCTCATCTAATTGTTTCCCCAACTCTGTCATTTCCGTTAATGTCATCCGATATGGAGGCTTTGATAATGGAACAGTACTCGGTTCTAGCTTATTATCAAATGGATCTCATCGCGTTGGCGAAAGCCTTGCAGTTCTCTGAAAACACTACAAACTCTTGCACTACAGAGATCTTCTCGACTTTCACAGATGGACCCACTTCCTGTACTGAGATGGTGGCAAGATACATGTCACACCCGTTCGGATTTCTTGATACGTAAGCTTCTTTCCACTCTTTTAGAAATGGATTCGAATGCAACCACTATGAATAATAACTCGATATTTTGAAAACTAATCTATTCCAAGGATTGCATCATAACCATTAGAATAATGATAAGCTTTGTAACTAGCTCTTCTTCTTCTATCATCACGACAATCTCTTTGAGAGCCCATATGGATTCTTAAATCTGACCTCCAGAAGTATGCACTCGGACCAAACTTGTTGGATCCTCAGGTTGAATAACTAATTTATTAGCCATCGATGGACTCATAAAACTATGTCTTGTACCAGTGTCAAATAACACATGAGTAGTTACACTTCCCACGATTATTGATCCTACATAAGGCGAATGATTTAAAGAATCTAACTTCTAAATTCTCTCACTCACCTCAACATAGACAATTTATTTTAAATAAAGATATACACACATAAATAAATTAAAGAAAAAAGATAATAATGGCATAGCGGCTATAGGTTGAGCGCCACTCACGTTCATCCTGGTAACCTCATGACATATACCCGCCATTGCATTGTCGTACGCTTTGAAGCATGCCATTCAGGCTTTCTAGCTGTATCATGTGGCACTAGACCCGCTGGTGGTGGTTGTGGGGATGGTGGCCTCAGAAAATCCCTGTGAATATGATTCATATCGCCATAACAAAAACATATGTCTAATTGTCCTCGCCTTATAGTTCCTCCAACTTGCTGGGGACACTCACGAATCTAGTGTTCCAAACTGCCACATCATAATCATACTACTCTCTTATCAAATCTTTGGCATGCCTCAATATGTTCATGTCCAAAATGATGACATGGATACCTCGAAGTTGTTACAATACGGCAAGTTTGAACTGTTTTTTTCTAATCTGGTCTCCTTTGAATTTGTTGGATGACATGTTTGCCTTTCGAATCTAAAGATTTCAAGATGCCTTCCTCGATGAATCCCTTCTCTACTAATTGAGCATTCTAAACTAGCTCAAACAATGATCCCTGTTTGATTATCTCAATCATGCGTCAGATTCCGGACATATTCTTTGCAAAAATTTGTTGACCATAAAAATTTCTGAAGTTATTAATTTGGACACAAATTGATAACTCCAAATAAGTCTCATAATATTTAACAACAGTACGATCACCTTGTGTGAGTTGTAGAAATGATAACTCCATCTCTTCACGAGCAACGTGCAAAACGTTGTTTAAACTCGGCCCGAGTAAATATAAGCTTTGGACGTTCCCTCTGGATCTAGTCCCACCAAAATATTGTCTCTCCCTCTAAATAGTGGAGTGCAATAGCCAGCTTAAGCTCTAATAGACATTTAGATGATGGAAAGTTCTGTTTTGATTGGAACATCAACTCCTCCGCCTTCATGGGAGGTATCGCACCGTCATGAAATAGCTTTCTACCCCATTTAGACATGTGATCTATGACATAAACATACTCTGATGTCCTTCATGGGAGGTATCGCACCACCACGACATGGCTTTATACCCCATTTAGCCATGTGATCAATGACATAAAAAAAACTCAGACATCTCAAAATGCCTATGATTAAATACTCTGATATCTCCATATTTTGCGACCAAGACCTCTAGTAACCTTCCTCCTTGATCATCTCGTTTTCATACGTATTTCTTGCACGATTTAAGATACGTTTTTGATACGTATGTGATGTTTTACGTATGATTCCGTTTCCGTTTTACTTGTTTTCGTGTTTTCATGTTCTTACAGGTCTTTACGCGTATTTGGATCATTTTGGAGCTAAAAGGACTTGCACGGAGCTAAGGAGCAACTTCGAGGATCATCATGGGACAAACGGGACGAGATTGAGCATGGAAAGCCTCCACCCGGTCGGGCACAACTCTTGCACGACCGGGCAA